>QEPC01011712.1:579596-638495 GCA_003113815.1 Sphenodon punctatus
CAAAACTTGCATGAGAGAACTAGCCTGAATAGCAAACTGTTTCTACTGAGGAAACTATACAAAATGAGGCTTGGCAAAGAAAGTGAAATGCAGGAGCATATAAATGCCATGTTGGAAGTAGTGGCACAGCTGTGCAGCATTGGAGAAGATATAAAGGACAGCCATGTGGTAGCCCTACTCCTCTGCAGCCTGGCTGAATTTTACAGTGCCCTAATCAATGCCCTGGAGACAAGACCAGAGGCTGAACTGAAGCTGGAATTTGTTAAAGGTAGACTTGCGGATGAATTCCAGTGCAGAAAGGAGAACCTGCAGAATGATCTAAAGCAGGGTAATGAGATTGCACTGAAAATCTCAGACGTGAAAAGGAGGGACATTTAAAGGAAGACTGCTATATATGGAAATCAGAACAGCAGAAACTGTCTCCACTCACACCTAAGCAGAGGGCTCAAGTCACAAACAGCAACACAGTCACTCAACAATGGAGTGGGTGCTTCAGAGCAACGCAAGACGGCTCATCCCAAAATGGGTGTGTAGACTCTGGGTAGACTCATGTGTAGAACCACATGACTAGTGATAAAGGATTCTTCACAGAACTGGATCTGAGCAGTAAAGAAAGGATCTTCCTTGCAGATGGGAGGAGCATCAACGTGGAAGGAATTGGACAAGGATTCCTGTACTGCAACCAGTCACAGGGAGGCACACTGACAATAGCCATGAAAGATGTGCTCTTACTGCTCTATGTGCCCAACTTAGAAGGGGGACTCCTGTCCATGAGGCGCCTGGCAGAGAGGGGGCTCACCATCTGTTTCCTGGAAGATGAATGCACAATTCAAAGTGGGACAAAAGTACTGGCCAGAGTCACTGTAGATGAGCACCTGTACCATCTGAGCACAGCAAAATAACAGGTGAAGCTCACTGCGCACAAGCCACAGGATGACTGCATCCACCTGTGGCATAGACGCATGGGACATAGACACCCAGATGGCATCAAGGAAATGCACAGAGAGCAGTTGACCGAAGACCTCAAGAGATCAACGTGTCCTGTGATCATGAAATGTGACTTGCATCAAAGCCAAAGCCACGAGGGCTAAGCTTCCTAAGAGGAGTCAGAATAGAGCCACAAAACTGCTTGATCTTATACACAGCGACATTTGCGGCCCAATGAAGGTTCCCACGCTAGGAGGCAACCGGTATATAACAACTTTAATTGATGACTATTCAAGGTACACAATCACATACATCATGAAGAGTAAAGATGAAGTATTCGACAAACTTCAGGACTATGTGACCATGACGAGAAAAATTCCAGCACAGACCAAAGACACTGTGGACCGACAATGGAGGGGAGTTGACAGGAAAGGAAGTAGAGGACTTCCTGAGACTCCATCGAATTGAGCACCAAAAGACAGTGCCATATACACCCGAGCAGAATAGAATAGCTGAAAGGAAAAACAGAATGCTAACTGAAATGGTTAGATGCATGTTAACAGACTCTGGACTACCAGAAAGAAACTGGGGTGAAGCAGCAAGTGCTGCTACCTACCTGCAAAATTGACTGTATTCTAGAACAGTGAGGAAAACTCCATACGAACTGTGGCATGATCAAAAACCTAGTGTGGGCCACATCAGAGTATTTGGAAGTAAGACTTACGTATATATCCCAGAGGAGAAACGTACCAAGCTGCAAAACAGAGCAGTGGAAGGCATCCTCGTAGGATACAGTGAGCATTCCAAAGGCTACAGGATCCTGGATCCACGCACAAACAGAATACCTTTGTGGAAAACTCAAGCGACAGTGTGATGACTCTCCAAGGTCCAGGCGAAGGAGGACGATCAACCACAAATGAAACCACAGAAAGGGAGCAATCCTCTGAGCAAATAGTCAAAATCGGCACAAAGGTAACAGAAGTGCAGGAACAGACACAACCAGCTGGTGATGCTGAGCCAAGGCAGTCAACAAGGTCTAACAAAGGCATTCCCCCCCACTCGTCTGTCCTACAAAGTCAGCACCAGTAAATTGTCAGAGCCAGCATCCTGGGAGGACATCTCGCAGATGACAGAAGGGGAAGCAGAAAAATGGGTGAGAGCAGCTGAAGAAGAAGTAAAGTCGATGCAGATCAACGTGACGTGGACACTTACTCCACTGCCCACAGGGAGAAAGACTATAGGTTGTAAATGGACATTTAAAATAAAGTACAATGTGCAAGTAAATATTGAACTAGCAGGGGAACGCCATCGCAAGCTATTAAGAAGAATGAGCCTAGTGGGTTTGACTAGTGACTGTCAAGAAGGGGTGTTGGATTGTGCAACCGTCACAAGTAAAAGCCCATTGTAAACCCCGCAAGCTTAATATGGGGATTGTCCAGTAGGGGGAGGGTCAGGGGATGAAACCGTTTTTTTTCCTCCTTGTCTTCTCTCTTCTCCTCTCTGTCCTCCGTCTTGTCCCATGGAGTCTGTACAGTATGGAAGCATGTCTTCTGAGCTCTTAGTAAAGTTCTGTTTTGAAGAAACTTCTGCTGTGTGGTGTTCAGCAAAAAGCTAACTCTACAATAAGAGTGCCCCAACGGGCTTACAATCTAGAATGGACAAGTGGGGCGGGGGGGAGACGAGGGGTGTTAGCACATGGGAAGGTAGGCAGCCGGAACCCGTGTTTGATCCATGGAGTCCCCATGCTGCTGCCAACTCCATAGGCACCATTGGGAGCCTTTCAAATGGGCAGGCCCCTGCCTGCAGTTCATGGGCGTGTGCCAACCACACTCCCCCTCCCCTCCCTAGAGGCCATCTGACAGCCGCTCCAGTGATCTTGCTGTTTTCTGGATGCCCAGGGACAGCACAATCGCTCACACTCCTCATCCCTCTGGCTACCAGCTGAAAGGGATATGCTAGTGCGGTCTCTGATGGAAAGGGGGCGGGGGGCACTGCCAGGGAAGAAGCCTTCCCTGGTTGGAATCCCTCTTTGCATCAGAGTCAGCAGTAGGGTGCCCTTATCAGATGTTGGCCATCTGGGGGTGGGGAACACGTTGTGCCTCTTGGAACTTCTGTGCTTCCTTCTCCTGGCTGGCTGTCAGCTGCGAGAGGAGTGCTAGCCATGCCTCAGTGGTGCTGGTGGGGACCCTTACAAATGAGACCTGGCTCGATGGTTGCCTGTTGCCCTTTTTGACCCACACAATATGCTCCTTGTTCCCGGGAATGTGCGGCGCTGCCCAGGGCTAACGTCTGGTGGCCACCGTTCAGACAGGCAGGTAAATCTGTGGCAAAGGGGGCCAATGAGGGTGGCTTGTCTGTTACACCCAAGGAGAGAGACAAATGAGGAGTAAGAGGGATACATTCATAAGGCTGAGAAGTTACAGGTGCATGCAGTTAGCTTTGTTGCAAGGCACACATTTGTGTGCCTTTCTTTGACGTATGAATGCACATGTTGTTTAATTTTTGTAAGTGCAACAGAGTTGAAAACCTTGGATCAATAAGTTCTAAAATATTCTGAAACAAAAAACGTCTGGCATGTTTATCCTAGGTCCATTATGGTCCCATGCATTATTTTCAGACCTTTTAATAATGATCTCTCTGCCTTTATTTGGTCTCTGTGTTGTAAGATGCTGTGTGCCAATCTTAATCCTGATAAGCACGTAAGCATGTGCGTTACTTTTTAAGTATTTTAAGAACTAATGGGACTGCCCAATGGATTGAACTTAAGCACATGCTATGTATGTTGCAGGATCAAGTCTAGAGTACTCAGTACCACACAGGATTGATCCCTTAGTAAATTCGAAATAAGAATCTGTTTTCAAAACAAATGGAGCTGACTGACTCCAATAAAGCCTCTACCGTATGTACATTTTAGACTCTTTCTTTTAAGTGTTACCTTGAAGACAGTAATGATTCCTTCAAAACTGTTGCAATCCATTGTCCAAATTCATATTTAACTGCTTGGGAGCTGTTATGAGGTACTGTGCCCCTGAAAAGCAGGATGTTATTACATAGGTCTCTGGCATAATCTCTTGTAATGGCTTGATATTGTGTCAGCTACAGTACGAGAAAGTTAGACTAAAAATATTCACAATAAGCCTATGGAAAAAGTTTAGGGATGAATTCCGAAACTAGTAGGGGTGATGCTCCACTTCCTGGTTAGGACCTTTCCATACCTTATTTTCAAATGCTGATAACTGACATCTGCTCAGCTTAGGCAACAGTTCAAAGAGAGCTCCGTTTACACTATTAAGAAATACCCTGGAATATTTAATATAAGGAAACAAAAACAATATTTGAGAGGTGTGCAAAATGCATTCTGGAAATATTATTCCTTTGTTGCTTTTTGTTGCATGTCTCTAATATGCCAGTTTATTTTCATTATTTTTTTTTAATTTAAATGTTCCATAGCCAAGACCTTGTGTCCAGTGTCGATACAGAATGAGATTTTTAAAATTTTATTTTATTTTATTTATGTCCCTACTTAGCGGCTCTGCACTATTAAATATCAATCAATGTCTCCTTTCTTGTTATAGCCTCGGAGCACGCTCAAAACGTCGTTGGGATTTCTAACCCTAAAGAAATATTTGTAGCTCTTTTAAAGTAGCATGTGAAAAGCAATGAGATTTCTCTTTATAAAAATGTATCAATAGTTGCAATGTTTTTCTGACTTTTGTACAAGTTCAGGCAACCTATAGGCAAAAGGCAATTCCATTTATTATTGAAGGGAATCTCAAGGCAGTTGTTTCAAGCCAGCAGGCAGAGCTGGATGAAGCGGGGGGAAGGGCCACATTATGATCTGGATGACTGAGCAACGATTTATATACCCGCTCGCCTTTTTACACGAAGAAGGAAAGTAATAACGGCACAGACCCAGGCAATGGAAGCAGTCAGATGTCTGATGACTAATGGGATAGGTGGGAAGGAGCTCTCTGATTGGATGTCTTAATGAGCACATTTCGTACAGAGTTTGGGCTGCTGTTCCCCTTGACCTTTGCCCTTTATTGACCGAACTGACACTTCATTTTTCACATACTTCCAATTATGGCTGAGCTTAAGTGTTGGCCCTGCCTCCTTTATTTCTTTCCTATGGACATCTTGAGAGTGGTTGAGGCCACAGAAGATATTTTAATTTGAAAAACTACCACAGCAAGTCAGGCTTGGGATGCAATCTGAAACTGCTGTCAGTTTGCAGGTTTCCCCCTGAAGAGAGAGGAGAGTTTTAATGTTTCTTGTTTAGCAATTTATTTATATTTTTAAACAGGATTTTAAATAATGCAGACTTTTGGTTAAGAATGCATGAAGGCGGTTAGTGTAGGTGTAAAGCAAACGTTTGCTGGTCTGTTGGTCCAACTAGTTTGAATGATGTGTGTTTGTTCACACTCAGCTACTTCTCAAGAGAGTTCTTGTAGTATGATGTCCTGAAATGTACTTTGACTTAAAACACTCTCTTCATGGACCAGAGAAAAGCAAAACATAATTGTGGCGACAGTTTGCAAGCCCTCAGACTGTGGGGTAGCATTGTTTGCTGCTTTGATAATATTTAATGTGTGATTAGAAAGTGTAGTGTGCTGCTTTAGAGATTGCTATATGAAAATAATGCCCGGATAGTAAGCTGCAGGTTTGATGAAAGAATGGAAGCTTCCTTAAAATCTGAATTATATTTTTAATGTTCAAATTAGAATACCCTTTCAAACTGTGAGGGTGGATGGGTAGATTTTTGGTGGGGCTGGAAACCAACAAGAACAATTAGACCTAACCACCTGCACTGAAGTCCTGGAGTTTCCTGGTGTCTGTTTTTAGATACAGAGATGGTGACATGAAGTTCACCTGAATAATAATCAGGCGTATCACCTGTGTAGTAGAACAAGTGGTTGTCTGCATTTAAATATTTGGAAAATACATCTACAACACAACTATGTACGTCCAAACAGAGGTCCCTAAAACACAGAAGTATTTATTTCAAAAATGTATGAAGTGTTATCTACTTTATTATGTAGCCCTCTGGCACAGTAATAGCATGGCATATTTTTTACTATAATATGGTAATAAAAGGATATGTAAAAGGCAGACAAAGGTTCTGTCTTTTCAGTAAGGTGACCCCTGTTACCAAGTAACTGCTTTACTTATGAGCTTATTAAAAACTCAAAAAATGAGCTTTTCATACTTCATAGGCATTGATGTGAAAATGAGCTGTCCTGTGAGTAGGTTTCTTGATCATTTTTAGAACAATTGATTAGCCAAAGAGCTGCTGTCATTAGTTGACATTGACTGATAGCAAGTTGTCACAAGCTCCGAAGGTCAGGCTGCCAGTGGAAGCTTTGGCTTGTCTTTGATTGACCTTTACTGATGCCATTATCATGTGATTGGTTTGACTAGATGTGACCCTCAATTGAAAAAGACAGGACATTAATCAACAGGGTTTGTTCCCAGTATTTCTGATTATTTATATGTTGTTAATCTTCAGTTACATCTATTAGCCTTGTTTTTTAAATGAAAAAAGGATTGCTGCCTCCGGAGCTGCACTGTTTCTTTTAAATGTTCAGTCTTTCCTTTAATTCAACTGTATTCACTGTACTTTGCTTTAATTAAACAGCTGCACCTGTATGTCTTTCCTTGTACAAGAAAGAGGTTATTTAAAAAAAATTGTAAAGGAAAAAGTTTGAACTGTTGGTGTGGACTTACAACCTTTTTTTCTTTTTGCCTATGCCCTCCATTCTTATTTTTTCTCTGAAATCGCGTTTTGAGTAGCAGAGAATGATACGGTTGACTCTTGTTTTATGTTTTTGCTCTTATTAATCTTGCTTAGTCGCAAGAGATGGGGTGTTTTTACATCGACGCAGGGGTGCGTCCCCACATCTGCCTGCTTGCAGCCCTTCGTGGCTCCATTTTTAACGGACTCAGTGGCTGCCACGGCCCATGGTCTGCCCACGGAGCACCCCTCCCCCACACCATAGAGTTGCAGGTGGATTCTTCGCAACTCTGTGGCATTGCCGGGGCTGCACCGGAAATCTACCGAGCAGACGGCCAGCAGCTCTGGCTCTGGCCAGTACCTCAACATTGGACTGCCAGCTTAGCTGGCAGTGCTCCTGGATGCCCCACCTCTGCTCTGTCTGCACATCTGTCAGGCTGCCTTTAAATGGACAGGTGGCCTGCTCGGGAGTGAAGCAGGGCAGAGGTGGGGCAGCTGTCCATGTGAAGACACCCATGGAGACAAAGGGTAAAGCCACATGCGACAGGGTGGGCCTGATCCCCTGCCTGCCCTGGGGAGGGTGAAGGTTGCTGCTACACTTTGGTTCAGTGAAGAAAGCAGCCCAAACAATCTCCCGACCCCCTCCACGGGGCAACTGAGTGGGTGGGATGCTGTTGCAACTCCCGCCCCACCCTGGGGCAGGCAGAGGACCCGTCCACCTACACGGGTATCCGGCCCTGGCTGTGACGTGGATGCACAGGAATGGCAAACTGCAGCCACATCTCTATGGTGTACGGAGAGGGTCTTCACAGGCTCAGCCACACAGGAGGCAGCCCATTATCCCACACTGGGCAACCGTAGCCTAGGTGGGGCCACAGTAATTCATGATGCATCACCAGCCTTCTCTGGCCAGCGCATTCAATAGCAGCAAGCTTCCTGCCTCAGGAACATCTGGTGGCTGCCAGCCATACAGCCCACTGCATCATGGGGTACGGTTGCCCAATGTGTGGTAACGTTACCCAAAGTTGGAGAACGTCTCGTGTGTCCTCACCCAAAGCTGAACAGATGATCTCTTTTATTAGACCAACTTCTGTTGGTGAGACTATGCAAATGTTTGGGCCACACAGGTCACAACAAGTCAGAACCATAGACTGAGCCAATGCAGGATAGGCATATATGAGAAGACAGTGATTTTGGAGTGAGTGGATAGGGGGAAAAATAACTGGGAGGGGGTTGTAGCTGGAAAAAAGACAAAATAACGTCAGACATTTAGCTTCGGTGGATGTTGCTGGAGGGAGTTTCAACAGCATTAAGAGCCTTGGACTGCACTGCAACTGCAATTTCTAAACCTCCAGAGTAATCCCATTGAAGTCCCAAATCCTGCGGGCTTCAGTAGGAGTACGTGGTTTGAGGATTGCAGCCTCACTGGTTTGGCCATGCACGTTTACATTTACAGTATGCTGCCTTGTACACAGTCCCTATTCTTTGCATGTGTAGCTTCATGTCCTGTGATGAAAAATCCTGAGGACACAAGGAAAATGATCTTTCTGATAGCATTCATCATAACAAAAAATATTTTAAAGTTATAAATAGCCCTTTTCGCGCTCTAGCACAATATGGTTACACTAAACAATCACCACCTTTATTTCAATCACTTAGGCTGTAGGTAGCATAGTCATAAACTAATTAGACTCCCTATAAAACCTTCCCTTTCTCCTACTACCCTTTTACAGCCAGGTTGAATTTCTAAATAACTTGTTTTTCAGGTCAGACCTCAGAGATTCCAAAACTTCCAGACATAATTCAGCTCAGTTTTACATGAATTCCAGTCTCTCTCTGTTTAGGGGAAACTTCAGACTGAATTAATGACTTGAGATGGTGAAGGCTTCAGATGTAAGTGCTGCTGTCACTGCAGAGTCCAAAGTGGTTGGGGAGTTTTTCTCTGGCAACTGCTTACATTTAACATGGCTTTATAGAAGGAAAATAAAGTTCTGTGTCCTTCTGTCATCAGGTTAGACTGCTGGCCAAAGGAAGGGGAAAGATTTCTTTACACAAATGTGTTTACCATGTTAAACATTTGACCCAAGGGGGTGTGTGTGGGTGGGTGCACGCAGGTGATAGGTATAAAGTATTACCTGTATCCTGTCATCAGATACACACCTATGGAGTTCAGCGGTGGGAAAGCTACAGGCATCCTGCCCACATAGATACGACATTATGGGTGAACACAGACATGCCCTTTAACCCCACTTTAACACCGTTTTTACATTTCTTATGCATGTTGCACACCATTACAGCCTTGCAACATGCATGAAATATTAAAGCGGAGTTATGCGCATGTCTGTTTTCAGTTACACCCTATGTTGGAGTCTATGGGTGAAAACAGACATGACGCTAACCACCCTTTAACCACCCTTGGTGGTTATTTATGCATGTTGCAGGGCTGTATTGGTGCCCTATGCAGCCCTGAAACATGCATAAATGACCACCAAGGGTGGTTAAAGGGTGGTTAGCGTCATGTCTGTTTTCACCCTAGATGTCAAATAGCTGAATGGTCACAGCAAAAGCATAAATAGTGATCGGGGAGGGTTTCACATGCAAGGCCCTTAGTGCCCAAACTGGAACTTGATTTTGTTTATTTTAACTAATTAATTAATTATGCCCTGCTCTTCCCCTAAGGCTCGGGGGTTGGTTAGACCACATTTATTTATTTATTTATTTATTTTATTTTTCAATTTAATATTCCGCCCCTCCTGCCATCAGGCAACCCCAGGGCAGATTACAATGACAAACCGTGGTAAATTGAACTGATTAAACTGAAGTAGTTACTTCCAAGTAACTACTCCACTTTGGCAGTGTTCAGATAAAGTAGTAAACCAAAGTAACTAATTTGATTTAATTAGACTGAAGTAGTCACTCCACTTCTGTAGTGTTCAGACGCGCAGCGTAAGCCAAAGTAGTACTGCATCCATTTTCTCCATACTTGAGATGTACGCTCATACCGATCACTGAACTGAGGCCACTACCTTCATGCTGATGATTGTTCAAATGAACGGATACTTTGAAATACAAAATGAAGGGGAGTACAGACTCCTGATTTTTCAGGGGTACATACTTCTCCTCCAATTCCCGAATAGCTTTGGTTTCATGCTCTGTCCGTGTCAACACTTCAGGAGTGGGAGACAGAGTAGTTCTGATGATCTCTTTTATTGGACCAACTGTTGGTGGTGGAATTGTGCAAGCTTTCAGACCTCACCGGGTTCGTCCTCAGGCAAGTAGGTGTCAGAACTGTTCTTGGTAGAACAGACCTCACAGGGTCATTCCTCTGACTCCTCCTTGCCTAAGGAAGGACCCTGTTGGGTCTGAAAGCTTGCACATTTCAGCCAACCACAGTTGGTCCAATAAAAGAGATCATTCAAATTACTTTGCCTCTATCTCTGTCACTTGGGCCTTACTTCCGTTTTATTCCTGAAGTGCCGAGAAGGTTGCCATGTTGCTGGTCCCAACTATATCAGCTTGACTGTTGCTGTGTGACCATAGTCTCTTGTATTAAACACTTGAATGAATTTTGGTCGTGTTCCTAGCAGATGTCTAGACATTCCTTATTAGCACTAGACATTGTAATTTTAATACTTTGTGTAATCCAGATGTGCATAAATTTTAATTTGCAAAATTATATTAATGTTTTCCCTGTACACGGTGGACCTGTTCCTGAGAGTTGCAGAGTCCACCCTGAGATATTTTTAATGTTCTGTGAACAGCAACCTGTTCAGACATTCAGGCATTAAGTTTTAAGGACCAAGTACTATTCTCCGCCTATAGACAGAAGCTTCTGTTGGCATCATTCAGAATATCACTGCACATTGATGGCAGGAGAATGGCTCTGTGTAGATTTTGCAGGCTAATCAATTTATGTTTTAGTTTGCTATAGTCTTGTCAGCTTGTATTGAGTTCCCATATGAATGCTCTTTCTGTGAGTTAAAAGAGGTTTTTGAAAGATCTCTCAGCCGCTTTTGACACTGTGGACCATGGGCTGCTGCTGAGATGGCTGTGTGACCTGGGAAGCCTGGATGGGACTGTTCTTGAATGGTTCTGTTCATTCCTCTCGGGGAGGAGCCAGCGGGTGGTGCTGGGGGAGGAGACGTCGTGCCCCCGCGCCTTATCATGCGGCATTCCGCAGACTTCTATTCTGTCTCCATTATTGTTTAATGTATATATGCAGCCCTTGGGGGAGGCCGTGAGAGGGTTCAGGGTGCGATGTCACCAATATGCTTATGATACTCAGCTGTACCTCTCTTTTTCAACTGACCCAGACCCAGCTGTCTCGTTGCTATCCCAGTGTTTGGAGGCCGTGGTGGAATGTATGTGGCAGAGCAGACTGAAGCTCAACCCCGATAAGATGGAGGTGATGTTGGCGGGGAGAGTGAGGGAGGTGGTGGCCCCCCTGATTGGGGGGGGGTTTGCCCTCCTATAGCTCAGCAGGTCCGGAGTCTGGGGGTGATATTCGTCACCTTGAGGCTGGATTACTGCAACACGCTCTACGTGGGGCTCCCCTTGTTCCTGGTTCGGAGGCTGCAGCTGGTGCAGAATGTGGCGGCCCGTCTCCTTTCGGGAACAGGTCGTCGGAAGTACATTACACCTGTTTTCCGGACTCTGCACTGGGTGCCAATAGCGTGCCGAGCCAGGTTCAAGGTCTTGATGTTGATCTATAAGGGCCCTTCACGGTCTGGGCCCCTGGTACCTCAGGGACTGCCTCACCCTCCGTGCCCCAGAGCGGCTCCTTCGGTCCGCCGGGGGTGCCTTCCTGGAGGTCCCCGCGTAAAACGGGGGACCACAATGGAGAGGGCATTCTCAGTGGCCGCGCCACGCCTCTGGAACTCCCTTCTGGAGGAAGCTCGCCTGGCCCCAAGCCTGTTGACATTCTGGAGAAGTTGTAAAACCTGGATGTTCGCCCAGGCCTTTGGGGGGGGGGTAGAGGGTTTTATCTCCCCTACCGTATTTATTGTTTTAATGTTTTAATTGTCTCCTGAACCCTGTTTTATTATTATGAATTTATATTTTGATGTATTTTAAATTGTTTATATATTTTTACATGTTTTTATTGTTGGAAGCTGCCTCGAGCTGTTCTCAGGAGGGGCGGGGTATAAATTTAGAAATAAATAAATTTAAATATGGTTAAGGAATCGAGTTAAATGTATCCCGGAAAGGGAACTTCAGCCCATGAACACCTTCACATGTGGTCTTAATATGGGTTACTTAACTCATGTTAACTAAAATATCGAAGTAAACCACAAAAAAATTATATAGGCAAGTCTTTAGTTTGAACTAGGCATTTTGTTTAGATTTGTTAAATTGTTGTGGCCTTTGGAGCAAAATATTTTCAAAAGTAGCAACAATGATTTTAGGAGAATAAGTGTGGGTGTAAATACACAAATGGTTACGAATGAGAGTGATGCAGTAGTAATACAGCATTTGGTTGCTCTGTGTAGTGAAAAAGTAACTGAAAACTCTTGTTGTCCCCCCCCCTTCCATTTAATGGTAATTTTGTGGGCTTCCTATTCTTTTCTTAAGGGTCTTTTAAAACTCTAGCATGCTGTTGTTGGGGTGGGAAAAAAACCCTAAGATGAGAGACATCTCTCATTTTCTCACCCTTATTACCCCAATGGTGGGAATGGTTTGACAATATTCATTCAAATTTGACAGGTGATTGCTCCTATAAATGAATGCACTCAAATCATAATTGTTGCAACAGAATTGTTTGATTACCTGGCAGTAGCCTCTTTCTCTCTGATAGCTTTTGGATCACCTGTTTGTTGAGAGCATTTGACAGTCCTTCTGTTTATTACCCAATTGAATGTCAGTAGCAATTGCAGCCAAAGATAAACGAAAATGCAAGTACTTGTTGACCTTGACTTTTTTCCAGAAGATATTGGACTTGATGGCTCTATTGCTGTTGAACTGATAAGGGTTATAAACAGTAGTTTAAGGGAAATGTTTTATTCCTAGAGGAAAATACCATGTTGCTGTGGGAAATGACATCTGACTAGTGTCCTCTGTCAAATTTATTTGGTTCACCTTCATTTAGGCTGTGGGAAAATAATTTTTTTTTATTTATTTTTTTAAACTTCTTTTATGACTTTAATATCTCTGCAAACATGAATTGCTCTGTTTGTCAAAGTTTTGTTGGCAGACTGCATTAAATAAAATAAGGAAGAGACCCATATTTTTATGATATGCTATAATAAGGATTTTCGATTCTTCCTCATTTCAAATCCGTTCCTATATCACAGGGCTAGCAAATTTCTTCTCTCTTAGATTCCATGTGAAGTTTAATGTATTTGAAACGTGAGAATGTACTCTGAGCTGTTTAAAAGTATGGCTGCTGTCATGTGAACTAACAAGATGCAGCTGGAGTATTTCCCAAGCGCTGATCTAGATGGTATTTGGCTGGGAGGTCTTCAAGGAAGTGGTGGTGATGGTTTGGTGGGTGACATCTTTACTTAGTGCTTCAACAGTGTTGTGTAGCACTGTGCTCCTGGGTGTGTCCTCTCTCTTTTTTTAATTAGGTGAAAACAGATGCCTTAACCTCTCGCAGTAATTAAAGGCTCCCTGGAAGCCTTGCTTGGAATACGGTCATTCTCCACAGAAGCCCAGCCAGGTTTCAGCTTTGGTAGTAACCATCAGCCTCCCCAAATTTTCCATGCAGTCTCAATTCGATATGATATTTCTAGTCTATTTCTGGACTAAATTGCTGCGTAGTATTGCTAGACATTGCTAACTAATGCTACGTTCCTTTCCATATGAATGGAATCGTTTGTATTACTGGTGCACTGCTGGTAGTTTGCCTTATTCTGTACAGAGGGCATGCTCTCCCTCAAGTCAATGGATAAAAGTCTCTTAAACTTCAGTTGGTGGAAGGATTGGTCCAAAAGCTTCAGGATCTTTTTGGATGACAGACACTATACAAACATAAAATATAGTATTATGACAACAGTCCATTGAGCGAGGAAAACAAGTCCTTCCTGTGTCCACAACTATTCTGATAAACTTTTTGCAGTATAGAAGACGTTTACTAAAGCACAGTATTGGTGGATTAATAGTTCATGTCATTGTTATGTCCCTACCAGCCTGGAATCTATTGTAATTTTTTCATTGAGTAAGATTACGTTTCCTTTTAGAAAATGCTCCTATTAATCCACATGCTGAAACTGCTGTTAGCAAGAATACTCTTAAAGCTGCTTTCTCAGCATTCACTTTTTTTTCTGAACAATTAAAATGAACAAATACGTATGTTTCTCTTTGTGAATGAAATTGAGAGCTTCCCTTCCAACCTGGTATAACATCTTCTCCGACACAAGACAACCCCCAGTACTCCTGCTTTTAGTGCTGTATTTTGATGCAGGTGCATTTTCTCTAAGGGTAATCTATTGCTATTAGGCTGGTGACACCATGGCTGGTACCAGGCAAAATATTGCAGCATCTGAGTCCCGATTTCTCTTTCTATGTATGGGCAGGGAGGTATGAGGTACTGTGACTAAGGAGGAACCTGCAGTTATACAGAGAGGACCTTTGCGAGAGGACTTTGCCAATTAGGTGGGACGATAGAAGCCTGGATATTTGTTCATGTTGTTTCTCTTCTTCCTCTTCCAGTTCTCTCTCTGCCAATGGCCCGTCAGTCCTCCTATCATAAGTTCCTTGTGATTAATTTACCAGCCATTCCACTTGAGTAGCAGAGAGTGAAAGCTTTTGCTCCACTGAAATCTGCTATTCTTGTGAGCTGAATGGTCATGAAAGAAGCAGTAGGAGAGAGGGGACCACATGGAACTTGGGACAAAAAGACAATTGAGAGATGCAGAGGAGGAAAATAATGCAGAGATGCAGAAAAATTCTGAGGCTGCATCATAGAGCGGCCTTACCTCACGTGGGGTAAGACTGCCTACGGCGGGGCAAGCCGTGTGGCCAGATCTCTTCTGCCTGCTGTGCAGTGAGTTCTGTAGTGGGGCCGTGAGCAGCGGGTGTGGTCGCCCGTCATGCGTGACCATGTCACGGCTGGGGGCGGGAGGTGGGGCAGAGGTGGGTGCGTGCTTGTTTGTCCGGTGTTGCAGCTTGCCCCAGCCGTGGTGGCGAACTGATGGGCCAACTCGCCCCGCTTTCCTGTGACTGTGTGCCCGGCTCAAGTATGGCAGTGGCTGTTGCCCGTCACGAGGCCATGTGGGGCTCGGGCCCTTGCTGCTCATGTTGCCTCATCCAAGGTGTGTAGGGTTTGCAGAGGATCTTTAGTGGGGAGACCTAATCGGTGACCCTTCTACTCCAACCACTGAGTTGCTAATTACTTGGAAACCAAATTTGCCCTGAATCCTATGCCAGGTACTAGAGACGCAAAGTATTTGTCAACGCACCGAAGGAGACAGGACACAAGTGCTGGGTTTTAACGGCCGCACTCTTTATTCAAATCAGAATTACAATCAACCAATGGGTGGGGGAAAACTGCCTAGTGCGATGCAGATCCAGTACTTGAACTTGACTTATGTAACAGTAACCCAAAAAACCAGGGGTGGTTTTGATGTACCCTCGATTACCACCCCAACCATGAACATCACGTTTCCCCCTCTCAGTGGCCCCAGCCACAAGTGAGAGTGACCCAATCCTTTGAATGCGAGTAAGGAAAAAGGTGCCTACAGATGGGGGACCATACTTGTCCCTACCGCCCTCGCCCGACACCCCTCCCAGGGAGGCTGCCCCACCACTTGCCCGGTGGGTGGGCCTCCCCATCTCTTAAGAATCTGACTCTTACTTATGATCAATCTAACCTACTATAACTTACTGTACTGGACTCCTGCCAGAGTGCGACAAAGATGAATGATCACACCACCACCCTCTTTCTAGGGGACAATCAATTAGCCAAATGCCCGCACTGCAAGGAAGGTGAAAAACGAGACCCGTGTTCAGGCCAGATTTGGGTTCCCGCAAAAATTCCTTCCTGGTCCCATGGCAACCGGTAAAGACCCTCAGTGCAGGGGGAGGGCTGAGTGGGTGCCATTTTGATGCAGCTCCGTCCGCAAGTGGGGCTGGAGCTGGAGGAGTTCTCTGCCATGATCCCCGCCTTTCGAGCAGGGCCCACGTGCTTGAATTAGCCTATCCCTACCGACCAGAGTTGCCAAGCAAACCTGGCTGGGTTCCCTGGAAGTGCGTGCCACGCCGTTTTCCCGCCTCTGGGGCTAGTGCCTGTACCGCGGGCAGGCGGAGGCAACTGTATTTTAGTGTGCTGACAAAACAGATGAGTATGATTTTTGGTGTACGTATGGAACGGGCTGCTCAGGTCTCTTAGGCTCTGTATCAGAGGTGGGAAAACTTTGGCTCTAGAGCCACATGCAGCTCCTTGGCCCCATTGTGGTAAAGGGATGTGACTCTCGAGATTAGGAAATCTCACCCAAGTAGAAAGAATGTTGTTGGGATAGTGGGTGCAGTAGCCTCTGCTGTGCTGCACCCTGGGGTGGGCCCGTCCACCTAAAGGTGGCACACCAAATGGGTAGGAAGAACAGGCTGTCCCTGCTCTGCTCCAGCCCCACTTGTGGTGCTCTGGAACATCCAGGAGCACTGTCAGTGGAACAGGCCACCTAAGACTGAGACTGAGATGGAGCTGCTGTATATTTGCTCAGTGGACAGCTGCCTGGGGCATCACCATAGAGTTGCAGGCAGCAGCCTAGAGCATCGGGTGATCAGCCTGCAACTCTATGATGTGGGGGAGGGGGCACCATGCAGATGGACTGTGGGTTGTGGCAGCTGCTGGGTCTGTTTAAACCCAACCCAGGTGGGTCTGGAAATGAGCAGATGTGGAATTTACCCCTAGAGCAGGTCTGGGGGTGGCCAGCCCCACATCTATCTGAAAACAGCCACGGTAAAGATCAGATTATTGTTGCCAGCATTTCAAGGCTATTTTTTCCCCAATTGTTGGGGACAGACTTAGACTGCCCCTTTAGCAGATGTTGAGGAAGAGGCAGCCACAGAAGGTGGAAGAATTGTGGCCCATACCGGGTTTCCAAAGTGCATGCATTTTACGCTTTCTACCCCTCGAGTGTTGGAGTTAGAGTAGGTGGTCCTGGGCAAGGTGTGGAACAATATGTAGTCAATTTTTTGCCAATGTACTTTCTCCCTCAGCAGTTACATATCTTGCACAGATTACATCTGTGCGGAGATGTGGGATTCCACTGTGTAGTGGAATACCACATACTCTACTTGGGGTGCATCTTGGTCAGAAGAATGGGTAATACCAATAATGGTTTTCAAGACTAATACATTTTCCTACCCACACTAAAAATGGAGCCAGAATCTCACCTTAAAGATTAATCTTTCCCAATGGCAGGTTATTGTTAAAGTGAGCAGCATTGTTTTTCTTAGCAGATAACTTCCCTAAAAAGGGAAGGTTATCTGCTAAGAAAAACAATGCGGCTCACTTTAACAATAACCTGCCATTGGTTATAGAACAGGTGGTGGTGGCCCAGCAGCTTCAGGGGGATCTGGACCGTGTCATTTTTCTGGATCCCTTGCAGTCCAGCTTTCAGCCGGGTTTTGGCACGGAGTCTACGCTTCTGGCCTTGGTTGACAACCTCTCCTGTGAGCTGGACCAGGATTGGTTGACCATGTTGATCCTGTTAGATCTGTCAGCTGTATTTGACACTTTTGACCAGGAGATGTTGGTGGCCTGCTTGCGCGACTGAGCCGGGGTGGGCAGGACTGTCCTCGATTGGTTCCGTTCCTTCCTAGCTGGGAGAACTCAATGTGTGGTGCTGGGTGACTGTTCATCTCCCCGGGACCTCACGTGTGGAGTACTGAAAGGTTCTATTCTGTCCTTTCCTGTTCAGCGTGTATATGCAGCCTTTGGGTGAGGTTTTCAGAGGATTTGGTGTGCGGTGTCATCAGTTTACCTCTCTTTTTCAGCTGACCCAGACCCAGCAATCTCGGTGCTTACCCATTTTGCCAATTACATCTGGTATGACGGCTTCAGCCGTATGTCTCTGATTCTGACCTAGCCACCATCATCCATGCTTTCACCACCTCAAGACTGGACTACTGCAGTGCACTTTACGTGGGGCTACCCTTGGTGATGGTCCGGAAACTGAAGCTGGTACAGAATGTGGCGGCCCGCCTCCTTACGGGGATGGGTCACCGCGAGCACATTACACCAGTGCTTCGCTCTCTGCACTACTGCATATAGTTTTCCGGGCCCAATTCAAGGTGTTGGTTTTGGCCTATAAAGCCCTATACAGCTTGGGCCCCGCTTTTCTACGGGATCACTTCACACACACACACCCAGGTCCTGGATTGGTCCCTATGGTCATCCGGGGACACCTTCCTCAGGGTTCCCCGAGTTTCTTGGATGGCGATGATGAGGAGGGCATTCTCAATGGCCGCACCAAGGGTGTGGAACTCCCTCCCAACGGAGGTCTGCTTGACCCCGAACTTTCCCTCTTTCCTGAGACAATGTAAGACCTGACTGTTCTGCTGGGTTTTTGGTGAGAGAGATGGGTGGAGGACTGGCAAGGGGGGTGAGAAGTTTTTTTAAATCTACTATGATGTATTTTATTTGTAATTTTATATTGTTTTGTTTTTATTGATGCTGTTTTATATTTTTATTTCTTATGTTGTACACTGTCCTGAGCTACAGCAGCAGGAGGGAGTGGCTGGAAATTGAACTAAATAAATAAACAGACAAACAAATAAATAAAATAATGTCATTTTGTATGTCATTTGAGCCTTGGAGGTTTTTTAAATTTATAAATTCAAGTTTTTCAGCTCTGTTTTTTTTTTTATTGCTGTTCTCAGTGTTACATAATTAAGACGATGAAGTATGCATTTGTATGGTATTCACTAGCTTTTGTAGTCGTCTGTTTTTTTTAGGATATTGTGGTATGTATCCAGGTTTTATAACTGTTCGATACAAATCAGTCAACAGCACTGACATTGTTTGTCACCATGGATTTAATCCATTGATAACAAATGGAATGACTATAACTCAACAGGTGGAAGGAGAGACTTAGGGGCAACAGGAGGTTCAATCCAATACAGTTTAACCACATTTGCAGGAAATGTGTAAGTGAATGACAATCGGTTGAATGACAAACCGGGAGGGAGGAAGGAGTCCTAAAGATACAGCAAATATAAACCACTGACTTTAAATGTGTCAAATTATGCTTTCTGCAAAGTTAATCCCACTTAAGTTTTTGGTGGTGTTTGATGGGAAGATTACATTGACACATCCAACTAAAAAGGATGTATTATTTTAACCTCTTTCTATTGTTCTTTTTTTATCATTGTTTGTATTGAAAGCCTTTGAAGGAGTTAGTTGGTAGCTGCTTTCTTGTTTAAACAGTAAGTCTTTTTTTAGTGGTAGATCATCCAGCAAAGTATGTGCTTAGTAATTCCCAGTAACAATGTAACTTTGTATTAAGAACACATTATTAATAAAACATGCATATTGTATGAACTTTAATAAGACAGCTATATCTTAGTCATGCAACAATATGCAGCTTTGCAGAGATGGTTTTCCCTATAAAACGTCTTAGTAGGGATCAAGATATGGCGTACAAATCAAATGTGGTAAATTTGAGTATTTAAAATTAATTTTGCTTACACTGGCATTAATTTAGGTGAATTTGCTAATTTAAAAATGCCTCAAGCAGAAAAATCTAAACTTGGAATTAAATGTATCAATATTTCAGTTATTTTGTTTGAATGCCGGTGACTAACCAATGCTGGAATTGCATTAGGGATATCCTACTGGTCTGATTGCAGCGTATACTGTTGCAAAACCATAGTGCTAATTTTAGCTTACAAAGAGGATGAAGATAAACTGCCTATTGCTAGTTTGCCATATGCTATCCTGGAGATAGTCTTCAAGTGCAAAATATTCTGCAAAGAGTCTTATTGTTTCAGCGAGAGAAAACTGCAAAAGAGTTAAGCAAGTTTCTACTCAATAAGCGTATATGAAATAATGAAGTCAAACAAATCTCAAATGCTGGTAGATGAAATCTGCTCAATTTTATTTTAGTTTCATGGGAGCCAGCAATTTGGTTTGGTGTATACATGATCCAATTCTGGCTATTTCTCACATGTAAATCTTAAAATCAATCTGAATAAAAATGGATCTCTTTCAGAGAGACACAAATATAGTCTGACTTGCCCTAGAACGGTTTTCAAAGACTTCCATTCCTTAGGCCCTACACACAGGATTAAAGTGTCTGTTCAGCCGGTTTTTAAAATGGTGCCCAAAAAGTATTTTTTAAAAAAAAATATTATGATGATTATTTACTTTGCTTTAAAAAAAGAAAAATTCATTTCATGTCCATGTTTGGAGAGTCTCTCCCCTCCCATCATTTCACCTAAGTGTGTTTAACCCTATTTGTCACTGAGACCACTTCACAGTGAAGGGACTAAGAATTCTCTAGCAAAACGGAGAGAAATCCAATGTGGGTAGAGTGTTTGCAGATGAAACAAACTATGTTGCAGGGCGGGTGGAAGCTTTATGTTAACAACTGGCGAAAAGCTTGACCTTTAAGTGACCTAGGTCAATCAAACCCCCAACTGAAGAGTCTTGTTTTGACATGGATACCTGCTTGGTGGGGAAGGAAGATAAAACCAGGAGGAGGAGGGAAGAAAGATAGATTAAAATAACACTGTTGACCTGGAGACTTAAACATTTCAAAATGAATCGAAGGAGATGACTGTGTATCTCTATAATATTTTGTAGAGAATGGTGTATTTTCTTTGGAGTGCTGTAGGAGTCTAAAGTAAGCGATAGGGCGGGCTTTATTTTACGATGGCCTGTTTAGTGCACGTGTTTGAAAGCGTAATGCGACTCCACTTGTGACTTGAGAGAGTTTACTAAATGGGCTAAGTTCCACTGATGGAAATATTTGATAAACTGTAAAATAAAAGATCTGGCAACAAGAGAGGGCAAGTCTGCTGTTGGCTGTTCCCACCATTTGTTTTTATAGGGGTTTTCACAGGAACAAATACAAGCAAACTAGCGGGGTTGGTGCATATCATGGCAGCACACATGCTCCACAAGTCATCTTGGACAGGAAGCTAGCTAGGTCTGCTCTATACTATTTCCATTCCATCTTTATCTCTCCAGTTCATTGTTTGCCACCGAGTGCTTAAACCTCAACTTCCCAAGTTAAAAGCTTCCTGTTTCTGGCTTTTAAATTTAGTTTGCTAAAAAAACACCCAATTTAGATACCTATCAAGATACTTTTCAAAAGCAGGGGGGGCGGGGGGAGAGGAATTACATTCCTGCTTTCTATTTCGGTGAGAGCCTTTTTCAAGTCCTGCCTTGAGCCATCCAGGCTGAGGCAAGGTTTAATTTGGAGGTAAACAATTAAAATGTTTGTGACTTTCTTTATGACTGAATTCTCATTTCCCAGGTGCAAGTGCATTCCCATTTATATTGCAACAATGAATGACTCATATTTTTTGGTGGGCAGTTATCTTTTGGGCTTAGGTAGATAATATTTCAATTTTAATTTTTTTTTATTTTTTTTTATTTTTTACAACAGAGGGAATGGTAACAAGGACTGAGTTTAGAAATCCGTGACTTCTATTACCATCCCTGCTACTAACCTTAGCACCTCTGTGTTTCATTTTTACCTCCCTGGCCGTTTTCACATGGATGCGTCTCCCCCCTCCCCTTGCACACAAGTTGGGTGGGGGGGGCCGCCTGTGGGAACACCACTGTGGGTGCAGGGGGGACAATGCCGTGCGTGGGGGTGGATGTGCACTCCTGTGCTCCACCCATCACCCATGCACGGAGCAATGGGTGCCAGTGCCCGATGCTCCATGCATGGAGGTGGTTGGGGGGGCTCTGTGGAATGCACCGCCCACCTATCCTCCCATGCCAGTTAGAAAAGGGCCTCTGTTATTCCGTTTACCTATCTTTTAAAGCAAGTACTGTACTATAGTACCATACAGGAGTGGCGTGAAGCTTTAGTAACCATGACGTGAAAGACATTACAAATGTGCTATAGACGAGCTGTATATTTTACTCCATTCATTTAGAATGACACACTACACAATTAATGGTGTCGCTTTTGCGGCACCATTTGTGTGTATTGAGCCCCACATCTCGGCATTCTCCTGCTAACTTCCCTCTATTATATCTTTTCAGTGGGCTTATTAAATGCAAAATAATAGTCACACTTCTTCCACCTGAACTAAACATGGTTCACATTCAGTTGCATTTGAGCATACTAATAATCACTGAGAGGCTTTTAACAAAAACATATTTTTAACATATATATTTTGGCCACATGTAGAAATTGAGTTAACAGGAATACACCTGATTTACAGCAATCGAGCGTATGACTTATGAAGTCACAGCACTCTGCTCAATTTTAGTAACTTGCAGGCAGTTTTTAAAAGCTCTGTCTTTCCAAGATGAAGGGAGCTCACTTTGTATTCTGCCCAAAAAAAAAAGCCCCCACTTCAGATTGTGAACAGTGACCTTACTGTGTATTACACGAGCATTTAAA
The DNA here is from genome assembly GCA_003113815.1 of Sphenodon punctatus. NCBI lineage: Eukaryota > Metazoa > Chordata > Lepidosauria > Sphenodontia > Sphenodontidae > Sphenodon > Sphenodon punctatus. Next base: position 601,782 of record QEPC01011712.1, read on the forward strand.
TTCAAGGCATGCCTCTTTGTGAAGTTGTGATTGTAAAGCTTGGGAATGGTGCTAGGTTTGCAGCGCCAGATAGTTACTGACGTCCTCTAGCCACAAAAGAAGCATTGGGGGCAGGCAGGAGCTGTGCAGACTTTCATGCAGTGCATGCCTTGTCTGCGAGTTTCATCTCTGATCTTCAGAAACCTTCCTAGAGAGAGGAGTCATGAGGGGAGGGTGAGGAAAGTAATCTTGTCAAGATCCTGATGTAGGGTTCCTTTAAAGCTGTTCTGTATGTGTGGGCGGGGGCTCCATTTCCACTAAAATGTGTATCATGTGCCCCTTGTTACCTGGATATCTGAGCATGTCCTAGTTATAAATACATGTAGACTCACAAGATCCCAGTGAAGTAGGCAGTGTTCTTATCCCCAGTCTATAGATGGGGAATCAAGGTACCAAGAGATTGAGCCATGTTCAGATGACCAGTTAATTAAATTTGATATAACTGGGTCTTATTTCTGTTTTACTCCTGAAGCATGCACACGAACAGAGGGCTAAAATTAAGTTATTCAGGAGTAGGAAGAGAAGTATATACTCCCCGTCGGTTTGTATCTCTAAGTAACTTTGTCTGAACACTCATCAGTGTGTGGGTGGCCATGGAAGGTCCAGGGAATCATCATGTCTCAGCTAGGGGGGAAATTGACTGTACTACTTTGGTTTATGCTATTTATCTGAATGCTATGGAAGGGGAGTGCTTCCATTTAATTAAATCAAAATAGTTCCTTTGGTTTACAAGGTTCTCAACATTACTGAAGTCAAGCAGTTACTTCAGTTTAATTAAATCAAAATAATTGCATTGGTTTACCTCTGTTCATTACTGTGGGCCATTTCACTTGTGATATCACCGCAGTCAACCACACTGGATCACAGTGGAACCAGTGTGGTGGCTGTGATGGGTGGCACATCTGTTTGAGGCCCACCAGATGTTCACCATGGTGATTTCCTGGCGGGGTTCAAAGCTAACCACGGTTCTGGGGTTGAGACCGGCCTCAACCCCAGAACTGTGGTTAGCCAAACCACGATCAGGAAAAGGGCAAAGCTAACGTGTGTTACCTTGCCCCGTTCCTGAGCGTGGTCCGGACCGCAGTACGGGATCGGGCACACCGGCCACTGTGCCCACCCATCTCCCTGAGGGCAGGCGGATGTGGGAGCGTGGGGAGCAGGGGCGTGCAGCTGCACGTCGCACCACATGGCCCAGCCCCCTCCGAGATTCCCCTGCGTGATGGAGTTGGCATATCTAAAAGGACGGATGGCTTTATCCACTGACTGGGATCTGAGACTGATTCCGGTCCGGGTTTCAGTGTGTTGGGCCTGGAGGCCCAGCACATCTGAAATTACCCCGTGTGGCTGAAATGAGTAAACCCAGTGTCCTTCAGGACATCAAAACCAGAGTAGAAATTGAAACCATGTATTCAGAGTTCTAGATCGCAATGGTAACCGCACAGAAGTAATGCAAGAGATAAGGTCTAGTCTGCTCACATATTCCATGTACCCAAGAAAACCACACAAGTCCTGACCTGTGTGGACAAAGAGTCTATATGTTTCATATATTCAGAGTCTGCATCCCCACTCTCTGCCTGGGTTTGTGTTACTGTTCCTTTAGCATCTCTGCACATCCAGTGAGATGATGATGCATTTTCCCTGCTCCCATTCCATCACTGACTAACGTGAATCTTCAAGCCCACAGTAAACTCTCCAGGAGTGGTCAATGATTGATTGCTTTCTGCCAGGAACATAGTGTGAGGACGGAGTGCCCACGACATGGGTGGGGCATGCGGTTGGGTTGCAGGATCAGGGCAAGAGAAAGAGAGTTGGGTGGCAAGGCTGGAGCCCGAGGCAAGACAAAGCTGAGGAGAGCAAGAGTAGGGTCAAACCTGGGAAGTGGATCAGCCTGGGATCATGGGATCAGAGGAGGGTTGGAGCAAAATGGCAGAAGGAACTGGAGCATGGAGCAAGTTCGACACAGGAAAAGTACGTGAGGTGACGATAGGAGTTTCTCCCAGATTTCTGTGACTAGCTAGCAGCCAGTCAGAAAGCCGGGAAATGTTACAGGGGCTGGAGACAAGCAGATTGGCCAGTGCGGAGAAGTCGTTCCTGGGAATGGGTGGGCTGAAGGCAGGTTGAGACAGTGGCACAAGAGGCCTGGCCACTGCTCCAGAGCACCTGAGGCAGGGTCCTGACACTTCCCTTTCTGTATCGGGCTGGGTTACAGTTGTTATGAAGCTATTTCTGTTTCCAGGCTGTGTTCTGTTCTTGCTTTCTCTAGTGGAGCAGCAAATGCAGGTGCTGATGATGCTTTTCTTTGCTGTGATTTAAGACCACCAAATTCATATTATGGAGGTCCCTCAATAGAGTTAAGGTGATAACGTTCTCTTGTCTCCACTCTCTTCTCTCCTAAATTAACTGTAACCAAGCTAAGCACAGGCACCTGTGACTTCTCAACTTTGTGAATGTATCTGTGTCTCTCTATGTTCACCTCTTCCTTGTCCCCCCTAGACTGTAAATCCCTTTGGACATGGACTCTCAGTGTCAGGTACTGAATGTGCACCATTGGCTCATAGAGGAAAGGTCCCGTGTTCCCCATGTCACCTCCAACCCTTTTAATTAAGAGATACCGGTGGACATGCAGCTTAACCCCTCCCCACAACAACAAAATTCCAAGCAACAATCTGCACTGATTTCAATTCTGCCAATCTCAAGCAATAAACATTTGTATTAATCACATCCTTCCCCTCCCTCAAATGAGAGATGAAATAATAAATTTGGGTGGATTTTTTGTTGTTGTTTTGGGGGCGGGGGTGGATAAAGGGATTTTTGTGCATTATTGTCTGAGCTTTTTGGTTACCCTTGGGTCACATTTTCAGTTTTTAGTATTATTTATATAGTACAAGCAATGTGCCTGGTGCTGTACAGTTATAGGTTCCCTCCCTGAGGGGCTTACAGTTTTGAATAGACAAAGGGGAGGGGAAGAGACTGAGATACATACGTTCCCATTTTACAGATGGGGAATTGAGGCTGAGAGAGAGTGACTTCCCCAGGGCCACTCAGTGAGGATGAGAATTTGAACCCAGGTTTTCCAGGTCCAAATCCAGCACTAGTCTACATAGCTGTTATCAATTCTGAGAGCTAAACTTTTTTGTTTGCTTGTTTATTTTTTAAAAAATATGTTATCAGACTCATAGTAAAATCTCAAGGTCCAGCAACATTGATCTGCAAAACGGAAGAGAGAGTGTGGTTGGTTAGGATTTGTAGGGATCATTTTATTTGCAAGTGTCTTAACACTTGGTAAGCATTCATTATGATGTTTGCAAATCCCAGATGAGTCACAGATTTTGGCATCAGTGATTATTTATATTAGGGGTGCAGAATCAGGTTTTTGTTTTATTGTTTTTCTGTTCAAAACGTTTTGTTTCACCCAGTTGTGGTGTGGGCAGAAACAAAAATGCATGGTTTTGGAGCCCAGTCATGCAACATACATAGCAACTAGTTAAGCCCAGCTGATCACAAGCAATCCATACTCTGGAAACTGCACATCTATACATTAGAAGGAAAGCAGATTAATTTTTGACTAGACCAATACAGGACAAAGTTCAAACTGAACAATATTTATAGTATCTAACTGAGGTGGTGGATGACAAATATAGTTTTCAAATGCACCTACAGCGTGGTTGCTGAGTTGATCCCAGAGAGAGAAAGAGAATTAAGATGATGCCTTCTACTTCTGTTGGTGGGAGTATGCCAGCTTTGTGTTTGAGAGGTAAAAGCTAGGGATGGGCGAACAGAACGGAGTTCGGAAACTCGGTTCGGTTCAGTTTGAAATTCGAATTCAGAAATTTGGTTCGGTTTGAAATTCGAGTTCGGTTCGGAAGTTCAGTTTGGTCGAATTCCTAACTTCCGAACCAAGTTCAGCCATTGAAACCCAGGTTTTTTGGTGTGTTGCCACTAGGGATGGGCGAACAGAACGGAGTTTGGAAATTTGGTTCGGTTCGGTTTGAAATTCGAGTTCAGTTTAGAAGTTCGGTTCGGTCAACTGAACAGACCGAGTTTGGTCCGAACTCCGAACTTCCGAACCACGTTCGCCCATCCCTAGTAAAAGCGTTTAACTCATTTGCTATTCTAACCTCCTTTATTCTCACCTGAGAAGAGCTCTGTGAAACTTGTAAGCTTGTGAGATTGTTTATTCTCCCCAGTTGGGACCAGTGGGGCCAGGCAGAGGCATGGTCGATGTAGAGTGAGAGTCAATCCAAGTAGGCAGGTAGCATGGTATCCACATGGGGAGCAAGCGAAAGTGTGAGGTAACGGTCAAGGTAGAGCATGGGTCAGTCTGGGTAGGTAGTTAGCACAGACATTGGCGCGTAGAGCAATAGCTGACAACAGACACAGAAGGTAGGCATGGCGGAGCACAGGAAGGCTACAGTGGGGAGTGTGTTGGTAAGCCTCTGGGAGCTTGGCATTTGTTCCTGATATAGCAGCAGAGAAAGTGCTGGGTGTTTCCTGTCCTACCCTGAATCTCCCAGAACCGGCAGTGATTGGCCAGGGACAATCGTTGAAGCAATGGGGCAGGTGTAGCTGGAGGACCCCTGCCCCCCATTCACAGAGGCAAGTGCTGCCTGGGATCTGCTTCAGACAGGGTGCTCGCTGCTGCTGTGGGAGACGCCAACAGAAGTTGGCTCATTGAAAGATTCCTTAACTGCTTTGTCTTGATTTCGAATACAGATGCATTTTGTTTTATCTTAAATACGCCTACATGAAAACCATTCACGTCTCCACGTTGTATATGCTGTTGATGCTTTGTGCAATACTTTCTCAAGGAGACTGCCTACGTTGGTGCATAAGGGAAGGGAATGAGGATCATTTTTCCTTGAAATGAGAGATCATTACCTGGTCTTCATAGAGCCAGCTGCTCCCATGTCCAGTGCTGAAACACAAGTGCCCTCCGGTCAGGATGGGACGAGGGTATTATTGTTCTGAGTAAATAAAAATCTGGTAGTATTAAGGAATTTTTTTTTTTAATAATTGCTTGCACTGGGGGAGAACTTCCCTGGGTGAAGCCAGATGAGCAGTAGGAGCCCAAAGCCTGTGTGGCTCTAGGGCAGGCAGTCACCACCGCCACACTGCGGGACCCGTGCGGGGAGCTGGGCAGACGAGCAGCCCCTCCCCCCATGAGGAAGCTGGGTTGCTCTTGAAGCTGCGGTCACCTGACCCTGCCTCTCTCCCCCAGCATAACAGAGACCCTGCCCTGACTGTGCACGCCGGGCAACAGCACCCGCCACACACGGCCCCACAGCAGCGCTTCCCCATGGGTATCCCTGTCTTGGGCAGCCTTACCCCAGTTGGCACTGCATTGTGTGGCCGTCTCTCCTCCCTCTCTCGTGTGGACTCACCCAAGACCTTCAGCCCAACTTCAGAACTCTCTTGCATGATGTCCATTGATAAGACAGTCAGCTAAAGTGAGATACTAAGTGGGGAGTTCTACGTTATTTGAATAAACTCCATATGTTTTCCGTCTTTTAGACTTTCCCTTCCAACCCTTCAATGGTTACCACATATGTGACAAGCCTGTGGGTTTGAGTTCACTTTTGCTTTCTCCAGCAGGGCTTCATCAAACTCATTGGAGCTACCTCTCTTTTGTACAGGTGGCAACTAGACTAGAATGAGAATCCTTTGCATTTAACAGGGGTGGGTGGGTGATAATTGATATTGATCAACCCACCTACTATTATTAATCCTTGCCCGTGCAAAATGCAATGATTGTTGCAAGTATTCAGATCAGGAATTACAAGGAAAAGCGAAAAAAACTTGTAACTCACTCTGACCCTAATGTGTTGGCACTGACACCTAAAAAATTAAATAGATGTGCACCGAGCCCATCCTTTTCCTGTCAATATCCTCATAGGTATGTACGCCTAGTGGCGAGTGGGAGTTTCCTTGACCCTAATAAATCATTCTCTTGGGGAGAGGTGGAAAGAGAAGGCATGCATGCCTGATAATAAATAAAACCCTGTTTGTGCTTAATACATTGGAGAAATTGTTCAAGAGCAGTTCATCCATATGAAAATATGACCTCCCTGTTACTGCCAAGGTCAATGAGACCTATGGTGACCTGCAGAATAAGTGCAGGTCGCTGACGTTAAAGCTGCCTAGGGCCAAATTTCACTTGCGCACTAAATTATTTTAAGGTTTAGGAAAGCAAACAACATTCACAAGAGAGAATGCATTAAGCATGCTCATTTGAGCCTGGTGATTTTCTGTTTCCTACCTCTTTTTTTTTTAAAAAAATTCCACTTAGACATGCAGAATCCTCCTATTATCCTCTTTTCCCTTCTGCTCCTTCTTTCTAGTCTAAGGTTCTTTTATGCCCCTCCCAGTACTACACTAAGTTCATCAAACTTTGTAATGCATTTACCTTTCCAATCCTGTTGTGTGTGGTGAGGGAATGCTCTTGCTTCCATTAGACTGAGGGGTAACTGAGACACAGAAAGACCAAGTCACTGCTTCACAAATACATTTTTTGCTGTGGTCACATGGACAGCCACAAGCAGATTCATTGAAGCCTCCATTCTGGCAGTTAAATTATTGTAGTAGTCAGTCTGAACTGTCATTTAAGTAAAATAATAAATCTTTGCAATGTGAGGAGGAATAATGTCCTATTAAGAATACCACAAAAGTTATATATGGCTATTACCATGTAAAAACAAAAAACATTTGTAAGAAAAGTTTTGGCTATACAGGAAGCCTTTGATGGATGTGCTTTATAATCCCTGGTCAAAGGGCATGTTCACACACACTCTGTGGGAAAGCTGGCATGGAGCACATCCTGTGCCAACTTCCTTGAGGGCATGGCAGGGGAGGGGATTGTGTGAACAGGGTTTCCAGAGTAAGCAAACTGATGCTGATCAGCCTCTCCTCCATGCATATTCCTGTAGCCCCTCTGTCAGCGGGAGAAGGAACACAGAGTTCAGCCTGTCGGTAGTGTACCCAGTGGGAACAGGTATAACGTGGAGGCGGCTTTGTGGCACAAGCAAGCCATGCAATATAATGCCTGCCTCAAGGGGGGAGACAACACCAGCTGCACTCCACTACTGCCAGTGGGTTGTGTGAATGCACCATATGTCACACGGGAAGCCTAGTGTGTAGGAATTTAGGACACCACAACCACTAGCTTTCCTGTCCTTTTCCCCCAGGCTTCTGAGGTGCAAACACTTTCTGTGAAAGACTTGTGTCTTCTCCATAACTTGAACATTACATTCAATTGTATTTTGTATTGATATCCCACCCTATCTCCTTGAGGTTCCTGCCCTACTCACCCCCCCCATCTCTCACTGGGAGGGGCTCGCCTATTCTCCCCCCCCCCCCCAGACCACACAGGATACCTTTCCCTCCCATCCCTCACAACTCATTTGAGCAGCGTAGTCTCTCTCTTTTTTTAAATTCACTCACAAAGCAAGGATCATGAAGGGGTTTGTTTGTATTGTTGGCACTTGCTGTTAGCACAGCTATGGCAATACGGACCCTAGCTCCAAAAAGTCCACAATCTGAAAAGACAAAGCGGGAGAAGGGAGATTTGTAACTTGTAACCCCCAAATGTCTCTTTGGCTAGACGGCATTTGTTGACTGACTTCCTGCAGAAACAAAGCAGAAAGTGTATTGGGGGAGAAGGGTGGGGAGCCATGCAGTCCAGTTCAAGGAGTTATGAAAACACACATGGAGTCAGTTGCAATTGAAGCAAGCAAACAAGGGTTGAAGCTGACATTATCAGCAGAGTGATGGAGGACAGTCTGATCAGAGACAAGAGCAACCCAGCAGCAGGGGGGTGTGGGAGGAGGTTATATTTTTGACATGAATTTTGTGCTAGAAAATGGAGGCCAGTAAAGAAATTCAGAGTGTTAAGTACAGATCAGATGTGTGAAATACTCATTTTTTGAAATGGCCATGTAGTTGCACCCCTTATTTCTTCTACTCTTGGAAACTCGAATTGGTCGACATGGTTGGAGATGGCCAGTCAACCCTGCATGTTGCAGCTGCCAATTTAGTTGATTTTTTTCCCCATATGGATAGCTTTGAAAAAGGCTAAATATTTAAAGTTTAGAATGCTGTGCTTAGCATGCCTCATTATAGCCCTGCCAAAGCAGAGTTTCCCCACTGATTCAGTGGGCATTGGCTCAGACCCATAGTGGGATATGGGGAGTTTGGGCCTGGCCAGTTAACATGCATCTTTGGAATGCTATAAAAAGCATTGAGTTGCATCAATAATCCTGCGCTTTCAGGATAGGGAATGGAACAAAAATAGCTTTTCTTTCCTATCTCCTTCAAGGGCACTACTTCACTAGTGAAAGCTACTTCACTAGTAGAAGCATGAGACTCTTTCTGTTGCCACACCATGTCAAAAGAAAAAGTGTTTTTAAAGTTAAATTATGTCTAGTGAAATAATGGCAATTAAATTTTGCCCCTCTAAAATTGGAAGTTTACTTTAACTTTTTTTTTTAAAGTTAGAGTTCCCTTTAGTAAAGGTAAGCAATATCATAGCCAGTATGCCTTTTCCTCCCGTATGAAAAACAATGAAATTAAGCTACATTGTAAGATAAATGGCATGAAGCTAGAAGCCGTGGTGTTAAGTTGTAGGAAACCAAAGCTATAAAAGGCAGGCATAGCTGATGTTATGAATGCATTTAATTGGAGTCTAAGGGGATTTGAGATGCTCGTAGGAGTAGAAATAAAATATCTGAAATGATGTGTTAACTTGTATCAGTCCTACCTTACGTCAGCTCTTTAATCTGGACTGGCTCCCAATAGCTTTCCAGCCACAATTCAAGGTGCCGATTTTGACCTATACAGCCTGGGTCTCATATATCTGAAACATCATCTCCTCCACCATGTCGCATCACAGGCCTGGAAGCCAGCCAAGAGCACCCTCATGTACAATGAGTCCATCAAGTCCATACATCAGAGGGCGTGCAGAGAGGCCCTTACACACTTATGGAACTCCTTTCCTCTAGAGGGTCTCCAAAGACCAAATATGAACGTTTTTCAGAGGCAAGTAAGACCTTTCTGTTTGGGCCAAGGGCTTTAAAAATCCCTGCCAGGGAAGTTGTGGTAGGGAGATTTTTAATTGGTATTATTATGTATACTTTATATATCTGTTGTAACCCATCCTGAGCTGTAGGGAAGGGGCAGGATATAAATTTAAATTTGCCTTCAAAGGAGGGAGATTAGCTTGGCATCCACTCTGCTTAATATCTTTTGAGATTTCTATCCTAGCCATTAGGGCTAAATGTGATGGCAACTCCCATTCCCAAGAGCTGAGCTGAAACCACACTTACTCATTTCTATATAATTCAAGTCTGTTTACTAAGCCCTTGGGGTTGGCTGTTTTGGTTCAACTGGCCAGTTTGGTTAAGGCACGACCGCTCCTGTGGCTAGCAATATCCAATGCAGTGAAGCAATCGGCACTATGTTTTGAGCACCTTTGACTTTCCGTAGCCCAATGGGGCAGGTACCTATTTCCCAGCTGGGCTGGTTAAGAACAAGTGGAACTTAACTTTCAGAATAGAGTACCCTAGTCTCTTGGCCACTGTGCCTCTTTTCATACATTATTCCTCCTCCTCCTCCAAGATGATAATTAAACAATGAGAACTTTCAGTTGGTAAAGTAGGGGATTGGTTTTGAACCAGCAGTTTAAGGGTTAATGATATACCCCCATTATATTACCTCTGCACATGGAAGAACATTGCAGGTGCAGGATGGGATTGTCAGCTGTGCAAAGTTACTCTTGCAGCATCTGTTCTGGAAGAAGAATTTGAGGGCTTGAGTGCCGATGAGTCCCAAGCTTTTGCCTTGTGGATCCAAAGCATTCATGGAGAAGAGACTCTCCAGCTCCCAAATGTACAGAAGCAGCAGCCAGATGATCTTTGGCTGTGATTCCCAGTGCTGATCACTAGCAGCCATAGGTCACTGCACCAGGGAAAGGAGCAAAGGCACATTTTTTGGGGATAAAATGGCTGCATTCTTTATTAACAGTACCAAAACCAGCTGGGGGTGGGGTGGTGCTTCACCAGGAAGCAATCTAAGTCCAGTGGAACTTGTGAACTAATACCAGAAGGGCCCAAGGTACAGCCTGGGTTCAGCTTTCCGAATTCAGAGTTCCCCGATGGCTTCATCTCCTCCTGTTTCACACCAAGATGCCTGGCTTGTGGGTTGGGGGTTGTCTTGGTTCCTGTTAAGCCCCCCCCCCCCCAGCAAGACCTTGTAACCAGAGGAAGGCGACGCATCATGCCTCATCTAGGACTGCACCTATTCTACAGGTTGAATGGCTACATCCCTTAGATCCTGGGAAGGGTCAAGCACTGGGCTGCCCTTTGCTGTAGAGCTCCCCCCCGCTCCCATTCTGATCTCATAAGGAAACCTCTCTGGTTTCTTGTTGGCATTCCTCCAAAACCTTCAACTATCACCACTAGGAACCACTTGCTTAGCTTGGCTGGTTCCTCCCAATCCAAGACTGATAACGTAAGACCTTAGCTAAACTTCCCCCCCCCCCTTTCAAATTCCCCAAGTACAACTTAACCCCCCACCGTTTTGCAGACAGACTCTGTCATTCCTATAAAGCTCATGTTGTGCCTGCCATATTTCATGGTGTACCAGATAAGCATCACCCTGTATCTCTAGCCTTTTTTTCTATTTCCCAGTCAGCCTTCATCTCAGCTTTGTCCATTTCTTTGGGGTGCACCACATCACACCATACCCTCCATTCAAGCATGTATGTCCATAAGACCAAGATTCCGGGGAACAGCACAGATACTTCCTAGCAAGTCACTCTTGATGATCCTGATCAATTCCAATCCAGTTGGCTTACGTAAATTGTTTTCTCTGAAATGTATAATCAGTATATCAGGTGGAGGAGGTTCACTAGCTGCGCGCAATGTGGGCATGAGCTGTTCCCCGAATATACCCTTCTTGCCCTTCCATGCTATTTCTGCTCATTCGCTCAGCTCCAGGGGTCTTTCTAAGCTGCTTTCACTGTCCAATGGATGAGACTATGCCCTATGATCCAGACTCGCTGTCCTCCCCCCTGCCCCCCAGAAGTAGACCTCAAAACCCAGACCTCCAGCCGCATCAGGTTGCACTTGCAGCTCAACCTCTAAGAGCAGCCTCTCTTGCCAGAAAGTAACCCCATTGTAATCAGCTAGGAAAGTGTTCCAGGTCCTTAAATCATCCCTGGTGTGCCTGATGTGGATGGAGGGTTGTATAGCTTTGACAAGAATACCCAAGTGGGGGCTACCACTTGAAAAGTGAAGTTCAGAGCACCCAGCAAGGACTGGAGCTGCCATACCATTACCGTAAGGGCCTGCATAGAAGCCCAACTCCCCTCCTTCAAACTATTCCATTTGCCAGGTGGGAGGGGGAATGCACAGTATCCAATTTGATCCCTGTATAGACCAAAGATGTGATTGGGCCTTCCATTTTTTCTGGTGTGAGCTGTATGCCCAGCTCATCAGCAAACACCTGAAGGGTACTCCTCAGTGGAGCATGCTTGGATGTGCTTGCCCTCCCTATGAAGAGGAAGTCATCAAAATAATGAGTGTTTTGCTATTTTCCCATCCTCTGGAGGACCACCCATTTGAACACTGAACTGAACGTTGGCTTTGTCAAAGTAAAACTGACCCTGGAATTTGAAGCTCAACAGCTGGTAATTATCTGAATGGACCAGAAGCAGCCAAAATGCCAACTTCTGTCACACTTTCCCATTTGATCACTAGGTAAACCAAGGATGTTTGTGGGCCGTCCATTTATTTCTAGCGCGAATAGCACACCCAGCTCATCAGCCAACTCCTGAAGGGTACTACTCAGTGGAGCAAACTTGGATGTGCCTGTCCTCCCTATGAAGAGAAATTCATCTAAATAATGCGTGACTTGCTGTTTTCCAATCCTCTTGCGGACCACCCATTTGAGCCCCAAGCTGAACTTTGGCTTTGTCAAAATAAAACTGACCCTGGAATTCAAACCTCAACAGCTGGTAAACATCTGGGTGGACCAGGAGCAGCCAAAATACTGACTTTATGTTGCTCTTTCCCAGGAGCGCCCCCTTGCTCCATTTCAACCAAATCAAAGGATGTGTAGTGTACTAAGCAAAGATTGTGGGTGAGGGGTGGGGGGAGATGGCATTATTGACTGAACCTCCCTTTGGCTAACAGAGACAGTGAATAAGCCAGAACTCCCCATGGGCGTTCTTTAGGACAATCCCCTAGTGGGGAAACATGCGAGTCAATAATTGGGGGCAAGGTAAAAAATGGTCCCACCCCCTGGCCCTCTTTGACTTCCTTGTCTGTCTTGGCCCGAATTATGTGCTTCTTACTCGCTAATGACTTAAGGTTAGCTGGCCTGTTGTGCACCTTTACCTCCACCACCAGGATTCAGAACCCTTCTTTGAAGCGCTGAAGGAAATATATCACGGCACTATGGTCAGGGTATCGCCACAGCACCTGTTCGAGGGTATCAGGCTTTACTGATGTTGGTGCCCTTCCTCAGGCTTTGGGTGCTGGAGGAAGATGGGGTACTTCTTGCTGGATCTGTTTTGAACAGCTTGTTCCTCCTTCCTTATACTTGAAGCAGTTGGATGCTGTGTGTGGGCCTGAACAATAGGTGAGCATGTTCCGGTACATACAAGAGGAATGAAAACACTTTCCTGTGTTGTTAAAGTTCCAACATACTACACCACCTGTTGGGCCATACTATGCCTGTTGGGCCCTGAGGCCTCATGTGACACCACACCACAGCTTTGCCCAATACACACTTGCTGTCTGCCCAGCATCTGCTCCAGGAGTTCCTCATGCACTCGAGGCAAAGGGCTAGTGCATGGACGTCCCAGAATAAACCAGGTTTAATAGCTGTCCACTGCCTAAATGCCTTGTCGTATTGGAGTCAGGCACCTGGGATCCCCAATTTGTAAGACCTCCTCAACTATGTTGTCATATATGATCAGTTTGGACCCTATATCAGGAAAAGCTTGAGGAATGACCTCATGGAATATTGTGTAGGCAGCTTTCTGATTGGCCCAGTTGTACTCAGCTTTGGGCTGCTTAAATCTCTCACTCTCCTTTTTGTCCATTTTGGCACTGGGGTCAGGGAAGGGATCACTAAGCAAGAGGGCAAACATATCCCCCCCCCTCCATATTTCCCCCCATGTACTGCAGGGGATGCTCCCTGATAGGAGTGGAGACATTGGTGTAACTCCCAGCCAAAGGTGGTGGCTTGTCCCATTCAGGTGACTGCTGGCAGCATCTGCCATGACAGCATGCTGGACTCCTCTATATCTGTGTGCTGAAAATGCCTCAGTCACAGTATGTTGATCCCACTAGCAATGGCAGGGTGAGCAGGGAAGAGTACCCCACCCCTGTGCCCTGGCCAGGGAACTCAGGCAGGACCATCCCAGTAAAGTTTCTGTAGGTCTCTGCCGCTGTGTGTTTGAATGCAGTTTGTCTGAGCATGCTTAGTCTAAAGCTCATTGGGAGCATGCTAGGAAATTTAGTCCATCTTGCAGACAAGGTGGACTACATTTCCCAGCATGCTCTCAGAAATCTATATTTAACTATACTTATCTGCCTGCATTATACTTTATGATTTTATTTATTTATTCAAGATTATTTTATGATTTATTAAGGTAACTCTTAATTGTTATGGGTCTCTTTAAGGTAGAATGCTATGTATTGGAAGTGCTTTAGCTTATTTATATAAAGTACCTACAGTTATACATGCACTTCTGTACCATTGTATTAATGTTTTCAGGGTTTTATCTACCCACTTACGAATATTTTGCCATTTATATGAAGGTACCCATTCTTTGTTATGGGCTTTATGAAGGAAGGATATGTATGTATTTGACAGTGTTGTATGTCTATCTATGTCAAGTGGTCAGAGTTTGTTGTATTTGTTACATACGTTCTTGGCCATGACGAAAGCCCGTGCCGTAAGTAAATATTTGGATTTGGGAAGGAAAAAGGACAGAGTGAAAACAAATGAGAGATTAGCCCACTGGAGTTCAGGAACACTCTGTGGAGCCAGCGCATAGCTGCCCCTCTCGGGTTATGTGAAATGAATGGGACAGATGGGCAGGTGCTGTTCTCCTGCCCCCCTCCTGATGCACAGCTGCTGCCACTACTATGATTTACGTCTATTTTCTTGTTTATTTTAACTCTTTGGAGCAATCCAAAAAGCGAAAGTGAACAGACACACTCCCTGGGAGAGCAAGAGTGGAGGGAATGGTCGCTCTAGGTGCTCATCCCGGGTGTCTATGGTCCTGGCAGAGCTGTAGGCATGCGGAAACTGCACACAGCCTAACAGATGGGAGGAAGCCACATGGGCGTGTATTCGCGCACCTTATCCAGCACGTGTCGAGAGGTGGGGGGTGCGGGCAAACATCTGGCAGGCACCTAAGAGATGGGCAGGCGGTCACCCACCCAGCATGGACTATTGTGGGCTACTGTCTCATCTGTTAACGTCCAGAATGAAGAACTCTGTGAAAGTGTAACTAAGGCGGAGACGTAAATGAAACTGAATCATTTTGGAGGTAAGGCCTTTATTATGAAGCATTCCCAGTTAAATTCCATAATGGAAAACTAAGAGAGAGTTTATTATAGACTGAATTTATTGGGGCCGATCCCGTGTGCTGTGTGTAACCTGCGCACACATGTGCACGCAAACTGAGTGCATGTCCGTTGAGAGCACGTCGTGCCGCATAGGGAACACGCGGATCCCATGCAGATCCTGCTTGGGATTGCCGCCATTCTCTGTAGGGTAGTACTGTTATAACGGTACACTGATTTTATATGCAATGGCCTACTGCGACGCTAATGAACTACCACACCAACGTTCCGCTGCTAATGATTTTGTGGTCCTATGTTAATAATACTACTACTACGTTAAGGAGTTTTTGGTTTGTTTGTTCTATATACCTTTTGTTAGATACTAAGCTCACCATATAATAATATTTGCTTTTTAAAAGAAAAAAAAAATTCTTTTTCTTTTCAATGTTTCAAATGCTCAAGTATTTTTTAAAGTATCTCAAATACTTTTATTTGGTATCTGGTATCTTTTAAAGTTACTATGCTTTCCCAACATCTTTATCTATCTTAAAAGATACTTTAAAGCTCCACTGACTTATCTTTTTAACTATATTTTTGAATTGTATTTTGCACATCACTGGCTGATACGTCTTTCTGACATAACCCCATACTGAGGATTATGCTGCACTCTCGGGGTGGGGCCAATCCGGGTGGGAAAGTCCCTATAGCCCCACCCCTTTTTGAATATGGTCATCCTCTGCCATTC
Organism: Sphenodon punctatus; assembly: GCA_003113815.1. Classification (NCBI taxonomy): domain Eukaryota; kingdom Metazoa; phylum Chordata; class Lepidosauria; order Sphenodontia; family Sphenodontidae; genus Sphenodon; species Sphenodon punctatus. The sequence goes on from QEPC01011712.1 coordinate 617,139, forward strand.
CCGGAAGCCTTGGTGGTTTCGGTCTATTCAGGGTGCGACTGTTCGATCCAGAAAAACCGAGGGAAAGTCCCCAGAGGCTTGGGACTCTGGATCAGAATCCTGGGGTCTCCAAAAAAAAAACCCAGAGAGAAGTCAACTCTATTCTGCAGCTCTGCACCCTTTATAAATTCCTCTGGAATAATGGATCATCCCAACTTTACTCCTGTCCCCAGCCTTTTTCCTTTCTGTTATTAAGAACACTTGTGGAAACAGTTTGTTTTAAAAACAAACTGTACTCTTTATGTGTGGAGTACAGATGTAAGACACTCAAAAGTGTTAAAATCAGGTTTCCCTGATCCCTTAGCACTGTTATAGTGCACTGCAATTTATAACTGGAAGGCCTTCCAGGAACATATCAGTATCTTCTGCTGTAGTTATAAGTGCTGGCTTACTGTACAATCCAATGCGTTGAGACTTACATTGCAGCCTTGTTAATCACCTCCTAATCAGAACAAGTTTGTCTTTGTGTTAGGCAGAGATGGTAAGATGGAAGGAAATTTGGTACTATCTTGCTGTTAATCTATTTATTTCCTACTGGCTTCAAGCATTCTCCTGTGCCCCCTCTACCCCCTCCCCCCCTTTCTTTTGTAATGAGACCCTTCCGAATGGCTGTCTTGTTCTCTAGGCTCAGAATTCAGTGATTAAATTTGGGGGAAGGGTAGCATTAGAAGACGACAGTCTACCCAACTTTGCACACCCCACCCTTTTAAGTCTTTTTCATTCCCAGGCATCCTTAAGCAACTTCTAGATCAGAGTGACTTGTGCAAAAAATCAATAACAAAGGAGTAACTTAGTGTTTGTGATGAGTAACGTGAAAGCAAATCTTTCTTCCAACATCCTAACTAGGGTTTCTTCAAAGCAAATCCAGGCCTTGAAGGCACAGGGAGTGAGAATACCATCATGTCATCTGTTCTTACTTCATCTTTCCAGAAACAAAACTGTTTCACTCGAGTTTTTGTTTTCTAATATGCCTAGAAAAAATGAAAGGTTTTCTGTTCAGTTTTCACTCCTGTTCTGGAGTGATCTGAAGACAGAGAACATCTAAGATCCAAAAGTTCTCACTTGGACACTTATTTCTCCTGCAGCCTAGAGTAAGTCTCCTAATTTGTGTTGCCGTTACCAGTTACTCATAGCAAGATGAGAACTGCCTGAACGGATGAAGTCCTGTAGCCTATCTAGGCCCACGTTTTGATGAACAGCATAAATTAATGCTTTTCTTTCTACTCCTGAATAACATTGGCTTAGTGCTCTATTTGTGCAAATGCTTTGGGAGTTAAACTGAAGTAATGAACATCTGCATCAAATAAATTGTTTGTTGGACAGCGGCCAAAATTTCATCAAAGTAACTATTCCACTTCCGCGATCTTCACACTGTAGCTAAACCAAACTAGTTCCTACTCAATCTCCCCCTAATGGTCATGGCGAAACAGAATGATACAACAGGGTTACGTGGATGGAAATATGTCACACAATAATTACTTATTAGTAAAAACCAAAGGGGATCTTAACTTTGCAAGAGTACATACTTCACTTCCTACTCAGTACTTCAGCATAGTGCTCTGTGTGAATGCTTCAGAAGTAAAAGCAAAGTAAGACACAATTACTTTGAGGTATGTGTTCATCAGTGTGTGGCTATGTCACTTACTCAGCATGCTGTCTGAAGGTCATCTCATTTCTCAGGCTGTAATCCTCAAACCACTTACTCAAGAAAAGACCCACTGAAGGTTATCTAATTCTCAGGGTCTTCCCTCCACTGCCTCAGATGAGAAGACAGGTAGGTATTATTATGGTACTGTCGTTTTACAGATTTGGAAATGGGCAGCCTGAGTCTCCAAGTGCTCCATTGGTGCAAGTGCTATTTATTTGAGTGAGGCTTGTGCTGGCAGAGTGCTTCGGGGATCAGGAAATCCCTGAAGGATAATGGCCTTCAATTTTGGCATTGCATTGTAGTAGTTTACGCTACAGATTGGCTTCGGCCCTGCAGAACGGATTATCGTATTTGCAGAAATTTGGATGTGATGTTCCTATCCTGGATATTCTTGTTATCCACATAAACGTTAGGGATGTGTGAACAGAACCGAGTTCTGAAATTCGGTTCAGTTCAAAAGTCGGGTTCGGTCGACCGAACTATTCGGGTTCGGTCGACCGAACTCTGAACTTCCGAAGCACGTTCGCACATACCTAATAAACGTCCAGTGACTCTTCAAAACGTGGTAAAGTCACTGTCTTGACAATTCATTTCATTCAGCACTTTTCTGTGTAAGCAGTCCAGTCAAACAAAGCTCAGGCCCTTTTTGTCTGTTAGGTCCTGATCCCCGAAGCACTCTAGCAGCACAAGCCTCATTGAAGTAAATGGTGCTTGACCCAGTGGCACACTTGGAGGCTCAGACCTGCCCATTTTCAAATCTGTAAAATGGTGGTGCCATAAGAATACCTCCAACAGGCCACCCACAGCCCATCTGCTGCTGGGCAATTATAGATTACTTCTGGGTTGGTGGGAACACATCTCACACAGGTGGCCACATCCTCCTTTCCTCATCCCACAGAACCCTGAAAAGTAAAGGATCTGCACCGCACGCCCCTAGAGGACAACGGATCCCCATCCCTATTTTAGACCATGTCCCTCCTTCCTCTTGCCCTTTGATAGTTGACACCTTCCCGTCTCTCCAACCTGGCCACAGTATGTAAATACAGTGGTTAATGAAAATCCAGCAGGTCACTTTCACTAAGTATTCAGAATCCTAGTGCACTAGAGATTCAAACAAACCTGTTAGCTCCCGTTCTCCATTTCCTCTGTCGTCCGTTTGCTCCTTCGCATTTTTGTTGTTGTTGCTGCCTCTTTCACTCCCTGCACCTCTACGGCTTCTGCTATTGCTGCCATAACTCCCCTTGGCCAGAGCAGATGCACCAAAGAGATTGCCAAAATGCCACTATCTTGCCCACTCTTGCAGCATGAGTTTCAATGGGTGAATGCACCCTGGCTGATGCCTCTGGATAAACATATGGCCAGTATTTTTTTTTCCTGGGCCCTCTCATTGCATATTTCAGGGGTGGGTCAAACTTCCCAACCCTAAGAGCTGCATACCAGAATCTTTATATGGCTGAGAGCCACAAGACACTCACATGTTTGCACATAGACCTCTCCTGTTTTGTGATTGGCTGGTGGAGCCAGCACTTTGCAGCCCTGACTGCTTCGATTCAGGGGAGTAGCTGAAATTCAGCTGGGTGAGACTCGGGTGCTGTGAAGTAAGACCCAGGGCCATCCCAGTCTGAGAGCTACACTTAAACTGTCTAAGTGCTGTGTGTGGCTTCTGAGCCCTGGATTGGCCACCCTTCCATACCCACCAATTTGATAACCACTCTTCATTTCATAAAGCACTGTAGAAAGACTAGGGTGGTTGTCCTCCCATTCACTTGGATTCCATAGATTTGGATTCTGTAAGTTTGGACCATTTATTTACAGGTTGGTGTTGTGTACTTACAGTACAGGTAAGCATCTTTGATTAATGGTTTAGTTGAGTGGTAGGTGCCGTATTGTGCAGCATGTGTGATTTGCCTGAGCAAGACGACTTATGGGCCTTTGCACAAGGACGTGAGGGCAGTGGATGGTGAGGGGCTTGTAGTAAGAGATACAACTGAGACCTCATAATTGTCAAAAGAGGAACATTTGAATGAGTTTTCTTTTGTATTTCCTGTTAGTAGCAGCATAGTTTTGACTAGTGCAGCAAGGCAAAATTATCATCTGTTTTCTTTCAGTCGGTATGTTTTTGATAATTTTGATGTCACCGATGGGCTAGAGATAATAAAAACCAAGTGTCTGCACTCTGAAACAAAAGGACTGACTGCTGTTCTCCATCAGTGAGATTTTTGTACCAGACCCCTAAGCAAAACTGTGGCCTCAGTAATTTGCCCACCTTCTAGCTATTAAACAGCAGACCCCACCCAGGTACAGGTAATTCTCTAGCATGCTGAGACCTGTGAGAGATGAGGAGGTATCTACAGCACCTGCACGCCAGAGCTCGGGAACCTGTCAGGCCTTACTGTTTCAAGCTGGTGGTTCTACTAGAGCAAAGAGCTGCAAAGTTATTTGCCTTCTCTCTCTTGGCAGAGACCAAGACAAAGATGGTACTGCTGAAGGAAGGTGGCATAGTCTAGCACTTAGTTAGAATAACAACTCCCACAAATAATATGGCCAGAGAACTTCCAAGCGGAATGCTTTGCTCCCCATTTGTGTTTATAACATAATTCCACTGTCCTACAAGCTGTATAAAATATTCAGAGAGGATTATCCATATACTGGGCTAGACTGTTAGCTGGCACAAATCAGCAGAGCATCCATGTAGCTTGTGAAGTTATATGGATTTACCCCAGAGAAAGCTCATAATTGCTAGTGGTGTGTTTGTTTATTTAAATGTATATGTCACCCTTCCCATTGAGACTCAGAGTGGCTTACAATTAGTAAAAACATCTTTAAGAATCCCCTTAATCCCTCCACAACCCTTTTCCTAAACCTCCCAACCAACTACTGCAATGTGCTTCACGTGGGGCTACCTTTGGTGACGGTCCAGAGACGGCAGTTGGTTCAGAATGTGGCGGCCTGCCTCCTTACGGGGTCGGGTCGCTGTGAGCACATTACACCAGTGCTCTCTGCACTGGCTGCATATAGTATTCCAGGCCCAATTCAAGGTGTTGGTTTTGACCTATAGAGCCCTATACGGCCTGCTCATCTGCAGGATCATTTAACTCCCTGGGTCTTAGATCGGCTCCTGTGATTGGCGGGGGGGAGGGGGGGAATACTTTCCTCTGGGTTCCCCAAGTATGTCAGGTGGCAATGATGGGGAGGAGAGTCTCAGTGGCTGCACCATGGCGGTAAAACTCCCTCCTGATGGAGGTCTCCTGGGCCCCAAACCTTCCCTCTTTCCACATATAGTATAAGACCTGGCTGTTCCGCCGGGCTTTTGGTGAAGGAGATAGGTGATAGGTGCGAGGGTAGAAAGGGTTTTTATCTCCACTATAGGGTATTCTATTGCTGTTTTAATTGTCTTTTTTGCACTTCTGCATATTTTATTATTGTTGTTTATATTTTTATATTTTGAATATACTGTTAGCTGCCGCAAGCTGCAGTAGCAGGAGGGGGCAGCCTATAAATTCTACCCAATGCTATCCCTGCCTGCCAAATGCTTGGCCAGACATCATTTCTGGAAGACAAGCAGGCTCAGAGTTAGATGAACCTCCAAGGATAGGGAGTTCCATAATTATGGGGCAGTCACCAGGATCGCCTCTCTGTGTGCCCATGCTTCAGAAACGTCATGGGCAGATTGTACCGACAAGAGAGCACTCCCAACTGACCTCAGAGGCCATGAAAGGATCTGAGGGAAGAGGCAGTCTTTCGTATAACTGGGGACCAAGCTGTTTAGGGATTTATAGGTCAAACTAGTGTCTTGAATTGTGCCTGAAAAGCTATTGATAGCCAGTGCAGAGTCTGGAGCAGCGGTGTAATGTTCTCCTGATGACCAACCTCTGACACAAGATGGGCAAGCCACGTTCTGCACCAACTGCAGTTTCTGAACACTCATCAAGGACATCCCCACATAGAGCACATTGCCATAGTCTAGCCTTGAGCTTACAAAAGCATGGACAATGGTGGCCTAAAATGGTTGTAGCCTTCTCACCAGATGTAATTGTGGTTCTGGGCATAGCAGATGATCCAAGGCACAGCAGTGGATCCAAAAGCACCCCAAGGCTGTGAACTTAAAGTGACTAAAGGAGGCTGGACCCAATCGATAAAAGGGATCCTTATGTCTTCCAGGACACAAGGTCACCCAATCATAACCACTTAAGTCCTGTTTGGATTTAGTTTGCCTGTATCCAATCCCTAATGGCAGCCGGGAACTGGGTAAACAACGAGACTGCAGGACCTGGGTCAGATGAAAAGGAGAGAGAGAGAGAGAGTTGGGTGTCATCAGCATACTGATGGCACTTCACCCCAAATCTCCATCCAACCTCGTCCAGGGGCCTCAGATGCACATTGAACAAGAGTGGGGACAAGATGGAACCTTGTGGGGCCCCACAAGGGAGCTCCCAAGGGGACGACAAGTCACTGCCCATCACCATCCTCTGGGTTCTTCCAGCCAGGAATTAGTGGAACCATTCAAGAGTAGTCCCACAAACCCCTGCCAGGTCACACAGCCATGTCAAAAACACCTCACGATCAGCTGTGCCACTGAAAGATCTAATAAAATCAACAGGGTACAGTTGCCCTTGTCAATTGCTAAGCAAAGGTTATCAACCAGGCTAAAGTGCCATGCCCAGGATAAAATCCTGGTTGATGTGGTCCATGAATCCAATAGCATTGAGATATGCCTAAAGCTATGAGGCAAGCAAAACCATTCAATAACCTTCCCAAAAATCTCACCAACTATTGTGTATGAGCAGTTTTGGAGATATGAGCCTTTCTCACTTGATATGCTTCCATTATGAGGCCTTTCACTGTGCACAAATCAAACTGAAATTCAACTCAGGGACCTTTTACATCTCCTAGGCAGGCACCTGTGTTCACTGCATTTCTCCGTTGGTAGCAATGGAGAAAATGCAGTGAAGTATGGGTCCTGCCGATAGTGAAGGCTACTTTAGTGTTAGTTTTCCTGTAATACATCCATGCGTGCCCTCGCCTATGGTAAATTCCCAGTGACTAACCACACAAGAGCATTCGCATGAACGGTTTACCCAGGGGTAACTTACTCCCACCCCAAATCTTTGATATCTGTGTACTTGTTCATGTGACTACTCTCATATGCCTATGGCCACCAGGGCGGTATTAGAACCCCCAAGTAAAGAACCGTTTTGTATGACCACAACTAGATACCCAGTTACTTGCCTATTTGAGAATATAATGGGCCTCATTCTCAGCTGATGTGTAAATCAGAGTAGCTCTGGACTTGAATCTGGGCCATTAGGCTTTGGAGAAGTACATAAAGGAAGTATATAACTTTTCATGTTGCAAACCAACTTTCCTCAACAGGTGTTGTAATAGGCATTAATTTTTTTTAAAAAAGTCTAACCTTTGGAAAACAGCACATTTTCTTTTTTACCAGGTGCTTTCCTTTGTATACAAAGTGTTTACTCTTGCAGCTGTCTGTAGTAAGCTTCTCTTGTTGGCAGAAGAAAGTTGTTGGCTTCCCATTAAATGAATTAGGTTTGTTTTTAATATTTAATATGGAGTACAGATACATCGGTCCAGAAATACCCTGCAACTTACGCCATAATAATGGAGTTTCCTGAACTCCATTAAGGAGTTGTGCTACATTTTGCAGGGGCATTTGTTTTCTCTGGTGTTTAGCTGTAAAAACTGCTGAATGGATGAAAATGAGTAAAACTTTGTGGTTTTTTGTTTTTTTTTTAACCTATTCATCAACGCTGTTTTTTTGCTCTTTGTGTAGACAGCTAATTTGCTGGTTGTTTGCCTAGGGGGAATTCAAGTCAAAAAGGGTATCCTATTACTAGAAAAAGGTGCCCCTGTCTCAAAAGAACAAAGTACAATGATTCAAGGAGAAGGGGTGGTGGGGGGGGGACCTTTGAAAATTTGTCAAATGTCAGAGTGTAATTTATACCTGTCCAGGTTGCTCTATCTATGAAGGTTTGTGTAGGATATTGAGGCAACTATTTCCTTTAGTAAAATATATGATAAATATACGGACACGATCTGTGACGGACAACTCCCTACTGTTGATATCATGGACTGAATTCTTGCATGAAAAATGTAATGCATCTCTCTTAAGTCAGAGCATGCACTCAAATCTAACACACTGTATCTGTTTGTTGCTAATGCCCATTTCCAGCCTTTGACTCTCTCCCTAACTTTCTTTAATTAAATGCATTAATAAGGCAATTCATGAATAAATTTGTCCCCCTAATGCAAAGGATGTCCTAAATTCACCTCCATTCTACCAGGTAAACTTACATCATTGCTTGTAAATCAATTCAGGCTGGAATCCAACCTTAGCAAAGTCAGTGCAAAAGTTTTTAATTTCCTCCCTCAACCCCCCTTCCAGCTTGACAGCAGTGAGGTTTGGATCATACTTTAATATCGGAAATAACTAATCAGGAAATTGATCTAATAGAAATTTTACTTTACACTAAAGAATCCCCACATCCTTTTAAAGTTATCTGCAATATCCTCTTCCCAGTCTTCCCCATTTTTGGTCATTAGCCCCATGTTTGGACCTGTACTGTGAGTATAGACACAACAGATTCTATCCAGATTAGGCATGGAAGGAGAGAGAGAGAGATCTCCTGCATGTAGTCCCTCACTTTATTAACTTGCTCCTCACTCCCTGGTAACTGGAGGATCAAGCAACTTAAAAGTTCTGTTTATCTGTGTTGAGCTAGACAGAATATATGCAGTTCTCCCAGCGTCAACTAGAGCTGATATGGTTATCCGCTCAGATATTGGTAGCCATTGGCTTTGTGGTAACTGAATGGATAACAATTGGTTACTGAGTGTTAACTGTTTATTAACTGATGGTTTGACCACTTACTGCATTACCATACTACGGTTTTTATGCTGCTGTTTACCTTGTTGTCACATTCTGTTTTCCTCATTCCACAGTTATCAGCTAGTTCTGTTTGCCCATAATTTCTTTCCTGTATACCCCCCACACTCTGGTTTCAGGTTTCACTCCATTTTCCATTAGGTACATGGTTCAGGTCTGTTGATACAGTTTTGCTATTGGTCTGGAAGTAAACCACAAACGACGGAGCACAGAAAAATGGCAAATCAGTAAACGTATGTTGTAAGCTGCTCTGAGTGTTTATAGGAAGGACAGAGTATAAACTTAAATAAATGAATTGGTTATGTGGTAACAAATTACAACAATAATATTCATTGGTATTTCGTTTGGCTAATCAGTTAACCGATGTGGTTGCCAATAAGTTAACAGATTAAATATCTAGAATTTCAGTTATTAACTTCAGTTACATAATTAACTATTCATTTCTGCTCTAATGTTGGCCTGTGGCCTCATCAGACCATGGTGGTGGTAGAGAAACACAGAAGGATCTGTAGAACAGCATCCGGTGACAGCCAGTGTCAGATGGACTTGTCTCATCCCCAGTGCTGAATTATTCCCACTCCACCCCTGCACTACCACAGACACACACAACACAGGGCATCAGGCCTCCTCCGCCTCCTTTCTCTCTCAGCAGTCAGAATACTGGGAGCTACATTTAGTGTCAGGCTCATATTTGCAAGCAGTGGTAGGGAAGGGACTTTTCTGGGGGTAGTTTGGCTTGTGAGTGGAGCAAAGAGGAGTTGCGTGCTCTTAGCAGCGCTCACAGGCTGGCCCTTTGGTTGGAGTTCACTGTGGGTGAATGCTACTTAAAATAAAATAGTGTAAAGGTGATGGGTGTGCATCTCTGTCAGGGTAAGCCTTCCATTTACTGCAGAACAGGTATAGATTTGTTGCCCACGATTTATCAATGTGTGGGACCTGTTATGGAGTAAGAGTGTTTATAGTAGAATTCAACATGGGCTCCAAAATCAGGCCCGAGACCAGTCCCAACTAGGGATGTGCGGACGCGGTTCGGAAGTTCAGAGTTTGGACCGGACTCGACTAGTTTGGTCGACCGAACCCAACTTCCGAACCGAACTCGAATTCGACTGAACTGTTTGGTCGAATCCGAACCAGTCCCGTAAGGCCAAAAACAGCTTAAAACACCAGTTTTGAATGTACAAACTCAGTTCAGAAGTTCGGAATTTGACCGAACTAGACTAGTTCGGTCAACCGAACCAAACTCTATTTTTGAACCTAACCAAATTTCTGAACTCAGTTCTGTTCACACATCCCTAGTCCCAACGCAGCTGGGCTCTTCTGTGCCCTACTGTATTGGGGCAGCCCCTTCTATGCAGAGGGCCATGTTGATAAAGGGGTGGGGTTTAGATTGCCCCCACCCCCACAGCACAATGACATCACAGTGGGGGTGGGGTCTCTTGCCCAAAGAGAGCCTGACCCAGCCCAAATACGAGGGGCTTAGGTTGTAAGGGCTCTTGAACCAAGCCAAGCCTAATGGGACCTTTGGGTTCTGTTGGGCTCAATCCAGTATTCAGGGCTTTAGTTTGTAGCTCATGATTGCAAGCATGCCAAGCTTGCTATGAATTGGGAGCAGAATGGTGTTTAGTGATGTGCGTGTTTTTCCACTAAGAACTGGAATTATAACATGAACTCCCATTTAATAGAGGCCTCTGAACAGTTGTGTCCTGAGAATATTTGGTCACTGTTTTCCTGTGCTGTGCTTGAATTGATGGACTAGATGCAAAAATGTCATGTCATTTCATTGTCTAGAGTCCGCGGCGGGTTCCTTTTCCAGGTAGTGTGAGATGCCTGATACAGAAGCCCCCTTCTCTGCAACCATACATTTCTCATATGATTGGGCCTGATCCATCCAGGCGCTCGGAGCATTCACACAGTTTAGTGGAAATTGACTTTTAAGGGTCTGCCAGGTGGTGGTTAGCAGATTTAGTTGGGCCCGCTTGTGCTATGGGAAAGCATTTAAGTGGTTGCTAGAATAGCATGTATACATCTAACATTTTCAAGTAATGGACACCTTGCTGGAATAATAGTGGGGAATATAATTAACTCTATGTAAGTTTGAGGGCTAGCTATTGTCTTTACACCAATTAAAACCTCCTTGGAACATTTTAATGGCAAAATCTGTGTTTACTAACAAACATGCCTTCCCCATTTGCTGTATGAGAAAAAATCATTTGGACTGCAGCTAAATTTCCTAGAATAATTTCTTTGTGGAGGTCTTGCTTGGATCATATGGACCATTAAAAACAAAAAAATGAATGAAGACAACCCTTCAAGGACTTGCTTATAAGAAACACTAATCCTGATTAACTCCTCAGCATTCACAAGAAAGTTTGTGGTAATTTGTTATAAAGTTTAAGACTGCAAACACAAAGGTCTTTTATGTGTTCGTTTGTTGGATTGATATCCCACCATATTCCAAAGGCTCAGTGCAAATGGCAACATTTAGAAATGTACTCTTGGGATAGGGAGAGATAAAAATGCACATGGATTGATGTAATTTTAAAGTAACAGATGTCTAAACCCTATGCCTGCCTACCCCCTGCCCGGAGCCTATCCCCACCTACCAAATAAAAGGGACAAATAAAAAGGTCTTATATTGCCTCCAAAAATGCTCAGGCTGAAGCATTCTACAGGAAGGGAGATCCAAAGTTGTGGAGCAGCCATAGAGAAAGCTTCTCTATGTCTCTTTGCTGAGTAAATATATGGAATTAGCAAGAGGCCAGCTGAATTTTGGGATCGTGATGACCATATGGGAAGTAATAACCTCTGAAAAATGTAGGGTGCGGTAATTTATCCAGGAGTTAGTGTTTGTGTGGATGCTAGGCTTTTGGTGAGGTCTTCCAGCCACTTCCCTGCTAGCCCATGCTCCATCACAGCTAGCCTTTAGCATTTTTTCTTCTCAGCATGCACTGGGGATTTCCCCTGGAAAAGGGGAATTATGGGATGCACTGAATCCCTCCCACCAAATGTTACCAGTCATTTATCTGGAGGTTAATGTATTTCTTGCACTGGTGGGTGTTTGAGTTTATTAAAAAGGAGTCATTTATCTAGGGATCAGTAATCACAGATGTTTATATTTCACGTGAACCAGTCTCAGTTCACCTAAAAACTAAAAATGGTTGCCAGAAGGAGTGTGCTCTTCTTTAGGATGTAGAAGAAAATGACAATAAACACCGAGTTAAGGCGCAAATAGCACTTAAGTGCCTAACTTCCGTTGAAAACCAGTTTGAATAAGGTGCTTAAGTGTCATTCACATCTTTGAAAATCTGCCATGAATACTCAAATGTTGAGTATTTTACTTGATTAATGGAGAAGGGCAACAAAAATGTTCATGGTATGGGATGGCTTTTGTAGGAGGAGATAGGTTAAAACTCTTCAGGCTGGAGAAGAGGCGATTGAGAAGAGATATGATAGACGTGTACAAAATCATGAGTGGTTCGGACCAAGTAAATAGGGAGTTGCTGTTTGCCATCTCAAATAATACTAGAACTAGGGGACACTATGAAACTAACAGGCAGCAAATTTAAAACAAACAAAAGGAAGTACTTTTTCACTCAACATCATGTGAAGTCCAGTAACACAGCTAAGTTTAAAACAAGGATTGGATAAGTTCTTGGAGGGTATGTCCATAAATGGTTATTAATCAAGTTGGTTGGATTTTGGGGAGCTGGGCATGGATCACTCCATTATGACCTGTTGTGTACTTCTCTGAAAAGACCGATGGCGGTCACTGTTGGAGACAGGACGCTGGGTTCAATGGAGCATTGGTCTGACTCCGCATGTTCTTACTTAATAAAGCCAGTAAGAATTAAACAGGCACAGAGATACCCAAATGCATTTTAACTTTACTTTTTATTGAATATGCCTCCCTCACTCCATTCTACAGTTGTGTGTGGGGGGGGGGGGGCACATGCTCTCCCCCATTAAGCAGGAGATGGTGAGGCATGGGGAAGGGGTGGACTGCAGATGAGGCATGGGATAGGGCAGGAGCCTCGTGCGTTGAGAACTCCTAGCCAAGTATAAACTCCACCCCAGGCAGAGCAAGCCATGTGGTGACAACTAAGTGGGGAGAGAGGCCAGGAGTGAGCCATCTCCATCCCATCCACTTTCTTGAACTGGTCAATTGTGGATATAGTTGGCCACCATGTTGGAATTTCAGCCATAATTGGCCATCTTTGGCTGAAGAGTGTTAATTGTTATGTCACCACTTGGAAGGGCGGTCCAGTGCACAAAAACAAAGAGAATGGGCACAAGAGCAGCGGTAGAAAATATAACATAGTAGGAATCATCTAATTGTTGAAGGATGGGGTAGTCTGCAGCTCTGCTCTAGCATTCGGGAGGGCAGCGGGGGAAGACTAGGGGAGTCCAAAAGTGAAGTCAAACCTCTCCCCCTTTCTCTGACCTTAATGGAGATCATGCCATTGGGTCCCAGGGACAACGTCCTGGCACAGAATCTAGTGGGTTGAGTGTTGCAGCCCTAGCTGGGATCGTCTGGTGGGGTGATACCCACACGTGTTCCCCTGGAAGAACTCTGGGTGGAAGGTGGATGTGCCCTGGGTCTGAAATGACGGGCTGTGAAATGGAATTTCTCCTCTGACTGATTTAGAAGAAAGATCGGAGGCCTTTAAAAACCCATAAACCCTTGTCTATCTGTGTCTTCTTCCATCAGCATGGTGACAATTTTAAATATGTATTACCTAAAGGACCATAAAGCAAAACTGTGTGTGTTTTTATTGTTTTATTGAAACTGTGAACATCATCACTGGAATACAAAATCCAATAGTCTCTGCGCAGAATAGGTATTTTTATTGAATTAAATTATTGAGAGCAAGAATGTACTATCTAAATCTGTTATACGAGACTAAAATGACCTTTAATGTGAAAGCTTTGGGGCAAAAAAAGGTTAAATGGTGGGAGTTTTGTGAATCTGAAAGGACTTTGACAGACTCCCATGTTAATGAAGCATCCTAGTTCAGAGTGTATTTAAAAGTTTCTGTGGGCATTTTCCAGTGCTGTTGGGTGCATTTCACATTTTCTTGAGTGAACGCCTTAAAGTGGTGGATTAGGATTCTTATCTAAAAGTGGATGAGTAAAGTTGGCAACAGGAATGTATGTGGCCTCCACGCTGCAAGTTGATTGGCTTGCAAATTCCAGTGCTTTGTAATTTTCAGATTCATTGCAGTGCTGATTTTTTTTTTCCCCCTAGCAGCATTAATCTAATCTAACTTGTATAATCCACTTGAATAACGCCACTTTAAAATGTTCTGAATAATCAGCTCTTGAAGCAGGGCTGGGATGTGGCCTTTTAAGAAGGTGCGTTTTGTATGGGAAAAATATGAAACATTTTTAAGTGCCGATTTGACCATCCCATGGTACTCACTAGTTAGAATGAAATGGCGATTGATGACACAAGATGTTACATACTGTGCCAGTAACTTTTAAACCAGCTACTGAGAGAGTGTTTGCAGCCTGATGAACCATTAGAAAGGAATTAATTTTCTAGCTCACTGAATTTTTAGAAAACGTTTTGTGTGGGTGTGAACTATCTGACTAGTCGACTGAAGTGAGTAAAGTAAGCAAGATTTGGCCCTGTATGTAATAGGGGTGTATATGTAAATGTAATAAAAGGCCAACATATTTAAATCTGGGTGTTAAAGTTAGGTCTACAACTCCTATTTAGGCCGAGATCCTGCAAAGTATTATGACAGCATTTAATTTGATGCATGTGAGTCATACAGTTGAAATCAGTGGGGGGGAAAAAAAGAAAAGAAAAAGAAATCAGTGAGACATTCATTCTTGTATGTTCTTGTGGAAGAGGGAGGGCCTTCTGTACTTCATTAGAAGGAACACCCACCGTTCATATTGAGGTGAATGGGAATCAGGAATGCTCATCACACTTGGGGGAAAAAAATCGGGCCATTTCAATTTAGATATCTATATGTGAAATTAGGGACCAATCCAAAGTGTACGCACACATTGTGTGCACCATTTGTTTGTGGCACACAAAGCTTGGGTTGGCCCCTTAGAAACTTAACTCTTAGACTCCGGTGTTTGAAAATGCTGACCTGTATTTTATGTAAGTTTATGTTGATCCCTTTCAGTGCAATATTCTAGTCAAATCTAGAGCTTTGGTGGGAATTGGCTCCTTGTAAAACAAGAAAGGTGCATGGACTTGCAATATTGCTTTTGTGGATGCTACACATTGGTGCTGAAAGAAACAGAGGACTCATGTAAAGTTACTCTCCATTATACAACTTAACTATTATGCCATCCAGTGCTTATAGCTAACTAACCAGAAATATAGGGAGTATTACCAGAATGGCTTGGAACTATGAACTTTTCCTGCATTTTGCCGAGTCTGCGTGTATAATTTTGGGAGAGAGAGGGGAAGTTGTGGGAGGAGAAGGGGTGGGGATTAGACCTGAATGAGAGGAACCCCTGCCGACATGGCCAGTCTGACCCATTGAATGGCCTGAATGTGATAAATGCTGCTTTATCCTTTCTTGAAAGGAACAAGATAGCACAGTCTAAATGCCTGGGTGTGCTTAAATAGGCAACCCTGGGACGTTTGAGTTGAGTGTGTTTGAAATCTAAGCGCTCTGACAGTCTGGGAGCTGCCACAGGTCACCTGCCTTACTCCAGGGGATAGGTCCAGGTCTCTCCAAGAAATTGTCCATGGACGAATTGTGGTACAAATTCCTTTCTTTTTTGGTTGGCCTCTTTCACTAGACCATGGCCTATAAAATTTTGTAAAAACAATTCTTAAATATTATTTGAAAGGCCAAATGGCCATGCTGAAAGGTTTGACAGTTTGACATATACTTCATGGTTTTGATAGCCTGGAAAGTGAAATGTGGAGCCAAGGCGCTCTCCTTATGCTTGTTATAAGCTGGGTGGGGTTTTTTTTCTTTTCATTTTTTTTTTTTAAATAGTGTCTAGTTGCTGTGCAGAGTTCCTATGCTGCTAGCAATTTGACAGGCAATGAGTCTGCTTCAGTGATCTTAAATCCTTTTAGACTAATTTGCGAGAGAGCAGAAAAACAGCTAGCACCTTTTGGATTCAGCGTTCAGAAACAGAGAATCAGGTATTGCCAATTAAAGTGCCATTTTGAACAATCATATCAAGACTGAGGACTTTAAATTTAATCTGATAATGTCATGCAGTGCCTAAAAAAGAGAAAGCATCTGGGAGTTTCTCTACAGACAAAGGATCTGTGTGGGCCAAACTCATCAGCGAAACTGAGACAGAGAGAGAGAGCGCGGACCAGATTTCTGCATTAGAATGTTGCATATGTACAAGGGGAAAGCACGCAGTGCCCCTGAATTGCCAAAGGCCATTTCTTAGAGCCTCTGGCCCCTCAGACATTGGCCTACTAGTTAATTGCCACACGGACTTCGTGACACATGGGCAGATAATATGACATTTTCAGTTTCTGTCACTAGCAAACGCCACAACGTTGCTTGCACTAGTTGCTAAGAAGCTGTCAGAAACCATTAGCAGTTGGCTAAAGTTGCCCTATGGCATTTCCTCATGGCATCAGCAAAACGAGCATAAATCACCCAGTGGAGCCTACTGCTATACTAATGAGGCTGTAAGCTTGTTTATGGACTAGCATCATTTTTATGATTATTTCCACCTTTTCAGCTTGCCTTCATTTGGCGGCAGGAGAAGTCAACTTCAGGAATGAAGTCACTGCTGACATTTTACAAATGTGGTTCAGAGCTGCTACCATGTGGTTGGTCAGTGGTTCTTCAAGTTTTGTTTAGTGATCTTAAAAAACAAAACAAAACAAAACAAAAAACCGGGAGGAGGAAAGGAAAGAAATTCTCAGGAGACCTCACAGAGGTGATTGTATCAAATTGCAGAGTGAATGGAAAAACTAAAATTAAAAAAAAAATACAGTCGACTATTTAGGCTTTCCTCTGAGGTTTAGTGTTTACAGGGTCAATTTTCAAGTTAAAAAAAAAAAAAACTGCAGGGAAAGAGGTTGAACAATTTATTAAAATCTATTCAAGTATTTGCTTTTAGAAGCCTCTGCTTTATTATCCACTTTCTCCCTCCCCCCTTCCCTATCTCATGTTGGATAGGACCAGGGTTTATTGTTTTAGGATTTTCTGAACACGCACCAGTATTTACACTGGATTGAAAGCATTTGCTTCCAATGAAAATCTTGTCTTAGATTACAACCCAGCAGTGTAATTTCCCTCTCAGATGGGAGTTAAGTAGCTGTATTTTCCTAAAAACAGTAGGAAGAACAAACTGTGCATTAAGCCAAGGCTGTTTTTGGCTTGAGCTAATGATGTAACAGAAACCTTTTATTTGGGATAGGTCGCTGGCAGGGATTGAAGGAGGTGATCTGGCTCTTGCTTGAAAGGTTTCTCCATTGTATCTACATAAGTCTTCACTTAAAAAATTCTGTTCCTAATGCTTCTGCTTTCATACAGCAGAAATAAACAGGAAAGGTTCTGGGGAGTGTTATACATGGAATGCAGAAAGCCTTTCCTCTCCTAATGGAGTATATAATTCAGGTGCCCTGAAGGCATGCTTTCAGGAATTCTTTTGCCCGAGGTAATGGGAAGCTAAGGCTGCTTTAAGGCCTTGATTATCTATTGATGCACAAAGCTGGAAAAAAGTCATCTCCGTTGGATTATAGTAGATATTTCCATAAATTATCAATGAATTCTCTTCTAGTCAGGCATGAGTCATCGCCTACTAAATTAATCTGAAAGGGTTTTTTGAAATGGATAGAAAGTGTATTTTAAAAATTGGGGTAAAACAATCATGGGGGAGCTGGTGAAAGATGGTGTCATTAGGTTAGAAGCTTTTCATTTTTAATAAATGAGCGTGTAATATTTCCCCCTTTTCCATGCTTGCCTCTCGCATGCAGAAAGTGGATTAGCCCATGGAAATTTTAAATGCTTTTGAGTTGTTGTTTTTTCCTTCCCTCATGTTTATTTTATGAATTATTATTTTATGTGGTGAAGTGCTTCTCTGTTTAAAAGCCCTTCTTTTACATACCGGTCTTTCAAAGAATTTATCAGCCAAAGATAACTCAGCTCTTCCGACGGACCTTGTATATAAATATGAATATTCAAGTTAACCTTTAATTAAATATACAACCAGTCATAAGGGTAGTTACAATTTCACTACATTCAGTTAACATGCAGAAAATATCAAACTTCTAGTTACTTTTTTGAGTTTTGAAGACTGTATTAAGAACAGTTATTCTGGAAGTCTTAAACACCCCCCCTCCCTCCTGTGGACAAAAGAAGGGTGGGGGGGAAACACTCATAACAAAACAGAGTTATAGACTCTTGATTCAGATGACTTTCTTGATCATTCATGCCTGGGGGTGTAGAGAACACTTGCCTAATTGCATCACAACTCTGCACCATCATGAAATACAGTCCTAGGAAGGCAGAGTATGCCATTCAATCTGTATGCAGAAGATGAAAGGAATATAGATTTGTTTATAAACTGCTTTCAGCTAATAAAAACTGGGGACAGACTGAAGTTTTCTGTAACTTTTCTTTTTCTTTTTCGGAACATTGGCCATCATTAATCAGCTACTATTTGGTGGTGTTATTCCTTCATAGATAAACTGCTAACTTGACAACCTTTCTAAAGCCCCATCAGGAAAATTCAAACTGGATCAATGTAGCTACAGCAAGGCAAAACCGTAATGGAGATATGTCAGAAGGTGGGACTTAGGGCAATGTAACTTGCTTCAGTGCAGTATTTACTTTCAGCAGTATAATTACCTTTGACAGACCCATCTTAAAGGTGCAAGGTGCCCAAATCCTTTTGGAAATAAATGGGATTTGGGTTTCTAACTCCCTAAAGACTCCCTTGAAAATCCAATTCTAAATGTAGCTGGGGCCTGTAAAGGAAAGCATCCTGTAGAGCAGGGATGGGGAACCTCAGGGGCCAAATGTAGCCCACAGCTCATTTTTATTTGGAACTTTTCCAACTCTTGGATCTACTCCCTACCCTCAAGTACTGAAAGAGTAAGCTCAGGAGAAGGGTACAGGGATAGGGGCATGCACTAAAGGATAAATAATGTATCCATGGCATAGGGTCCATGTTCAAACTCTTCCCTTTCCTCCCCAATTCTGTTCATACCCCTTAAGCACCCCTAACTCCCTTATAGCCCTTGAAGTCTGCACTCATTTCCAAAGCTTCTCCACAGCTGCTGTAAAGGCAAAGGGCCGCTAAGAACTGAAAGCATGGGACCATTCGCGTCAGAGGCTGACATCCAAGACAGCTCTGGCGTGGCACATATTAGAATAAAAACATCCATCCACTGTAAACCACATTAGAGTTAAATAGGGTTTGCTTGGTCTACACACAATAGAGAGCTACTAACAGGTAATGAAGAAGTGTGAGCACCTCCATGGCAAGCGGGATGCCTGCATAAATTCACTGTTTTGCTTCGGTTGGTGTTGTGAACAAAATTTTCAAAATGGCTGTCTCATTCCTCCAGCATCTTCAGAACAAGCCAGAATTGAACTGACACTGGTTAGCAATTTCCCACCTGTGAATTACAGTGTGAAAGAATTTTAAATAATCACATTTTAAAAATATTCATTCAGATTATACCCCAAGTCAGGCTTCTATGAAAGTATCTCAAGGTAGCATAAGTCAAAATTTGATTCACTATATTTACAGGTGACGGCTTGGACAACAGTGTAGCTTCCCCCAGCACAGGTGATGATGATGATCCAGATAAGGACAAAAAACGACATAAAAAGCGTGGCATCTTTCCCAAAGTAGCCACCAATATCATGAGGGCATGGCTGTTCCAGCATCTAACAGTAAGTGAACTCCAGATCACATATGTAAAATAAACACGGAAAATGTCATAGGCCCTTTTCACACGGGCTGCGGTGGGTGGGTGGGGATGGGTGTGCCCCAGTGGCGGGTGGAGGAGGGTGTGGCCATTCCCACGGACACTCCCCCATCTCCATCCACCTCCCCACCATCTCCAAGCAGAGCAACCGGCATTGGCGCCCGTTGCTCCATGCGTGGGCGGTGGGTGGAAATGGGTGGAGTTTGGGAGCGAGCACGCACCCCCGCCCACGCTGCAGCCATCACTCACACACGGAACAGCGGGCTCCAATGCTGGTTGCTCCGTGGGTGGAGATGGGTGTGCGCCAGTGGTAATGGGTGCACACCCACAGGTGCACCCCGCNGGAGGGTGTGGCTGTTCCCACGGACACCCCCCCATTTCCATCCACCTCCCCACCATCTCCAAGCACAGAGCAACCGGCATTGGCGCCCGTTGCTCCATGCGTGGGCGGTGGGTGGAAATGGGTGGAGTTTGGGAGCGAGCACGCACCCCCGCCCACTGTGAGCACCATTCTTATGGACACTCCTCCATCCACACATGTGTGCAGAGGGATGGGGGGGCCCCCATGTGAAAACGGTCATAGCTGTGGTAATAGAAAACAAAGCAAAATCCTATTCTCTGTTTAGGGCTCAAAGTATTTAATAATATGTCATTGACAGGCAGCATAGGACCTTTTCACACGCCCCCCCCCCCCACGTGTGTGGTGGTGGGGCACCTGCGTGAACGCCACCCGCAGTGGGGAGGCGTCTGTCGGAACAGCGCCCGCGGTGGGTGGGGGTGCGTGCGCACTCCCACGCTGCAGCCATCACTCACACACGGAACAGCGGGCTCCAATGCTGGTTGCTCCGTGGGTGGAGATGGGTGTGCGCCAGTGGTAATGGGTGCACACCCACAGGTGCACCCCGCCCCCAACCACGGCCTGTTTTGGAGAGGACCTTATTGTGCTTTTCTGATTGTAGTGGTTGCATCATTTGCCGAGAGAGAGGGAGAACGAATGTATGGATCCTATTTGCAGCTCTGTTACACGTAACCCACTGCTTTTACCGGACTAGTTAGCAAGGCCATTTGAAACTATGGAGACAAAGCTTACGTTAACGATATCGGAGCCAAATCTTGGCCTTATTTTTCTGACTGCAGGTCCCAGTGACTTCACTGGGAATTACTAGCTTTAAATTGAGGCCCTTTTCAAACAGTCGCGAGTGCGTAGGGGGATGGGTGGGCGACACATGGGGGTGCGCTCCCAGGGACACCCACCCACCTCCACTCATCTCACGGAGCATTGGCCATTGGCACACATTGCTCCCTGCGTGGGCGATGGTTGGAGGTGGGGATTATGTGGGAGTGCGCAAGCCCCCCCCCTCCGGCCGTGGCATTCCCACTGATGCACACCCATCCCCCCGCACCCGCTGCAGCGTTTCAACAGACACCCCACCCACCCAAACATCAATTTGAAAAGGGCCTGAGAGCAAAATTTGGCCCCATATTTCTGTGCTCTAAACAACTTTGAAAATCAGTTTTGAAAACTCTGAGGTGATAGTTGTATGAGGTGACAGAATTCCTTTTGGAAAGAGGTCTGACTGTATCTGTTTTATTTCAATATCATAACTGCTTAAATTTGTCTAAGATGTCAGCCCAAATGTGACTTGAGCTCTTTTCCAATGGATGCCCCGCCCCCCCCTCGCCCACGTGGGCGGGTGGGGGGCAACGTCTGTTTGAATGCCACGGTGGGCGTGGTGGGGAATGGGTGGGCATCTGTGGGAAGGCCGCAGCCAGCGGGTGGGGGTGCGTGCGCATTGCCGTGCTCCACACCCCTCCACCCATCATCCATGCATGGAGCAACGGGCGCCAATGGTAGATGGTCCATGGGTGGGTGGCCAT
>QEPC01011712.1:638557-687604 GCA_003113815.1 Sphenodon punctatus
CCCCCACACACCGCCCCCCATCCCCCCCCCCCGTACCCGCACCCATTTGAAAAGTGCCTTAGTGCTGTAAAGGAACACACCCACATATACAGTGTCATTGCTGCTGTGACCTAGATAAGAAGAAATAAAAAAATCCAGGTGGGTGTGATGGTTTAATCTTTAATTTGTAGCTTTCATTTAACAACTTAGAATGTCTGTCAAAATCTTCAGTTACTTGCATTTAAATTAAATAACTCCTTTTTTGGTCAAATTATAGGCCATATTCTGTAAAATGTCAATGAGCATTTGGCTCACGCATCAAAATTCCTTATCTGGTCCTTTGATGGGGCCCAAACAAGAGGTGCGTGAAATCTGTTTTTGGTAAAGTCCCTCACAGACATCTGATCTAATACTTCATCCATAGTCACTTTTCATCCCTGTCCTTTAATTTGAGGGCAACCAGTGGATCCAACTGTTTTGTCCAAACAAGCTTATTAATGCTGCCTTGGCATTTCCACTAGACATCCCCCCACCTCTCACTTTCCCTCTGAGGCAAATAACTGGGCATTAAGATGTTCAAAAAGCTTAAATCAACATTGGTCTCCAACAGGGAATTTTTCCCTCCACACACAACTGATGATTTTGTATAAATGAACCTTTTTTGCCAACTTACATATCCACCAGCCCAGGTAGGGCTTTGGACGCTTGCTGTTTGACTGATTTTTCTGAAAGACACTACTGCTCTAGGGGAACCATGTTGTCTCAACCACATCTCTGACCACTGCAAGAGTAGTACTGTGTCAGAAGGTCTGAGCTTCTTTTGGTCTGTGATGAGTATTCTCATCTTCCTCCGCCGCCGCCGCCCCATATTGAAGGAGTAAATCTGACAAACTGCAGTGCCACTTTGTGGTATATAGTGTTGGATCCAGTGACCACGAAGCATTCTACAAATGCCGTACCAGTGGAGACATGTAGTCTTGACTCTTGTGTCAAGATGCATTCTGATCCTCATTCCAGCCAGAAAGCTCTGTACTGGTTTATTGATATTGTAGTTGCCAATTTTTGTATTCCAAGTGCGGGAGAGGAGCACTAGCAACTTTGCAATTGTCCAGGAAAAGAACAAGAATGCCCAGTACACACACTGTGGTGAATAATTGAATGCATACTGGTCCATACACTTCCAACTTAAACTGGTCTAATTTTTTGAGTCCTTCAAAGAATTACTTTTTAATTATTCACTATGTACATTATTCATATATATTTCCATAATCCTGCACAACCATGCTCAGCGACTTTCAGGCTTGTCCCATGGCCAGGTGTATTGGAATCATATTGAAGGTTTAAGATAAGTTCCTAAAATGGAAATGTTTATAACAATGGGTCTAAAGCCAAACCCTCTGGATGAGCATGAATGTGCAACCCACATGCAACCCAGTTACAGGGACATTGGAACGTATACAAACTGTGTGGAAGCCACGTGCGCGAGTTTTGGATTGCGCTCAGTGTCGAATCACCACTGGTTGATCACAAGTATGTCCTGAGGATCTAGTAAATTGGCCTCCCTATTCTGTAAAGCGTGTCTACAGATGTACTTGAGATAGTTCCCCAATTAAATCATTGGGGGTTCCCAATTCAGCTCACCAGCACTGCACTGAACTGAAAATGGCTTTAGAAATTCATAATTTCATGTGCAGAAACAGCAGAACCAAAGTAGACCGGGCCATGTTTTGCCAAAGCCTTAATGAGAAATGTCTCCTTAATGCTGTGTTCCTGCTGTGTCATGCTGGCTTGAATGCTGACTGATCAGTCTTCGAAGATTGTAATGGATTGCACTTCTATCTCAACCCAGTGTTCTAGCCAAGCCAAACTAGTTCCAAAGTGGAATTGAAGACAGCTCTCCAAAAGTCCTAAAACGCTGCTTGGAGCAGCAATAGATACAGTTCTTTGGAGCAGCCTATATGCAGTATAAAAGGGTCTGAGAATAACCCTACAGTCAGCCGGGTCTTGCATGGTTGTGAGTAGAATATGTTTGTATCCTGGGGAGGCACAGGTCTGACTTATTTCTTACCAGTCAGTGGGCCAGAGCATCCCTGCACTGAACCAGAAGACCAGTCTTTTGTGTACAGAAGGATATTAGTTAAGCCCGTCAATATCATGGAAAGAGTCAACTGTTGCTGGATTAGAGCTGCAGAAAAATGAAAAATCTCTTCCTGTAGATAAAACAAACGAGTTCCATTGCTATGCTCACATGGGAACACCTTGTAGTAAAATAGATATTCTGTGCTAGATAGCTTAGGAGAAAAATGCCATCACATTGCCTGATTCTGTGAGGTTTCCATGACTGAGGTCAATAATATGCATGCATGAATTTAACCGATTAAAAGGAGAGTGGGTTACGCTATTGAGTCTCCAGGCCCAAATCAGAATTACAACCAGTACTGTAGGAAATGAGAGAAAATCCTATTCCATTTTGAAGAACATTTGGAAAGCTGATTACGGACACCCCTTTTCCTAGTGGCATGTACACCAGGACAATGGTCTCCCCAGTGTATTGCACCATACATGCAAATTAGACAGCAGTAACCAAAAAATAAAATAAATAACTGAAACAAAGCAACCAAAATAACCAAACCATAATGACTGAAATATCTGAAATGAAATAACTGAATAAGTGGATATGTGAATATCTATTTTGGTTGCTGATATCATTTTGATACCCGGATAGCTGTCTGGTGGAAATGCAAATAATATCTGTGAATAGAAACTATACTATTCATTTCAGTACTAAGAACACAGATCACAGGCATGCATTTGTCTTCCCCCCCCCCCCCCATGTGTTTTATAAGATTACTCCAAAGGCTTTGCTGCATCAGCAAAACCCCAGGATTGAACTCTAGGTCACACTACTTCATAGCAGGGTCACTTGAATACACAGTTGGGCTGAGGAGGCTCTTGTAGAACAGAGAGCACGCCTACTTGCTGGGCCTGAGGAAATGCTTGGGAGAGAAGAGCCAGAGCAGGAGTGGCCAAGAGGTATGTTGTGGCCTACTGGTAGAGCACAAGCTAGTCTTTCTTCAGTCGATCATGGTGTGAGGGCAGAACTCAGCTTCTCTGAGATTGTCTCTGGGGAGGAGAGTGGGAGTGGCACCCCGGGGATGTGTCTGAGGCTGGAGAGCTCCTACAATATGATAGGGAAGGCTCTCTCTAAGAGGGGATGCCCCTTTCTACTTCTGAAACCAATTGCCGAGGTGCCCTAGAGCTAGGAGCCGGGATCCCAGCCTGGAGCAGCGGGAGGAGTCCTGCTAGGTTATGAGGTTGTTGCCTGTCATCAAGTGCGCCATAAGTCAAGTTGTCTCAGAGCTATGGAAGATGAGCCTGCTGTTTTGACTCACTGCCTGTAAACAGATGACAGTGGCTCAGGATTTAGCATTATTATTAGCATTAGCATTTATATAGCACCAGCGATGTACCTGGTGCTTTACAAAGAATAAGCTAGACACGGTCCCTACCCAAGAGCTTACCATCTCCACCGATGCCTCAGTCGCCTCTGGGTTTACCAGTGGGGCACCCACCAGATGTGCAACGCAGAGCAGGCTGGGATTGCCCCAGAGCAGCTCAGCATGGCATGCTCCACAAGATCCAGGGCCATGTTGCACGGAACAGAACAGTCAAATCTAGGGTAATGGCCAAATGTGGCGCAGCTCTCCATTTATTGTGGGGATCCACAGAGCACCTCCATGCCTGTCTATCTGTTTCCGTGTTCAGCACCATAGGGTTGTGGACAGCTGCCTAGAGTGTCACTAGAGTGACCTGTAACTCAGTGGTGGGGAGGGGGAGGCACTGTGCGGGTGGAGTGTGGCATGGAGACACCACTGTTCCATCTGATGTGGTAAATGGTGACCACAGGGATGGGCCCTCGGAACGGCTCCGATGGGCTCCCTGTCTATTTGAAGACACCCACTGTCCAAAATTGGGGTTCTTCCCAAATACATTGGGTGAAAAGTCCAGTGCAGGCAAAATGGGAGGAGCTGGGCAGCCAGAGCCAGCAAATAAATGGGCATGATCAGTGGGAATAAAAAGAAGATTCTGAATAGATTTTCACCTGAGAATTGTGCTTCAGATTTTTAGTGTAGGAAAAGGAGAGAGAGCGCGCGCGAGGAGCAGCAGCAGTAGCAGCCTCACTTTGCCCTTTACTCTTGCTATTAAACCTATCTGATGATGCTGGAGGATAGAGAGGTTCAGCTTTGCTGTACAGCAGCAGAAGCAGAGAACCTCCTGGCCTGCAGTCCATTTCCAGCTCACAGCTGCCTGCCATCCGGCCCCCAGAGGCTTCCGCCCACCATCTGTGTGTCACCAGCAGTCTGCCAACTGTCGGACAACTGTGGAGCACTTCTGGATTGGTGGCCATGCCCTCCGTGTAGGCATCCACACCCCTCGCACAGGATGCTCTGCCATGTGCAATTCTGCACGGGGACAAATTTGGCCCCGGCAGGGCAAAGATTCCCCACCTCTGCTGAACAGGAAGCACTTGGAGGAGGGCCCTTCTGTGTACACACCAAGATCTAGGAGGTGAGGGCAGAAGATGATGCGGATTCTAGATGTTTAAGCTATCATTTGAGTTTAGTTTTGTACATTATTGAAATTGTTGGACTTTGTGTCTGTTGGAATTGCAATTCTTGAAAAGAGAGAAAGGACAGTGTAATCCACTGGGGAAAAAGCCCCCAAAGCCCTGGGTTTTGTGCCCACTTTTGGTAATACCTTGCAGCAAGTTGCTTAATTTCACAATACCTTATGGCCGGTCAATACCCTGAGTTGCAGCGGAATAAACTAAATATCCAGGTCTCAAAGCACTAAGCATTTTTTTTTCAATTCAAACCTTTTGTCCTTTTGGTGCAAGTCTCCATCTGGACACTCTTAAATTGAAATAAGTGTTCTTGGTTTCAAACTTGCTTGGAAATACATGTGTGTACAGGTGGGCTGCTTGCCTTGAAATAACAAAAGGTGTGAAATAAAGCCAAGTCATTTATTTCAGGACAAATTTGTATGCAGAGTAGTCCTTGATTCCCCTGTCTGTAAAGTGGGAGAAAATGGCACTCTCATAAAAGGCACAGCAGTTTAGAAATGAGGAATGCGCTAAGCTGGTGTGGCTAACCCCTGGCCTGTGTAGGGTGGCCATTGGTTCTGTTTTATACAGGACATTCCTGGTGGTTGTTTTTTTGAAGGGTTTGTCCTGCTGTCCTTCATTTACATGTTTTTGTCCTGTATTTTCCACATAGTGCCGGCGCTGCCACTTTCACCCCCACCGGCATCCACCTCGGAAGTCATGATCTCATGACTTCCAGGTGGGAACTGCAGCTTCGGTACCATGTGGACTCGGAGGTGAGCCAGGGGGTATTTTCAGACGTTATGAGATCACGCTCAACCACAGTCAATACCCTGTGGTGGGGAATGGTCCCGTAACGTCTGTTGGGGAACTGGAAGTTCCCCCCCAGATGTTTGCCACGCTCAATCCCCACCTAGAATCACATTCACCACGCAATCGGCTGAATCCGCAGGGCTGGCACTGATCACATGGTGAAGGAGATTCCCGGCGGGGATGAAGGGGCCCATCACGTCTGGACGGCGATCACGGCCCAGAATCCCTGCCGTGATTCCGGCCCGTGGTCATTTCGGGTGGGCATTGTGGCCGCATTGGCCGCGGCGCCCGTCCATCTCCTCAGAGGACAGGTGGCAAGGGAGCATGGAGGGGGCGGGGCCGTGCAGCGGCACGTTGCGCCGTGCGACCCCACCCCCTCCGGGATCCCCCGGCATGTCTGTTGGCCATGCCGGAGTGACCCCGGCGGGGAATCTGAGTGTTGTTTCCGTGACGGGGCGAAGTGACGCCCAGTCACATCTGAAAACACCCAGGGTTACCATAGCATCTGGATTTTTCAGGACATGACCACTTTTTGGATTCATCGAAACCCATCTGGGTGGATTTTTAAAATATGCTCCTATCGCTGGGATTTTGCCAGTACCACTGCACCCGCTTCCATACCCTTCACCCAGCGCTTGTTGCTTGGCCCTGGCTGGAAGAAGGACCCCTGAGCTAGCTGTGCTCTTCCTCCCCTGCCGTGTCCTGTATTCTGGGGATGTGTCCATGGTCACCCTGGGCCTGTGGCTAAATGTAGCCTGCAGACAAGTTGGTTTTTATTTGGGCTTCCGGGCTAGCCCATGATCCAGATTCTGGCCCTTTCCACACAGACACTCTAACACTGATAAATGGGTGTTACATTTTATTATACATGTTGCAGGGCACCCATAGCGCGCACCTGCAACATGTATAATAAAATGTAACAGCCATTTTATCCATGTCAGAGTGTCTGTGTGGAAAGGGTCTCCGTGGCTTCTTATCCGGGCTGTGCAAATAATGCTTCTGTTTTGGCGCTGAAATAGCTTGGAGTCTATTAGTTAAACATGAATATTAAGTATAAGAATTTTGGATGATGTAGGTTAATATCTCTCCATTTTTGGTGTGGCCCCCAGGCCATTTAAAAATTACTGATGTGGTCCCCAGCAAAATAATAATAATAATAATAATAATTAATTAATTACCCACTCCAAATGTAACTGCTAAATCATATACCTGGTATTCTGTTTGGCTGAGATTCCTTAATTGGGATGTTATCTCAAAGGACTACTTTAAAAGAGAAAAACTTCTTGCAATTATATTAGTACACATAGAATTAAATTCGACAGATGGCAATTGTCATGCGCCTGTCATACAAAATATTAGTGGTTGGAATGATTTAAAAATAAAGGTAGAACTGGGATAATCTTCAAGGAGTTCATGGGTTGGATGGTTTTGTCTTATATGCCTTTCTTTATGTACAGGTTGGGTCCCTCCTTCCCGAAGAATGTACTTTTTTGTTTTAGTTCTCATTTTCCACCCTATGAAATACATTTTGCTCTCTCTCCACCATAAAAATACAAATTCAGGCTTTTAACCCCTTTCATTCTATATCAGTGAAGATTCCCAGAGTATAATTAAATACCTGTTTATTTCACCAATACAGCAGGATTGACCTGAACAGCACCCAAAGTTCTGCGTTATCTGGATTAGGCAAGGTTGTGCATGCCAAGAAGCTTGAGGGTTTCTGTTGCATGTTAAATTATGTTTTAGAATAAAAAAACATAATAAAACAAAATAAAATAAACAAAATAAAACAGCACTAGCTAACATACTGTTATAAAAGTGACCACACTTAGATTTAAATACATTTTAGCCACTGTTATTTTGACTTCATTATTTAAAATTAAATTCAGTATTTTAAAATTAAAGTAGTACATTTTTAATAACTAGTCTGCCCCCGCCCCCCGGGTCCTGCTTAGTTAGGCGGTACTTGGTTGTGGTTTTGATTCGAGCTGAAATGGATAGCCAGTTCCAGATAGTTTACCAGTTAACTGATCTGTATCTGCATGCTGCCATTATTAACTGACCTTTCCAGTTGATTCTGCTGTTGGATAACCACAAAACTGATTCACTGTTACAGGTAAACAAACATACCATTTATCTGCCTTACCATTTCCCCACATTTCTTGCCAACAGCACGGTTAATTTTGCCATGGTATCCAGCCCCCAGGTACTCCTTGACCAATAACAAAGCTGCATCCAGCAGATTTGAACCAGGGATCCAATAGGAAATTGGGGTAAATGCAAAAGGAATTATGGGAAAACAGAACTAACGGGTAACTAACTGCAGAACAGATGGGGAAAGGGCAATGCGGCACGTGGTAAGGGCACAAAAACAGGAAAATGGTGATTCAGTAACTTGGTCACACCATCAGTTAATAAATGGTTACAGCTTTTGTAACTTGTTGATGCGGTTTGGTTACTAAGAATCTGATAGTTATAAATATCCATGCACTGCAAATAATAGTTTCAGCTTTAGTTTACATGAGTGAGCATGTTAGGTTATCTCTCGTAAGTTATCATGCATGTTAATCTGCTTTCAAGGAAAAGCTGTAAAACTTGAGTGCCAAGGAGAAGCTCCATATTTCAAATAAATAAAGAGATATTACAAAATCGGTGGATTCTTTCCAATGTGCAAGTTGTCCCTGGGTCATCAACATCAAGGGCAAAAACAGGTTGGGATTTTGGTGAATTCTTCTGATGCCTTCTTAATGATTTTCATCACAAGTCATTGTGATGTCATGGCATTGAGTCAGAAAACTATATTAAAAATCCATTTCATGATGTACTGCAGTTAGTCAGTCTGTTCATTACACAGCACAATATGAAACAATGACCCCATTTCTCCGTATCCCATAGCCATTGTTTGGATCTCACTTCATGTAATGTCTAATTGACTCCAGTCTTTAGCCACCATGTTATGCTATTTGAGACAAAATCCAAAATCTGAGCTGTACTTCATAGTGGTAGAGGGGTGCAATACCCAAAGTAGGAGACTGCTCGTGGAAGTTATGCCGTCATTTACATATAACACCAGCTTGGGCAATATGCAAGGTGGAAAGATTTAGTACGACACCCCTCAAAAAAAGGTGGGTAACAGAAGCAAGTGAAGCTGCAGAGGCCTTGTGGATTTCTGTAGATTACCACAGAATCTTTGACCAGGATGATGTAGAGGAACATGATGTACATCATGATGATGATGATGATTGATTGATGATGATGTACATGATGAAATTCTTCAGACTACAGATTTTATTTTTGAAACCAAAAATATGCAAAGACTAATTTTTAAGCAGAAATCTCCATTGCAATAAATGCCCACAATGAGGGTTACTGAATGTGAAATAAAAGAGAAGGATCTGTCTAAATTAAACCGTGACAAAGGCAGGTACCAGATCTGCTTTAATCCTGGACTTCAAACTCATGTTTTTGCAGCTTTAAACCTACTGCATGTTCAAAAACAATTTTTTCCTCACCTAAATTACCAAAGTCCATGGTAATTTAAAACACTGGAATTCAAAACCTCATTATGAGGATTATAGAAGTTAATTGTTTTGGTTATTTGATGAGTATTCACATTCATCATCTAGTCGGGCAACAAAAATCATAAAATATAATCCTGAAAGGTGTTAAATAGCAATTTACACTACTGAACACTTTAAGTGTGTTAAGGGGATTATGAACTACACTTTTTAATGATGCCAAGAGGTAAATTCTGGGACTTCAAACAGCTTTTTCAAAACAAATCACTGTGATTTATTTTTTTTAAAAAGTGCAGGCCAAAGAATTTCTCCAGGAAAATCCATCATTTGATGCTTAATTATTTTTAAACTCCATTTGAAAGAATTTTTGGAAGGTCTGATATCCTATTGGGAAGGAAAAAATGACAAAATAATTAGGCGACTTCCTCTCTGGATAGTGAAATATATATTTACCCATTGCTAAATTTGGGGTTTGAAACTGAAGAAACAATCCTGATATAACAAAAAGCAAAATTAAAACTCTTTTTTTTTGGAGTGGGGGGGAGAGGGAGAATCCTGGCCCCATTACCCTTCATTGCAAATTAATGTTTACTTCAATTGAGACAGGATTTCACCCTTAGTAATTATTTCATCTGACACAACCATGACTTGTTTTTGGCCATACGTTTAAAATTCTAGTAAGCCTCTTTATGATTTGCATTAGATCAGTTGATCTAATGCAGGATATTTGCCCTTTAGTGGCATTTTAACATGAAACCTATCTTGCCATGTTATAAATGCTTAAATTTTAACATGTATTGATCATATTTGCTAATTTTTAAACTAATTGATTCTCTTTACAAATGGTTAATGTCGGCTGTTTCAAAGCCTTGCCTGTGATCACTCTTCCTTTATCATTTATTAGACAGCTTCCCAAACATGCGGAAGATCTTCATCTGATTTCTGAATAGCATGTTTTACCTTCTCCAAAGGTGTTGACCATTTTAGGAAGAGGAAAGCAGTGAGTGTGCCAAAGTTTAAAAAGGGAATAGATGGGTAAAATCCAGAATCTACTATGTGTTTTCCTCTCCTGAAGTGTTAGGCATATGGGGAAAAATAAGCATATAATTTAAAGTGACCCCCCTCTAGCTTCATCTCACTCAGGTAGCAAAATACAATAGATTTCATAGAAGGTGTCCTACAACACTTATTCCAGTATCCTTTGGGTCTTACTCTCTTTAGCCTGCAGGGTACCTTAGTAGCTCTCAGGTAACATGAACAAGCCTTCTAAAAGGGAGTCGTTTATGCTCACTATGAGAGCCCTAAACATTGTGATAATAGTGGAAGGTGGGCTTATTGTAAATGATAATTGAGACCTTTTTCTTTTATGCTAAATGCTTGCGTTGCCTAACTTTACCAAAGATTAGCATGAACCACCAAATAAAAATCACACTGCCAGATCTGTAAGTCTTCATACTGTCTTGGTGCCTAAGATTCATGCTTAACTAAAAAGGTATTCTGAAATTCTGTCAACGTGTCACCTGACAAAGGATGTGGATCCAAACTAAACCCTGAAACTTTAGGAGAGACAAGGGGTGAAGTGGCACGTAATTCGACTAACTCTGATGTCTGTGGGGCCCCAGAAGCTGTATAATCAGCCGTGGATGATCGCCGGATCGCCGTTGTGTGTGTGAGACACTCCGAGTTCCAGCCCCGCTTTAAACTTGGATCTGATGAATACATCAAATGTAAACGTCAGATCAGAGTTTAAAGTGGGGTTGGAAATCGGAGTACCTCACTCGTAACAGCAATCAGGGGATCATCCGGGGCTGTTTATACAGCTTCTGGGGCCCCACAGACAGAGTTTAAGAGTTACGTGTGAGTTCAGTTCACCGAAGGACTACGAATGTGACAGCAGCAAGTGAATTTACTGTTGGTGTTGCACTGTTTCAGAGGGGCAGTTTGAGACATGATGGAAAAAGCTTAACTGTTTCATTTCCTTCCCTTTCCCAAGAATTGGAGAAAGGCAACTTTTGTGTTAGAACTGATTCTTCCCTTGAAAATTGAGGTGGTTTTGATATAGAATAGAAACTGTGCTTCCTACAGTCTAGCTGCTGATATCCATCAGCTGTTGCTACTCCAGTGTAACTGTTGTGTGACGTGATGGTGGAATGCCTGGGCAGAAAAATATTCTCGGGCCTTTTTCAAACGGACACGCTCCCCTTTGCCCAAGTGTGCGGGTGGGGGCGTCCGTGTGTATGCCACGGCCAATGGATTGGGGTGCGTGCACGCTTCTGCATAACACCCTCCGCCACCCACCTCCGCCCATCACCCCTGTGCGGAGCAATGGGCGCCAATGCTGGATGCTCTGTGCATGGGGATGGGTGGAGGTGGTTGGTTTGTTCGTTTGTGCATTCCTGTGGGCACCGTCAGTCTTGTTCATATGACGAGGGCTTACGGGCGGGGGGGGCATTCTCAGTTGTAGCCGCAATGTTATGGAACTCTCTTCCTCCAGAGGTTTGACTGAGCCCAAGCATCTTCCAGAGGCGGTATAAGACTTTTCTCTTTGTAAAGGCATTTGGCGGGCGGGGATAGGGGATGGGGGTTTGCTGGGTGGGTTGGGGTAGGGTTGTGAGGGGGGTTGGAGTGGGACATGGGGAGGTGCTAATGAGTGGTTTTGTGGAGGACTGTGAGGTTGGGTTGGAGCTTTTGGGGAGGTGGTGTTCTGTTGTTATGGTTTTTAATATGTTTATGTATGTTGTTAGCTGCCCTGAGCCTTGGGGAAGGGTGGGAAAAAGTGTAAAACAAAATAAATAAATGAATATGCTGCCTTTCCCATTATGGCTCAGGGCAGCTTACAATTAATAAAAAACATCTTTTAAAAATCCTCTTAACCCTCCCACGGCCCTTCCCTAACCTTCACATCCCTCAAAACCCACCCAACCTTATCCCTGCCTGCCAACCCAAACACCCGCCCAAACAGAAAAGTCTTGCATCGTTTCCTGAAGATGAGCTGGCTCGGGCTTTAACAAACGTCCAAGGGGAGGAAGTTCATAACCATGGGGCAGCCACTGAAAATGCCGTAGAAACGTCATGGCCAGACGTTTTAATTTACTAATTTACTGTTTCTTTGAGGCATTTCTAGACTTGAAACAATAATTTATTTTTTTATTTATTTTTTTAAAATCATCTTACTGATTGAGTCCCTTCATCTTGGTGATGTACCACCATTTCTGCCAAGTAGATTCCTGAAGATTTATGGCTGGGTTTTCCCTGTCGTATAAACTAGACACTCAGTCTAGAGAAGTACTCATCAAAGAAAATATAGTTATTGTTCCTTGTAATATACCCACTTTTTTTGGTTTAAAAAAAAAGCACAGAATTGGCATGCTGATACAGTTCTGTCTGAAAGACAACAACAAAACAACACAACCCTTAACATGTATACAAATTAACTGAGGAGGGCCTTAAAGATGAGGTAGGTAGCAAAAACAGTCTATAGCAGTGTTCCTTACTAGGCAGCTCAGGGACCAAATCCAGCTGACACAGCCTGCTCCTTGGTTCCTGACTCCTTGCCCCACACAGACAGCTCAACCTGACCTGCTGTTGATTGAAATTTGAGCTGAGCCCCGCCCGCTTTTGCTCCCCCCTCCATTTTAGGCTGGCGGGGAAGAGTGTGAGCAGGGTTAAGCTTACCTCTGATTGACCAGGTGGTAAACCCAACCATCTCCTCTTTCCTCTCCAGATCTGAGCTGCAATGTTGGTAGCTCTGGGTCAGTCGAGGGCCTTGCGAAGGGGAGGGCTAGTTCCCGTGGTCAAGGAGGGGAGAGAGAGGTAGAGAAGGTGGGGAGAGGTGGGACATTGCAGAGTGCGCCTGTCCAAAATGAATGCGTGTGTGTGTCCGTGAGAGAGAGCAGCGGGGGGAATGGTGTTGGAGGGAGGTGTATTGCAGAGCTTGTTTGTGTTTGTGTTCAAGGCACTCACCGCCTAGAATCACTTATTTGTTCCCCATCCTGCCCCCTTTGCTCCATTTCACTCTCTTCCAATTCGGTCCTGACTCAACTGGTCTCCTTCACATTCCAGTCCCTTTTGTCCTCCGCCATTTGACTTTTACCTCTTTTCGTGCCCTTTCTGGTCTGGTCCTGTTCTCCACCAGTTTCTTCTCAGAACCCGCAAATTGCATATTTAATATGCAAATCTACCATTTGGTTCACAAATAATATCCTTTTTAAAATTCAGCCCACCACAAAAAAGTAACAGACCAATGTTGTCTACAGCAATCACATCAAAAACAACTATTGAAAAATAGGCTTCCAGTACTTTCCTAAATGCAGGGAGAGAGTGAGACTGGTTCTGACCACCAGAGGCTCCTTTAAGTCCACAACACACTTGAGACACTTTGACGACAATATGATGAAAAAGGCATAGCTGAAGAATCTCGGACATACACAAGCAGCGTCAACTTGGCCAAGGTTGTGACGAGCCTGCTAGCCTGATGTTTGAACATACTCTGACTTTATGTAGGTTTGATTAAGGTGACCAAATTTTGAAACCCTCAAAGTGGTATGCCCCATGCTCTACTCATGCACCTGCACCCATTTGAAAAGGGCCTCGGTTTCAATTGACTAGACCTTATCCAGTCTGCCATAGTCGCCAAACACCGGGAAAACACTGAGACTGCAGGGCCTGGGTCAGATGAAAAAGAGATGTAAAGTTGAGTGTCATCTGCATAATGATAGCAGCAACCTCCCCCAAAGGCTGTATATACACATTGAACAAGAGGGAGGACAGAATGGATCCCTGTGGGACCCCATACAGGAGGCCCCTGGGAGAAGATGAACAATCTCCCTGGACTCCCTGCTGAGATCTATCCACTGGGAAGGAACAGAACCACTAGGACCTCTATCTAGGAGAGCGATGCATTTTTGTCCCCAGGCTTACCTTTTAAAGGTGTTGCATAGGTTTCCTTTTAAGAAAAGGACAGAGGGATCAGAAATAGAGTGGTCACTTGAGAAGTGAATGCCAACTGTAGAATCTGTGCTGTTGTCCATGATTTTTTTTCCCTGTGCAAGTTCATGTGATCATGCAAGGGTTGATGAGTTTCACCTACATCGTTCCCATGGGGGCATTTAGTGCACTGAATCAGAGGTATACCAGATTTTTAGATTTGCAGTTGTAGGTTCCTAATATTCTGAATAGATTTCCAAGGGCTGTCTGGATGCTGTTTGCAGTAGAGATGTGAAGACACGTTTTACATCTCCTGTTCAGCAAGGCCATGTTCCTGTTGGTGCTCTGGGTGGGGGAGAGTTTGCTCCAGATAACTGAGAAAGTTTAGGAAGCTGTTTGAAAGCCAGAGGTGGGAGTTCAGGGAAGATCTGTTTCAGGGTTTAGTCTTCATTCAATATAGGCTAGAGTTCTTTGATGATGTTACGGATGGGTTCCAATTTTGGATAGTAGGTAACAACTAAAAGTGTGCAGTTGGAGGGCTCCTTCTGTTTGTATTGTAGTAGGTGTTCTCAAGATATTTGGCTAGTCTGTTGACTATGATATGATCCACTTCTCTGATGGAGTGCCCTTGTTTGGTGAAAGCAGTTTTTGGGTGAGTATCGCGGGTCTTCTCATTGGAGTAGATTCTGTGGTATCTGAGGATTTGGCTATGGATGACTGACTTCTTGGTGTCTCTAGGGTGGTTTCTGGATCTGTGAAGATATGTATGGTGGTCCATAGGTTTCCTGTGTTGTTGTTTGTAGGGTTCCATTGTTTATGCTCACTCTAGTGTCCAGGAAATTGATTTTGTTGTAGGAATGTTCTAGTGTAAGTTTAATTGAAGGGTGATGTTTGTTGAAGTTCGGATGAAATTCAACAGGCACTCCAGGCTTTCAGTCCATATAAGAAAGATGTACTCTATACATCTCATGTAAAGGTGGTACATTTTTCTAGGAAAGCGTCTTCAATGTGCCCTATAAAAAGGTTAGCATATTGGGAGGGGAGGCATCTTGGTGTCAATGGCTGGCCCCATGATTTGTAAATAGTGCTTGTTGTGGAAAGTAAAGTTGTTGTGTACAAGGATGAAGTGGATAAGTTGGCTAATGTTCTCGGGATGTATGTCCATGTGTTCCCTGTAGTCCTGGAGGTATTTGAGACATGCTGCAATTCCATTGGTGTGGGGAATATTGTTGTATAGTGAAGGAACATCCATGGTTGCCACTAGGATGGTATTTTGTGGGAGGTTACGTATGTTGCAAAGCTTGCAGAGGACCTCTGTGGTGTCTTGAATGAAGCTGGGCCTTTGCCTGGCGAGTGGCTTGATAATGTTCTCTATGAATCCTGATATTCCTTCAACTTTCTTGTTTGTTTTGGGACACATGCAAGCTGATACTTTGGAGGTAGAGTAGTGAATACCATCAGCTAATGCACTGCTTCTCCATCCTTGGCAACACTGGGTTTCACACTAGTGGGCCCATGCAGTGAGTCACTGGATGAAAACAGACATGCACCTTAACTCTGCTTAAACACCACTTTAACGTTTCTTATGCATATTGCAGGGCTGCATAGGGCACCAATACAGCCCTGTAACATGCATAAGAAATGTTCAAGTGGTATTCAAGCAGAGTTATGTGAACATCTGTTTTCCCCCATAGAGATCTACTTAAGAGCTGATTTGGCATTCATACTTCTCAATATTTCCAGTGACCAAAGAGGGTCGTGCACCGCCATCTTCCCGGTAGGATCTGTGCCTTAGTGAATAAGCTCCACCCCCTCACACGTGGGTATGCTCCTCCCGACAGTCCAAGAGCATAAAGAGGGACAGAAGCTTTCCTGCGTCTCATTCCGCTTAGTTTCTTGTCACTTTAGCCTCGCTTCATTGTTGTCTTGTGTTTTTCCTGGTAGGAAACCAGAAGAGGCCTGAGGCTTGAATACTGGTCTCTTTGGGCATTTTCAGACAAGACAGTCTCCACCCACTATCCATGTTGCCCTGTAACATGTATAGTGGGTGGAGAGTGCCTTGTTTAAAAATGCCCTTTGCCTCTCTCTCTCCTGAAAGACAGACTTGAACCCCCTGGAGGAGGGACAGTGGGATACCACACCCAAAAACATAGTGCCCCTCCTAAATAGGGACAGTTAGAAGGTCTGCCATCTGGGGACCTAACAACGTGCCCTGTTTAAAAGGATGCAGGATTTTATTCTTGGAGCTAAACCGTGTTTCTATGGCAGAAAACGTTATTTTAGATTTCTTTCTCTGGTGTATGGAACCTAATGCAAAGAGCTATGTCTCTAATTTGTCTTACGGAGAGACATAAAGCTGTGTGTATGTATGATTGCTTATTAAGCTGGAATCCAACTGCAGTGTCTTCAGTGAAGCAGGTTGCAAACCCTGGAGGGCTGTTAGCCACAGCTTTGGGGGTAGGTTCATTGTGAAGCTGGGAATAACTAAAATCTTAGGATTCTCCTGAATAAAATGTAATTTTAGTAATGTTTTCATGAACGGTAGTAATGGTGACATTTTAGTAAACAGTGGCATTAGACACATCAAAATTGCACCACATTGGCTTTTAAATTACTCCACCTGTCTATATGAATAGAATTTTCAGTGTTGAAGCACACAGACAGCTGCTGCTAATGTCGTCTTTCCCCTGTGCAGATAATGCTGGCAAATCTACATGCTTAAAGGGCTGGCTTGTGTTGTAAAATGGTACCTGACCTACTGGCTCTGGTGCTACAAGAGGAACCGTCTTAATTACGACGGCTGTGTTTAGCTTTGTGCTTGTTGAATGTCATCTCCTAGTAATGTAACCCCTGGTTCACTTCCACTGCCGATATTACACTTGCTGCAATTTACTTTCAACGTAATTCATGTATCTTTTTCTTAGAGTCCTACCATGTTTAACACACAGATCATTAGTAAGAGCCTGATCGTGAGAGATGCTGAGTGCCTTCATGTGCTTTTCAGCATCTTTCAGGATTGGATTTCGTATGAAATAGAAGTGTGTGTGTCTATTTAAATTATATGTCTGAGTTTATGTATACACATATATGCTGAAGATACATACTTATCTATCGACTTTAATATACTGAAGTTTTTATTTACTGTATTTGCAGAAATGTGCTGCCTTTATAGAAAATACAATATATCCCTTTAGTGGGGGGTGGGCAAATTCTGCCTTGGATTACACTCTGTAAAGTGTAATTGCAGTCAGTTGGTATTATACGCACTGACATAATTCAGTCCCATCAGTGCTTTAGCAGACAGTCATCTGTTACATGTGACAGATGTTTAAACTTATTAATTGTATGATAGTATTATGAGAAGGAGATCTGTAATCTTTTTAAGTTCATTACCAAAACATTGTAATTTTGGCAAATAAGACACATCTATCTACTAACGTAATCAATTTTGCATTGTTGACATTAGTTTAAATGATCTGTCTGCAGGGGCTAAAAGGATTGGGGTTTGAGCTGAAACAGGTACTTAACTTAGTACCAATGGGTAATACTCGTTGGGTTACCTGGGTACGCAGAAACACACCAAGTCAGTAACTTCTGATACCAATCTTTCAATTTTTATTATTACCGATTGGTTTATCGCATCAGAAAACAAAACTATCAGGACATAAAACAAAAAGATCAGGACTGGAAGTTGATTTTCTGGAACCACAAGTTGACTTTCCGGGACTGGAAGTCAACTTCCTAGGATTAAAAACTTTAAAAATTGGTACGGAAATTGAAAAAGTGGTACTAGAAGTTGATGTTCCTGAACATCAGGCACCTGAATTTATTTGTTTCAGTTTGTATCCCACCCTTTTCCGGAATGTGACTCACATTTCAACTTATTAACAATTAACCATTAACATTAAACTAACTAACTCAACTAGTAATCCTCACAACAACCCTGTGAGGTAGGTTAGGCTGAGAGATCTGTGATGGGCCCAAGGTCACCCAGTGAATTCATGAATAAGGCAAGTCTTGAACTGGGGGGGCCTCCCCCTACCTCTTGGTTCCAGTACTGCACTCTT
Source organism: Sphenodon punctatus (assembly GCA_003113815.1). Lineage (NCBI taxonomy): Eukaryota > Metazoa > Chordata > Lepidosauria > Sphenodontia > Sphenodontidae > Sphenodon > Sphenodon punctatus. Next base: position 656,464 of record QEPC01011712.1, read on the forward strand.
AAGCACTACACCACACTGGCTCTTGAATTGTGGAGTTGGATCATAATCCGGTACCAATCGGTACCTGATGATGCTGGATCAGTTCGGTACTGGAAATTCATTCAACAATTCATCAGGTTTTGCAGGTACTCATTTCAGCTCTGGTTAGTTTTTTATTAGTTTTGAGTTTCTGATTTTTGAGAAGAGCAAATCACTTGCTCTGGGAAATGCACAAGGGCTCAGAAGGGTTAAAGAGTACAATACTGCCATAAAAATACAGCTTGGCAACAAGCTATTTTTGTGAGCATAGTATAAATATGGGATACACTTGTCTGGCTCATTTGCAAGCATTCTTTTTTGACTTCTTTCACACAACTGGTGTTTTTGTGTTTAATTTCACAAGAAATGAGTAGTAAATGAAAGCTGCTGCCTGAGATCCCACTGTGAGAGTGTTTTGCACTTGGCTCCCCAGTGAAAAGGCAATTTGTGAAATTATGTGATAGAGTAATTAGATGAAGCCAGGGATCCTGATTGTTGCCATGCTTATGTGGTGAAGGTTTGCTAGGGAAAGAAAAAAAAACCCAAAACAGATTATTACCCTGGCAAGTTGGCTCAAAGCTTCTTCATTTATTTGTAAACAGAATATTTAGTGACCGCATAGGAAGTAGCAGTAATCACCAGCTCGTAAAGAAACCACAGCAGAGCGTTTGGATTTTTACAGAGTGCTCATGTAAAATTTAAGCTGGGAGGCAGAATCCCTGTTAATGTAATTAGGACCTAATTTACCACCCTTTGCACACAGATGTAATAATGTCTAGATATTTATTCTATCTTTAAGCACATTACATATACCTCAGTGCTGTAGTTTACTGAGCAGAAACAGGTGTGAGCATTTTTCAGTTTCATTCTTACACCACAAACACACAGCAATTTAAAGGGGGGGGAAATATTTACCAAAAAACCCAACAAAATGAATGGAAAGAATGTCTGAAAATGAGGCAGTAATGGACAGTTGCCCTTTATGTACTGATGGATTTCTCAGTGGTTAAGTAAATTAAAGCAAATGCTAGAAAAATCAATAGGCTTGCAGAGTCTTGGTTGTGCCTCATAGACTTCAGGACAGAATGACAGATGTGGTGCATATGACCCATTTAAGTATTAATGCCTTGGAAATTGCCTCTCCGTGCAAGGTTATAAGCCTAGAAATATTGTTATATTAAATTACAGACAATAATATTTTTAAGTATATGTTGAATTTATATGTTTCAGTTTAGTTGTTCTTATGTGCTACATTTGTCCTGGAAGATTAGTTGCTTAGTTGTTTCTATGGAACAGTAAATCAGTTTTAAAATGTTCACGCAGGGAATTGTCTTTATAAAGCTGTAGTTGGAAGTCGAGTGTGTTGCACACGGCAGGGACACAGTGGCTGTGCCTACATGATCTCGTATTTAACTAATAAATGTTGCAGATAAGTGAGTCTAAACTGCATGTCGTTAAAAGGCGTTTGAAGACTTTGTGCAATGTAAGGAAAAGATATTAAATCAAGTTGTTCTCTATGACTTTCAAAGGAAGCTATGAAACAAAATGAATGCTAGAGAAGGCAAAACAAGTTAAATCCCTGAAGGTCAAATTTTGTCTACTTTGTTTGGCTCCATGGAAATCCGTGGGATTATTTGCATGGCTAAGGTAGGGCAGGATTTGACAGGAGTGTTGGGAGCATAAATGATTCAGAGGCAGACACTTCAGCAATAGAGATGATAAAAGCACTTAAGTAACGTGGGAACAGAGCCTACTACGAAACAGAGATTTTCAAAAACTGAGGTAGGTTGAAGAGGCAGAATGCCTGTAAATGAGAGCACATCTTCATCGAAGAGTTTTGTTGCTTGTCAAAGTACGTATAGTTTTGACGTCAGGAAAGCAGATAAGAGTTAACTGCCCTGCTTGTGTTTTCTTTTGGTGGAATATTGTAAATAAATAAATAAATAATAAAAATACTGACATCACGACGTCACCATTATACTTTTGACTTGTTGTTATACTTCCTCTTGACCTGGGCTGAACGATTGCATATTCTCACCAACAGAAATTGGTCCAATAAAAGATCTCATCTGAAACTACTTGGATTTGATATCCACATGGAAGGGTATTTTCAGACATGACACCCCCGCCCGTGGCCACGCTTACCCCAGCATGGCCACGGGTGGGGGATGTTGCATCTGTTCCCGCCCTGCCAGATGTTTACCACAGGCAGGAGCAGAAGTAACCCCGGACTAACACGGGATGTGCAATGGGCTCTCGACCACCAGCACACATACTGTGTTAAGCCCTGCCACAGTCTGGGGTAGGAGTCCCCCAGACACTGGTAGAGCAGGCCATCATGTTTGATGGCTAGGGTGGCCATACCTCTCCTTTAAAAGAGGATGCTTATGAAAAATACACAGTCCAAGGTTGTACTGGAGCCCTGCAACATGCATTTTTTGTAAGCACCCTCTTTTAAACGGGAGGTATGGCCATCCTACTGATGGTGCCTGCTCCGCATAAACCTGGCCCATAGATGGAGCAGTTCTGCATGGGCATGGCAGCCTCATAAGCTGCCGCACTCACCTGTCAGGGAGAAGGCAGTGCCGCATTGAGGAGCACGGGGGGGGGGGGNGAAGAGCTGTGCGAACTCACCTCTGCACGTCCCCCACCCTCTCCCCAGCCGCCGGAACCTTTTGTTTGACAGCTGGGCGAACCCCTACCAAGGCCCGCCACGTCTGAAAATACCCAAAGTAAAGTAGAAAATTTATTTTCCAGGACACCCATTAACATCATCCCCTTCCATACCAGTTGTCCAAAGTTCATCCCAAATCTCTTCCTGTCAGAATTGCAGTCTCTAAAATAGATGTATTTAAATACAGATTTTAACATTTATGGGGCCCGCTTATTGCTAATGTTCTCTGAAAGAAAACTGACAGTTACTTTCCTGTTGGACATCAATTCAAAATCCAACCGTTACTTCATACCAACAGCACTTGTTATTGCATTGTGTTAGGGGTGGAGAGTGGATTTTGGTGTTTAACATCATTCATATTTTAAATGCATAAGATTCATTTTACCAGTTTCCAAATCTATTTTCCAAAAGCATGAGAACTCCATTTGAGGAAGGATGGGGTGGGGGTGGGAATAGGAATGAGATATGTGGGGGTTTCATTGGCTTGTGAATCCTAGTCTGCTACTGGTAGCTGACTGAAAATGATGACATTGCAGAAGGACAGATTATTACTTTGGGGCCTGTTGAGAATGTATTTGCGTATTCAGGATGGATGAGAGAATACTTCTGAAGGCTGTCAGGCCCAGGCTGTGTAATATGGAGCTGAGTGATGACAGAACCTTGTCATTTGCCCACATCCTAGCTTCATTGATATGGTTACAATATGCAGTGATGAAAGTTATCATTAAGGTTCGGACAGCATACTCTGTGGTTACTGTAGCCGCCAGCCTCTTTGCAGCAGCAGTAGAGCTGATAGCCCTTTGTGTCAGAATAGTACCAAATTTCTAATGACAGAAAAGATGCACAGCTTTTGGAGATACATGGTTCTATTCCTTCTAGCACAGTTGCCAACCTTGGCAACATTTTGTGTCAGTGACAAGAAAAAGCCTTTATTTCCATAGCTATTTTATTCTACCTCATTAGTCTCTGCAATTCATTGTCATGATTTACTTTCTGTGTATGACCAATTAAATTAAAAATCTCTTTTTGGAAGAATCCTGGGTTGCTGGGGGTGGGAGGTGTTTTTTTTTTTTAAAAAAAAATACTAACATTTCTCTTTTACATGATAGTAAAGTTCTAACCATTTTCATTTTGTTATAGATACAGCAAACGTATTAATCAGTGTCTACTTGATAACTGCTCTCTTCAAATACACATTTGAGGGGGCCTCTTGAACTAGGTCATTTGTTTTTGTCCAGACCATTAAGGTTCAAAGGTCATGGATCACCATGTTGTCAACTCACTAGTCACCCATGGTAACCTGGGCACGATATGCTGTCAGTGGCTTGGCAGGAAGCCTGTTTTTCTTCCAGATTGCATAGATAAGAAGTGGGGCGACAGTTGCTATAAAAATATGTGGACATAAAATCTGCATTTGAAATACAGTATATGCATCTCCGTGCTCATCTTTGTTATAAAAGTCATGGGACATTTGAGACCAAGATTAGAAAAAGATACATTGAATTTATAGCAATCAGTTTGTGCTCTTCATCTTTAGCCCTTGTGTTTTAAATTTGCAACTTAGTTTAGTGGCAAATGGCACTTTGGAAAGAACAACGTTGACTAAAATGTTCTTCTGCACCTGCTAGTACCAAAGTTCACTTTTTATTTTCCTGGTATTAACATTATTTAATTGGAACCAATTGATTTCCCCCCCTATAATATTAAAGTACATTTGGCAGTAATAAGCTTATGCTTTATTAAAAGACTTAGCTACTGAGTCAATTCACTCAGTTTATTTCTCCCATTCAATTGTAACGTGTCCCAATCCCACTACTTACAGTAAAAACACCATCAATTCTGAGGCTGACAGGAGCGTGAGACTACTCCGTGCGGGTATTCATCTTGGACCAAAAACCACTGACACTCAGCAACATTCGCTGCTTCCACCTACATAAAATGATTGGTTAAATGATAGGGTGAATTATCAAAGGGGAAAGAGGACAAACAATTCTGAATATATCGAGGCAAGTTGCTTTGGTCTTGACTAACAGGAGAAAGTAAGTCATTGACCAACCTGCTATTTAGAAATTTTTACATTGTAGTTGAATAATAACAGCTGACCTATAGATTCCATCAGTCTTCAGCTACAAGGGTTAGGCTATTCTTCCTCACATCATGACCTAAACCACTTTGTATGATTACTCTGTGCTGCTAAAATATGTACCACATTCCTCTCTAGAGGTGCACTTTCAAGTGCTGTGTGGACGGATTCCTGTAAACTCCATGCATCTAGAACCAGACAAGTGATTCTGTGTAACTGTTCCTTTACAGCATGTTGAGCCTTTTAGGGGTCCTTATAGAGTAAAGCACTACAGAATGGAAGTGTAAGATGATATTATAATTCAGTGTGTTCACATATTAAATGTGTTTGTTGCAAGATGTTCTGAATCCCCTGTGGTAGAAAATAAAAGCTATATTTAATTGATACAGAAAACCTTTTAGCCCAAAGTCCCCCAGTAATTTAAATGTACTGATTAAACTAATTTATTTTGTTTTTCTTCAGAAAAGGTTTTCAAGCTTTCACAATAGCTTATCTTGGAAATTTTAAAAAACACTTTACTTTCCATGGAAATAAATAGAGCTTTGATGAAATAGGAGGAACTAATTTAACCACACACCTGGGTTCTTTTAATCTGTGCTTTGGTTAGATGGTTCTCTAAATAAACATATATTATGTAGAAGGGTTTGACTCAGAGCTGGCACTAGTAATCACACTGCTTCCCCCTCCTGATTGCTAGTTGTAGAAGGAGACTTAGCAGGCATAACTTACAACTGATAACCTTTTAATGTTAGTTCAAGGAAACTGTGCCATAGTAACCAAAAAAACATGCAAAGCATGCTGTAGCTTATTAGAATCAAAAAACGTTCTGCCATAATGCTGATTTAGAGGGAGAGGCACTTGCCCACCCTTTTACCCTGGGAACTGGATTTGATTCTGGCCTAGAGTAAAGTGATCAATAATTTTAGGACAAATTGCTTTAGCTTTACTGGTTGGAGTTGAATTGATCTTGACACAGCGCTAGAAGAGGTTGCTGTTGTCATTTTGGTGTGATGGTAAATGATATACACCTGGGCATAGGAAATAAAAAGACAGTACAAGAAAATAAAAATCATAATGGACAGCTTATAGTCTTACATTAAACAAAATCCTAGTAGGTCTGTGTAATAGCAAAATCAAAACATTCCCCTTTTCAAGCACGCTTATTGAGCTTGTAAGTAGTACTGACATGCAAACATGCTAAGAGGGGAATAAAGGTCTTTGGGGTCCTTCAAACATTCATTCCAAAAAGAGAGAGAAAAAAGCATAGTCCCCCATTCAGTACCGCAAGGCAATGTCATCACAATGTTGGAAAGCCAACTCACAGCTACTGGGTTATTGCGGGCATTTCTGCCCTTGTCGCTTGCATTACCACTGTGCCATGCGCGCAGTAACACAATGCATAAAGGCGAGGGTTATTTCTAGGACAGATAATTGAAAATTAATACTCGTTGACATTGTCGTAGGAATGATATGTCAACCTGACAGGGCCTATGTGCTTACATCTGCTGATTGGCTGAAGACGAAGGGTATGTTTGTCAGATCAGACCCGGGGCCTCACTGCAGTGGAGCCAAAGATGATACAGCCATTAATCACGAGCTGCCATCTTGGGCCGTCTTTATAGATCCCTTCTATAAAACGTTTTCACGTGCATGTTGGTGGGGTTTTTTGTTTTGTTTTTTGTCTTGCTTACATGAATTGCATTTTTTCTTTAACATTTCCACTACAATGATATGAACAGTGAACAACTTTAACATTACTGTGCCGCACAACTATATTTGTGAAGTGTGTGACCCATAGGTTAATGTATCAAATAAAGATCTAGCAAACAGCCTTAAGTTACTCTGTGGTTCTGTTTCAGTGAGGTATTTTTCAGATGGATTCCTCATTAGGAATTAACCCATGTAAAAGTTAAAGTAGAAATAGCAGTCTTTCAGTGATTCATACTTCACTGTCCACCAAGCATAGGTAACTAGTAACTGTCAATAGAGGGCAGGGGTACAGGAGTGGAGTCACATCAGGGGACTGTGTAGGGGTTCTATAGGGCTTCTGAAAATCAGGGGTGGGGGCATGCACTTTCCCCATGAGTTGCCTATGCTGCCATGCCTAGGCAGTTTGCAACAGAGAGAGAAATCTCATGCAGTCATAGTCTCCCCCTCCAAAATTGCAGAAACCAATGCCTTTCTGATGCAGTCATAGGGTGATTTCAGAAGTGGCCCAGTGAATGTACACCACAGTCAACCTCAGTCAAACATGGGGGTGGGTGGGTGAAAGCGCCGTGCATGTCTGTTTGCTCGCATCCAGATGTTCACCACAGTCAACCGCGGCCCGGGGTGAAGCTAACCACACTTCGTGAGGTCGGGGCGGGAGGAGGTCCAGAAGTATGGTGAATGGTCACCATGGCAGGCGTGAATGAAAAGTAACTTCTGAACGGAAACCCGCAGCCGCGGTGGAAGGAATTGACCCCAGCTGCGGTGCATTCTGGGGTTCGAACCGCGGTCCACGTTTCCACTGCATGTCTGTTGTGTTCCTCTGGCCCATGTTCTCTCTGATTGCCCCCAGGCGGTGGTCATGATCCTGTCACTTCTGCTGGGGCCGCATGTGTCACCACAGTCCATGGTGAATCGGAACGCGTCACTTCTGAAATCACCCATAGTCTCCCACCTCCATTGCAGAAACCAATGCCTTTCTGATGCAGTCATAGTCTCCCCCCCCCACACACAACTGCTGAAACCAATGCCTTTCTGATGCATAGTCTCTCCCCACCCACCCCCATTGCAGAAACCAATGCTTTTCTGATGCAGTCATAGTCTCCCCCCCATTGCTGAAACCAATGCTTTTCTGATGCAGTTATAGTCTCCCCCCTCCATTGCAGAAACCAATGTCTTTCTGATGCAGTCATAGTCTCTGCCCACACACACAATTGCTGAAACCAATGCCTTTCTGATGCAGTCCTAGTCTCCCCCCATTGCAGAAACCAATGCTTTTCTGATGCAGTTATAGTCTCCCCCCTCCATTGCAGAAACCAATGTCTTTCTGATGCAGTCATAGTCTCTGCCCACACACACAATTGCTGAAACCAATGCCTTTCTGATGCAGTCATAGTCTCCCCACCCCCATTGCAGAAACCAGTGCCTTTCAATAACAGTTATGATAAATTTTTAGTGAGTTAATGCCTTTGTCACAATATTTCCCCTGCCACACTTTGCTGAAGATGCATCCCATTCAGAGAAATGAGAAGCAGATGTGAAAAAATTACAAAGGCCTCAGACAACATTATTGCATGTTTAAGATAGGGGTAAATACCCCACCGGTAATTACTCAGACATAGTTTTGCCCTATATAAAATAGGGCCCTTGAGAACATTCATTATCACATTTTGGTTAATATCGCAGATTTATTTTTTTTAAATACCAATTGCACTCAAGCCATTAAAAAAAGTGTTCCATCTGTAAAGATCTAGTTTCTCTTTGTTCTTAACATTAATGAAATAATTAAACAAAATATATGCATATAACAGTTAAGTTCAAAATTTGGCATCATCAAAATAGAATTTTACATTTTTTTAAATTGGAACTGTCGTCTTAGAAAGGTTTGTCTTTGGAACAAGATCAAATGTGCCTGGTCTCTCTCACTTTATGACTTGTTAGTAGTGACTTTTTTATGTAGATATATATTTAGCTATTTTCATTTAGATCTTTGTAAATGAGATGTGGAGTGCTGTTTGAGAGGGGGGAAGGCATGCAGGTTTTTCAAGATTGTATTGACAAAATAAATTAATTGATTATGTGTTTTTATCTTCATAAATTATTAATGGACATCATATCATAAATGTGCTGAAAGCTACATTACGTCTAAATGCTTTTGCTTCAAAATCCATTGATTGTCTTTTTTTATGGTGGTACTTGCAATGACATTCAAGCATGGGTTGTTCTTAGTCTGCTAGCCACCTGACTGAAAACCGTTCAGGACAGGGCCTCTTAGATGATTTCCTTTGTTTGTGTATCCTTAGTATCCTCCAATTGCCTTTCTTAACCTCCTTGAGAAGACTGCAAATATATGTGTGGCATAGTTCTTTTATGTGGTAGGGTGGGAAACCAGCTTCAGCTGATACCATTACACTTCTTTTCCACAGATAAGTCAGTAGAAGTTACTCATTTGAAGTAATGTACATATTTCACACACTGTGAGGCGCCCCATTGACTTCAGCAGAACAAATCACAATGCGTAAAGTTAAGAATGTGTATAAGTTAAGTTAAGCTTATAGTTCTGATTAGGTCGTTCTTAGGGTAATTTCAAACATGACAGGCCTGGGGACCCGCCATGCTGAATCCATCTCGGATCCGTGATTAGGCTGTCCGTACTTTAGACATGCCGGCCTGATTGCTACCAGGGATCGGGGAGGAAGTGGGGCTGCACAATGTGCGGCCACACAGCCCCCACCCCCCACGCTCCCTCGGGGAAACGAGCGGGTGCAGCACCCAATCAGGCCGCTGCACCCGATCCTGTATCATGGTTGGGGCCACACTCCGGGATCGTGGCCACCTTAACCATGGTTCTCGACCTCCGACCAGCCAGCGGTCCAGAACCGTGGTTAGGTTTGACCCCTGCCAGAGAATCACTGTGGTGAACATCTGGTGGGGGTCAAACAGACATTCATGGGAACACCGCCACCACAGGAAATCCACTGGGAGTCACTGTGGTGAAAAGCGTTTTCATAAGGTCTGAAATTACCCTTAGTCACACTGAGTCCACAATTTCAAACCACTACCTCCAGTCCCATTGACATAAAGGGGCTAATCTGGAGTAAATGGTTTAAGATCAAGGTCTGGGTGGTATCTCTGACTGTTTTTAGATGATACACTATAACATTCTTGTAGTTTTTATGTCATTATAAAGGTGATTGTCTATATAGTTGGAATAATTCTTTTTTTTTTTTTTTTTTTTTTTTTAACATTTCCAGCTTGCTTCCGGGCTTTAGAACGATTTTTTTAAAAACCCTTTGAAAGATTTTATAAAAACATTATGAATAGAGAATGTTGTACAACAGTCGTTTTTGCCATCTGTAGAATGTTCTACAGTGGTGACTTGACTGTCCAACACTCTCTTTAAAGTCCAGAATGGCTTGACAGAGCTCACTTTAAACTCCAGACCAGCTTGACGGAACGACTTGTCTCCGCTCAAGAGCGGCTTGACTGACCCGCTCAATTTAAACTCCGCCGCCAGTCAGACCATAGAATGTTATAATAATTTAGACAACGAGGAATGGAATACCCTAATAGAACATCACAACAGTGGTCGTCTAGCCACGGACTGATTATGAGATTGACTGATTGACTAGGACAATGACATCATTCCAACAAGTCAGATAAGAATGATTTTCAGAATGGTATAGTATGGTCATTTAAACAGCCATTGGGATCCCAAACCACTGCATATGTGACTTATGCGTGTGGCTTACATGCGGGCCATAGTCCTGTCTTCATGGGTGTACATGAGATGCACATGTGCTATTTGCACGGTGCGCAGGGTTTGGGATCAAGCCCATAGTCTGAGCAGTCATACCAAAATCAAATTTATGTGAATAAAAGTGCAAGAATTTGGCCCATAGCATTTCACATAAGTCAATAAGTCAAGAAAAGTATTTCCATTGTCTGCAACAGGAGTGAATTGGAGACTTTTTTAATGAATCCATTATGCATCCGAAGCCTAGGGAAATAAGATCCTAGAGAGTGTCCTCTGATCAAGACCTTTTACATAATAGCTAGTGTGGTGTAATGACTAAGTGCGCAGTCCTTACCGGGAGGTAGAGGGAACCATGGTTCAAGTCTCACCTTAGCCAGAAACTCACTGGGTGACCATGGGCCAGTCACAACATTCTCTCAGCCTAACCTCCCTCACAGGGTTGTTGTGACGATTAAGAGTTGTGTTATATGTAAAGTGGTCTGAGTGCCATGGCATGGGGGTGCTATATAAAAAGATTATTATTATTTATTTAACGATCATACGGACCAAATATATCTTCCATTCTTTGTCTTTTCTCAATATAGGTAGGAATATTATTCCCTAAACACACATACATTGTTTCAATATTATCCACTGTATTCCTTTTAATACTTAGGATAAAATGAGTTAGTGCATTTAAAAAAAACAACCTATACTATATTTATATATAGTAGACCTGTAAACTGTCTATTTAGTAAACCTGAGCTACAAAATTAGCCAGCACTGATTGTGCACAGTTCTGCATCCTGCATTCAGTCAAATAGATTTCACACAGTAAATTTGCGTAGATAAATGCATTCTCTAGTCCGATAGTGGAATTGCTTAGTCAAGTTTACAGTGTTTAAAATGTGACCTCCTTATTCAAATATGAAACATTAGTAAACTTAGACCATTTTTAACAGAAGCAAACTCATTAGATCTAGGATAAGGAGACAGTAAAGTAATGGAGAATATTAGAGATGTAAAAGCTTGTGTGTAGATGAGTGGGAAGAGAGAACCTCAAATAGCTTGCACTATACTACATTGGAAACAGAACAGAGTTTCATGAAAACCAGCTTGGATACAGGTAAATTGCATTTGAATTTCAACTTCAGATCTGTATGCCTTCCTATTTGGCAGATGTTGAATTGATGCCTGTGTGTTAAAGAATTCTGATTGTTTCTTTTGCTACCTTCACAGCTTATGAAAATGCAAGTAGATCTGCCTAATGAATATTAATAAGGGTGAGGTCTAGCTAAAACGCAAAACCCTAGATCTTTGAAACTTGGATAGAGTAGTTGGAGGATTGCTGTGGCTTTGGGTCCTTGGAATTTACATACTTTAAAAACAATTAACTTTCTCTGTGTTTTTATATTCTTACTTAATAGTTGAATTTTTGCAATAGCAAATATTTCTTAGTGCAGATGGAATATATTAATGCACTCTAGCTGAATATTCATTCTAAGGCCAGTTTTACACATGACAAAAATGGGTTCTTATAAGTGCTGAGTTACTAGTTCACTATCATTAATGTTCAGTCCTTTTTTGGTTTACTTGCAGCAAAGTATTAGTGTTTCAGCTGCAATGGAAAACAAGTCAAGTCAAAATATAATAATAATTGATTTGACCAAAGGTCTTATCAAAACATGAATTACAAAGAAATTACATAACAATATAAGATACAAAACAATAACATTCCACAAGTACTAAGAATCAACAAATGGTCATGGGTCGAGTACAAATATATAAATGACCCTACTTATATATATACACCAACATAGGCTAAAACTTAATAAAATAAACAAACTTAAACAGTCCTTCCGGCGGGTGGGTCCACTTTCCATTAAATAAATTTTTTCTTTCAATTTCCATCCTATGCGCAAGTATTGCAACTTTCCCCGTAATTTGTTTGTTAGTATTAGCTAGTAAGAAAGAAATATGAAGTTGAGGATCCCAATGGTCCCTACCCTCAAACCTGGTCCCAATGGTATCATTCCGCAATTTACCAGACAAAGGGCAGACTAAAAGATAATGTGGGAGATCTTCTACCGATAGTTGGCCGCAAGGGCAGAACCGTAAATCTGCCGGAATGCCCTGGAAACGCCCCTCCATAACCTTTGTCTGCATCATATTAAATCTTAGTGCGGTAAAAGCTCTTCTAGTACTAAAGTTGACTATATCTGAGAGATATGACTTGTACTCAACTCCCATCTTGAACAAGGGATACCAGGGAGCTATTTTTGGATATTTAAGGCCTCCCTTTCTGTCTGCAAGGCTATATCCACTAGTCTAGATTTAACTATAGACTTGGCTTGTAGCCTGGAGCATTGCGCTAGACTGAATGCAATGGAAAACAAGCCGTATATTACTACTATTGTGATTTATTTTGGTTATACACTGAGACAATATTTAAGGAAGCTAAAAGAAAGATGAATACTAAGAATTCATCACCATTATTCTCATTTATCATGTCTACAGGGAAACAAATGATTCTTGTCCTGCTTGTAGTGTAAGGAAGCCCTGTTCCCAGTTGGTTCTTAGACCCCCACTGCAATTATTATTATTATTTTATTAATAATAATATTTAATGATCATGAACTGCTGCAACCTGACAAACCAGGTGCAGCAGCAACTACCTTAACACACTGCCTCCTCCCCACGTCTGTAGTAAATGGGACTATATGTGTCTGTCTCTCCCTGTGTTCCCCTTACCCATGTCCATCTTAGGCCATTTTCACACGGATTGGGGGGGTGGGGTGGCGGTGGCGGGAGCATGCACGCACAAACACTCGCCGCCCATGGTGTTTACACAGGTGCACACCCACCACAAACCCATCCCCACACCCATCGGTGGCCGTATACACTGACTGCCCCCGCCCCCGCACACCCGCCTGAACACCGAGCAGCCGGGGGGGGAGGGGGGCATCCATGTAAAAATGGCTTTAGATTGTAAGCTCACTGGGCAAGGACCTGTCTCTAATAACAACAATTGTAAAGCACCTGGTACATTTCTGGCACTATATAAATAATAATAATAATTAATAAATAATTGATTAAAAATATGTATTTCTTGTTATTTAATAATAAATAAAGCATGAATATAGTGACAGGAGTGTACCTGGTGCTTTACAATTGTTGTTATTAGAGACAGGTCCTTGCCCAGTGAGCTTACGAATGGACCAGCGTAAGGGGAGCACAGGGCGAGAGACACATACATTCCCATTTATTACAGATGCAGGAAGGAGGTAGCGTGTTAAGGCAGTTGCTGCTGCGTCTGGATTATCAGTTCAGGGTGGCGGCCAGCAACTCTTTTTACCAACTTCATCTGGTGAGAAGGCTGCGACCTTTTCTATCAGATTTGGATCTGGCCAGCGTCATCCGTGCCTTTGTAACCTTGAGGTTAGACTGTTACAAGGTGCTCCGTGGCTGTGAAATTCCCTCCCATTCGCTTGACCACCAACCTCCCCTCTTTCCATAGACAATGTAAGACCTGGCTGTTCCGCCCTGCCTTTCCCGAGGGGGGTGGGTTGGGTTGGGTTAGGGAAGGGTAGGGGGTTGAATTGTTTTTATTCAATTTTAATTATATTTGATATTTATTTAAATCTGCTTTTATCATGTAGTTAGCCGCCCTGAGATGCTTTTAGCAGGAGGGGATGGCATACAAATTTTATCGTAAATAAATAAATAAAATACATGGGGCCGCCCTTGAAAACTGTTCCGAAGCTGCAGTTGGTACAGAACACAGCAGTCCACCTTCTATTGGGGATGGGTTGCCAGGAGCACATTACACTGGTGCTCTGGAGTCTGCACTGGCTGCCAAAACTTTCTGGGCACAATTCAAGGTGCTGGTTTTAACCTTAAAAGCCCTAAATGGCTTGGGCTCCAGGTATCTGAAAGAACTCTGTGGTCTCTCCCCATGGCCCTTTTCACACACACACACACTCTAACACAGATAGAATGGGTGTTACATTTTATTCATGTTTCAGGGCACCTATAGAGCACACCTGCAGCCCTGCAACATGTATAATAAAATGTAACACCCATTTTATCAGCATTAGGCCGCTTTTACACGGACGGAGGTTCCCCCCCATCCCCCCCCATGGGTGTGCGGAGGTGTCCGTTTACACAAACACACCCACCTCCACCTAGTTTTCCAGAGGGATCCGTGGGTGGAGATGGGTGTGCGCTGGGTAGAGGTAGGTGTTGCGCAGGAGCGTGCATACACCCCCACCCATCCTGCTCCTTGTTCACATGTGCAAACACCCATCCCACCCACCCAACGCCGGCCATTTACAGGGACGCCCCCCCCAAGTGGGGGGCGGGGAGCGGAATCCATGTAAAAATGGCCTTAAAGTGTCTGTGTGAAAAGGGTCTATGTCCCGTCACAGCTTCTGAGGTCATCTGAGGGCACCCTCTTGCGAATGCCAACTGCCCGTAAAGTTTTTACAATGAAGGTGTGCAGGTGGGCATTCTTGGTTGCCATCCCACAATTATGAAACTCCCTCCCTTTGGAGGTCTGCCTAAGCCCAAACCGGTTTGTCTTCCAGAGGAGATAGAAGACCTTTTTGTTTGCCCAGGCATTTGGCCAGCAGGAATAGGGTTGGGTGGAATTGGGCAGAGGGGTGGGGTTGGGGACAGGGACTGGTGAGTGGTTGGTGGAGATAAAGGATGGGGTTGAGTGAGTGGTTGAGGTGACGTTGGGGTTCTAAAAGATTTTGTATTTTATATTTTAATGTTCTAAGCCGCCTTGAGTCTTGGCAGGATAAAAATGTTAAAAATAAAAGTAAAATAAATTATGTTGGTAAAAAAGGGATCTATTTGACGCCATTCTTGCTGTTGGGCACACAGACCCTTATGCTCCCAAGAGGTGTGTGTATGCATTTACAGTACCACTCAAGAATTATGGCCTTTTTTACACGGATCGGGGGTGGGTGCGTGGGTGTTTCGGCATGGCGGGTGTAGGTGGGTGTGTGCCCATTTATTTATTTCTTAAAAGATTTCATATCCTGCCCCTCCTGCCACAGGCAGCTCGAGGTGACTTATAACAACATATATCAACAATTATAAAACCATAAAATTATACAAACATATCACTTCCCCCCCATCCCTCTCCCCATCTCCCCTGCCAAACGCCTGATAGAACAGCCAGGTCTTACAGCTTTTTTGTAAGGAGGGAAGTTCCAGGGCCAGACGCATCCCCAACGGAAGTGAGTTCCACAGCCTCCGTGTGGCTTCAGAGAAGGCTTTCCCCTACGTGGCCCTCAGGGGACCACAAGAAGGGCATCCCCCGATGACCGCAGGGGCCAGTCCAGTACTTGGGGGGGGGGGTGAGGCGGTCCCATAGATAGACAGGGCCCAGACCGTTTAGGGCTTTATACAGAGACACACACACCTACACCTACCTACACCCATGGAGCATCCTCTGTTCTGTTGGAGGGCTCCGTGGGTGTGGATAGGTGGGCGTGTGATGGGAGCACGCAAGAACAAACACCCACCACTAGGGGTGGGAATTCCCGTTCTCTCGAGATCCGATATTGCTGGTATTTGGGTGTATTGGCTTAATCCGATAAATCTGATATTTACCTGTACTGGCATACCGGACTTTTAACACTGGCCGCAGTACCAGATTTTTTACATTGCGGCCGTTGAAGTCAATGGCCACAATGTAAAAACTCCGGTACCACGGCCAATGTTAAAAATCTGGTATCCGGTATTCTCCCCGGTGTCCCACCCTTACTCGCTACCCATGGCCTTTACACGGGCACACACCCACCAAACACCCATACCCCACCCACTGGCAGCTGTATACAAGGACTGCCGCGCCCGACACACCTGCCCAAACACCGAGGGGGGGGCAGTCCGTGTAAAAATGGCCCAAGTTGCCGCTACACTCTATGCCTATCACAGGAGGCATTGGGCGCATCATGTGCTCACCATGTGGGCAAGGCAGTTACACATAGCTATTATGAGATCTAAGCAGGACCTCACAAAAACGCCATGCAACTCCCCTAAAAGCAGAAGTGGCAATAGCCCCCCGCCCCGGCAGCTTTGCCGGCAAACACCCGCAGGGATACAGAGCAGGAAATGGGTGGAGGTGTGCACGCTCCCATGCAACACCCATCTCCGCTCACCATCACCACCCACCCACAGAGCCATCCGGAAAACCGGAGAAGGCTCAGAGTGGAGATGGGTGTGCACCCTTGGGAAAGGCCGCACACCCACCTCCGCCCACCACCGGTGCACACCCATCCCCCCACCCACGCGGTCCATTTAAAAATGGTCTGTGACCCCTGAAATAAGGTTAGTGGGATTCAACACCGAAGGGACTGTCCCTCCTAAATAGGTGCATTTGGAATTTGTGGGGTAGCCACTAGCCACATGTACGAACTGCTACAAACCACCTATGTGCTCATGTTTGTCTGTGTTGACAGTAAGTTGTATGATGTGTAAAACCACAAGGAGTTGCACTCAATGGGGTATTTAATCTGCAGCTTTAACAAATGCACGACAGGCGATGACGCATGTCCAGGCACGTTTAAACCTCACCCGCTTCACTTTTCAAAGGCATGTGATTTTTTGGTGCGCACGCATGCCGCTCCTCTAAAAACAGCTGGCTGCAATATTGTAACACAAGCTTGTAGATCATTTCAAGACTGTGGCCTTAAGTGCAACTCCTGGCGGTTTTACATCAATATTGAGGTATTTAATCTGGAGCAACTGGCGATGCCGCGCGTCCAAGTGCGGCTAAACCTCAGTCGCGGCACTTTTGAAAGGCGCGTGATTATTATTTTTTGGCGTGATCACACGCTGCTCAATGGATCCATTTGCAAGTCCGAGCGCTGGGTTCCAATTCCAGGCTTTTTGCCGCTGACTCACCGGGCCACCTATGCCATTTGTTTACACCTTTGTAAAATGGAAGGTTTAATAAACGCCTCACAGAGGTTTTGTCTGGGAGGATTAATTCTTGGTTCCTAAATCACAAAGAGACAGAGCTGGGTTTTGAAAAGTGATGTGAGTAAAATAATGTTGTTCTTAATGAACTCATACTTCCCCAAGCATACCATTCACCGAAAGATTATCTGTAGGAGACCACATATAGGAATTAACCTCACAGTTTAAAAAAATAAAATGGTTTATTTTTTTAAACAAAAAATAAAATGGGAGCATTCAAACTCTTC
The DNA here is from genome assembly GCA_003113815.1 of Sphenodon punctatus. Classification (NCBI taxonomy): domain Eukaryota; kingdom Metazoa; phylum Chordata; class Lepidosauria; order Sphenodontia; family Sphenodontidae; genus Sphenodon; species Sphenodon punctatus. The sequence continues at coordinate 673,899 of QEPC01011712.1, forward strand.
TCTCTGTGTATCACCTTTGCAACATGGTTTTTCTTTTCTTTTTTTCCCTAGGTGTGATAAAAAGCATTTTTAAAATGTAGCCTGATATAAGGGAAAGAAAATCATTAAAATGTAGTTCTTTCCATTATATACCATTCTTTGTCATCTTTATGGCTTTTCTATAGTTTTCATTACACCTTTAATGGTATGCGTGGTCAGAAAAGGTGAGATGGAATGTGAGCACGCTTGGCTGTGAATACCGCTGTTAGTGCCTAGTAGCTGTGCTCGAATCCCTGTCCCTGTAGATTTTAATGTCCCCACAGACTGCTGGCAGCCTGCTTCCAGCTGTGGCAGGCATGATGCAGTGAATTGCTTTTGAATGTTCTTTACTCAAATAGGCAGTAATTACAAGCTTAAAGAGGTTTAGTGGTCCAGTAAACTACATAATCACCCCTGAATTAGCCTGGGCTCATCAGTTGCAGTCCAGCAAGCTGAAGTCTGCTGTTTGTATGCCGTCTTTATCACATAGCAACCTGAGCAGCAGGTGTGGAACAGCAAGAATCCCCCATAAACACAACTGTCTACTGGGGACAATGATCTCTAATGAGATGAGGCTACACCATCACTGTAATTTAAGTGGGAAAATTAACACCAGCGAATGTGTTCCAGTTCCAAGGGTCTTTAGTCATACTGGGAACAGTCTTGTTACTTGGCTGTTCCCTGCTCCTCCCCCACCCTTGCCTCCTGGATCTTTAAATACATCCTTTTTAAAATGAAGGACACACTGTGTTTTTGCTTAGAAGATGTGTGTCATTTATCCCTTAACAAGGATAGGTTGTAAATATTTAATGGTGGGCAGGGCAGCTGTTCAAGGATTTGGGATGCCAACCAGACTAATGTTTGAGAATAGCTGCTTTATTTTTCATCTTTTTAAAGATACTTTTTTCTGATACTTTTAGAAAAATGGAAGTCCTCCCATATTGGCAGTTTAAGATGGTCAACAGAGTGTGCCTGTTTAAATGTATCCAACTATCCACAAGACCTTTTTGGTCGCTGTACAAGAAAATGTTAGGGAGTTTGGGAAAGATTTTCAACATGTGGGTCCTGGGTTCAAACTGGCTCTTGTGAAGTGTGCTGTCTCTTCAAGATCACTTTGCTATATTCCGAAGGGAAACCCCTAGCTAGGGGAAACTTGTTAAACCGAACACCAACCACCCTTTAACATTGGCCTTTTCACTCAGACCGCGGCACACGGTGTGCGTGTGTCAGTGTGCGCCATGGTCCATGTGCGCGGGAAGTTCTGATGGGCGCACACTAACCTCACCCCACCACTATCCATCACCCACGCACAGAGGGTGGGTCGTGCATGGCGGATGGGGGTGTGTGCGTGGAAGTGCATGTACACACACACACCCCACCCAGCTACGGCACGGTTGAAATGAGATTTCTGGGTGCTGCCTGTCTGAGAAGGGCCATTATTTCACTGGAATCTTGCGACCCACTAAGGTGTGCCTAGGAGCTTGTTATCCACAGCATAGGGGCAGAGTCATTGAAAGACAGACCACGCACAGAGCAAGAGGATGGAGGGAGCAGAGAAAACAAACAGAGGCTTTTGGTGAAAATTTTGTGGGATTACAATCTCATTTGTTATCATTTACCAGAGACCGTAGGCTATTTCCAAGCCTACCTTCTTAGAAAACTATTTAAGTCCGATAAGAACAGTGAGTTATTAGTGCAAAGAGGCTGCTGGTTAGGAAATATTTACCTGAACTAATCTACCTCAGACTTCTTCTCAAAGCAGCAGAAGCATTTTTAGGGAGTTGGGTTCCTCTGTGAACTTCTTTTTTCTAGCACTGAAGGGATCAGTTCTGTTAGGGGCGGAGGTGGGGTTTTTCCTCTCTCTCTGTTGGACAAGCGGCTTTTAACCTGAGAGTAGTGACTGGGTTTTTTTATTAAGATCATTCAAAAATGGATTTAACCTTCAGATCATGGAGTGTACTTCTCGTGTGAAGTTGGATTAATTAAAAAGCTTGCTGTTAACCAATGTGAATTTTAGTTATAATTGGATTGGAAGTTAAGTAATGCCTTCATTCTTTGTTATTGGTGTGTCGCTCATATGTAATATTTAATTCCTCTTTCTACTCAGCTATTTTTAAGATAATTTCAACTACCTTTTAGGTGCACATTTTTGTATTAATAAACCAGTAGTGGCTAAAGCACTTTTGTCCCAGGCTATTAATCTTTAAGCATTTGGCTTCTGTACAGTATTAAAATGCCAGAAGAACATCACCTCTATTGCACTGACATACAGCAAGAGCTAACAAAATAGGATGGAGTTACTTTTGTAATGCATTAACAAAATATATTGCAGTATATAAGGCATATATAATTAAATCCTTTCCAATAACACTAATGCATACTGCATACGGCAGGCAGAAGAACATACTGGCTTTAATGCAAAAGGATTTCCTCCAAAGCCCATTGTAGGCCAGGAGGGAAAAATCCTCTCAGCTTCAACAGGCTTTGAATCAGGCTCTAAATGCTTTATATTTTGCATTTCTATCCCTTTTTATACACCAGCATTTACTTTTTAATTTAAGAGGGTGAAACTTTGGGGAATAACCTTTATCGTCTCCTTAACCCTTCTAAACAAAACTAACTTGTAACAGGACACCTTTTGAAGTCCTAATGGACAAAACTTTGTTTTTCCTTTTCAAAGAACTTAGATGTGCTTGGCATTTTGTAAAAGATCAGAGATCAAAGCAAGGTATGAAGAGAGAGAGAAGTGCTCGTCTTCTTCTGTCTTATTTGTCATTCCTTTTCCTTGGTATTTTTTGCCCCTTCTGCCTTCCCTACTCATTCAGATCCATGGAGTGAACCATGAAATAAGGTTGTATTATTAAAAGGAAAATTGAGAACAATCCATAAACATTTCCATAGATGTAAAGTTTTGGGGCATCTCCATGAAGTCGATGGAGCTAAACTGGAATGGGTTAGAGTACAATTTGTCCTGCGAAGTGCAAAATCTATTAGATTATATACTATGGGAAGTGGTAGAAGCCCAGTTGCTTGAGACATTTAAAAATGGATTGAAAAAACCCATTGAACAGAAAATTATAGCAATGGCTAACGGGGGGGGGGTCTAACCGAATCATCTTGTATGTCTTTTCCTCTGCTATGTCTTCCAATATTGTGGATAGCTATTAGAAGATTATTTAACTCTAGGTGTTAAACAAAAAGTTAGCCTGCTGAAGTCAGGGTTCGATCATGTTTAGCGTGTGCCTAAGAAACAGGCAGCCCCTTGAGTATATTTGTTGAGCGTCCATGCAGCCCCCAATCACAGGTTTAGCGTGACTAGCCTCATAAATGGGCAGTTGCTCTTCCCCACCATGATACCCCCACCAAACATCCCTTCTCAGTATCCCATCCCCTGCCACAGCGAACTATGAGACGAAGCAGCTGCTGCAGCTGTTTGTTCCTTCCAGACTATCACTCTGGGAGGCAAACCATTTTATATGATCTTTTGTGGTATCAATAAAGTTTTAAAAATGTTCCTTGTTTGTCTCTGGCCCTTCCCCCATCCTCCTTCCTCTTAGCACCCGGCTGGTGGCTTTTCCATGTCCTTTCCCTATTGGCATTCCCATAGTAGCTAGCCAAATAGCCAAAGAAGCGCAGAAAATATGAATTATGAAAACTAAACATTATAAATAATAAATAAATAAATAAATAAATAAAATAATTAAATGACTACTACTTGCACCTGCTTCTTTTGGGGGCAGCTTGAACATCATTTGGGTGGTGGGATGGTCAGGGGACATATTCCTGAGTCTCCTCCCATAGATCTGTCTGTGGCAGAGTGCAGATCTGTGCAGAAGGCATGTGGAGTGGGAATGATTGGCAGGGGAAGGGAGGCGTGCCTAGGATCCAGATGTGGTGGATTGGACAGTGGTTGTGGCAGTGCTGATTGTTGCCTGGTTGGCGGTTTGAGACAAGACCCCCAGAGATGGTAATCCTCCACAAGTCATTATTGAGAATGTAACAGTTGGGACAAAGCAAGCACCAGGCTCGTCCTGCCAACCAGGAATTGCTGGGAGAAGGCATGTTTGAAATTGGTATGGTGGGCTTATATGGTGGTAGAACACAGAGCTATAAAGGTGCAGTGAAGAACGTACTGCTCCACGTAACAAGCAAGTCCAAAGGTTTACCAGTTCTAATACAGAACCTAATAATGATATGTTGGGCTTATATGGAGAACATTTGTTGCACGCCAGTGAAAGCAAGGATGGGGAGGGGAGAGGGGCTGGAAGTGATACTCTGCAGTGCTCTAGTCTTTTGTCCGTGACTTGATGATGATGGTGGGCTTGACTGTGAAGAAGCTGCATGCAACCTATTTGATGGAACACGTGGGCAGGCTACGCACACTCCAGGACCGTGCTGTGAGTGGCGGCTGCATGTCTAGTGGGCGGTGGTCTGGACATGTGGCTGGTGGGGGCGAACACCTAATAAACGAGCAGGTGGACACTCACCTGGCACATTTGTTAACACACTCTTCTTTTGGATGACTGCTGCCTACATTGAGCCTGATCCTAGGTGCATACCATTTTCATATACTGTATGCCGTATGCATTAGTGTTGTTGGAAAGGATTGAATGATATAGAGTGTACAGAGTGACTGGGCGTATCATGCATACACCATGTGCACAATGCATGTGTACCCTGTGTGCTTGCAGTGGATGTAAACAGATGGACGTGGAGTCTGTCCACACCACCAGCTCCACTGCAGTTCACTTTAAACAGAGTAGCAGGTGCCCCCCGGGCCGAGGTCCACCCGCACAGCACCCCCACTCACATCATAGAGTTGCAGCTCCTCACCCAGCGCTCTAGGCTGGCGGCCATAACTCCATGGTGCTAAACGGGCAATGGCCGGCCAGTCATGGAGCTACACCATGGGTCCGCCTGACAGATGGACAGCAGCTCCACATTCGGCTGTTGTCCCGGGTTTGGCTGGCCCACTCTGCACAGCATGCTCTGGGATCTACCAGAGTCCTGCTGGCAAGTACCTCTACATGGGCCAGTCGTCCCAGGGATGAAGCAGGCTGGCACAGGCAGAAGTGGACCTGTTGTCTGTCTAAAAGCGCCCATTGTGTGTGCATCATGCACACGACGCATGGACTGACCCCGTTCTTCACAAGGTATTAGGATTACAGAAGAATTTACAGACTGTACCAAGCCAGACCATATTTCAGCTTGAACCCTTGTTTGTGTGCGCATGAATGTTTTACAGGCAACCCTTGCAAGAACTTATTTACAAAGACTGTGTGAGAATGTTAGAACAAGGCACAATTTCCCAGATGTACACAACTTGTCCGATGGAAAACGCCGATGGGTGTTCCCCCTTCCTGTAAGATTTCACCTCTCCTGTCAATCAGATTATTTTCTGGCCCCAAAGTTCCAGGTTACAAGATTGGCAATTTCCTAAAAAAAAATCTATTTTAGGTCAGGTCGCTGGTAAATATTGTTTTACGCCCGTTTTCAACAGGGAAGCATAAAATTAGAATATGCTAAAGAAAACTACTGAAAAAATGATGCCATTTGGTGATAGTTTTGAAGTCATGTAGCCTGATTGAAATAAAAAATGATGAAACAGGTGAGTAAGCGAGGGTTTATGGCAGAACAGCAATGTGCCATATTAAATCAAATACAAGGTTGAAATCAAAGAAGTAAAGAACTAATAAAAGTGTATGACAAAACAGAACTTCACCCAGGAGCCGCGATCCACAAACCACTTACCCAGGAGTAAGTAATTTGTGGATTGTGGCCTAAAACTCTATGCTGTTGCCTTGGCTACCTCAAAGAAACCAGGACTGCAGTTTTGCATCTCATTACTTAATGTTTGAAGCTAATAATGTTGCATTTTTACCATTTTCATATAAATTAACATTGTTAAGCATCTGGACCCAATCCTGAACTTACACAGTGCTGTGTGAAGTGCATAGCCAATGTGTGCACAACATGCACTAGACATGCATGTGCATAGCGTGCTGCACGTGTGCGGGTTCAGGATTGGGCCTGAATCATGACATTGGTTTAAATATTAAAAACTGAAATTGGACATGAATAACTTCCTTGATTAAACTACCCAAACTAGACATTCATGTCTTCAGAATTATGATTCCAGGTATTAATATTATTCCCTCTGCTGAAAACCAGAGGAGGCTCTGTGGGTGTGTCCCCTTTTTACATGGACACACAAATAGCGATTACATAAAATAATACGTTTGAACTTAGAAGCTTCAATGGAACGACATCAGAGTAAGTGGTTAGTGTTGGAAATTAAGGTCTGGGCACGTGTGCAAATGAAACCTGCACACTGCCCGGGGGCGCACTGGAGTGGGTGGGGGGGGATGGGTGTTTTGGCGCAGTAGGTGGAGGTGCATATGTGTACCTTTACTTGGACGTACACCTCCACCCATCTTCACCCATGGGGTGTCCTCCGGTTTTCCGGAGGGCTCCATGGGTGGAAGTGGTTGTTGCATGGGAGTGGGTGGGGGGATGGGTGTTTTGGTGCTCTGTGTGTGTCTTTTACATGGATACCCCTCCACCCCCACCCGCTGGGCTGCCTCCGGTTTTCCGGAAGGCTCCATGGGTGGAGGTGGGTGTTGCACGGGAGTACGCACACACCCCTACCCATCCCACTCAGTGTTCACACAGACGAACACCAAGCAGACACCTATTCCCCCCACTTACCACTGGCCATTTACACGGACGCTCCCCTCACATACTCATCTCAACGCTGAGTGGGGGGAGGGCATCCGTGTAAAAAAGGCCTGAGACAAAGGCTGCTTTTGCACAGATGCGTGGGTGGTGGGGGGATGGGTGTGCACCGGCGGCAGATGGAGGTGGGTGTGCAGCCCTTTCCATGGGCACACACCCACCTCCACCCACAGATCCTCCTCCAGTTTGCCAGATAGCTCCATGGGTGGAGGTGAGTGTTGCGCGGGAGTGCGCATGCACCCCCACCCACCGCCCGTGTTGTTTGCATGGATGCACATCCATCCCCCCAAGACCACCGTGGTATCTGCATGCACAACCCCCCCCGCCCTCACACCCAACGAGGGGGGGTCATCCATGAAACAATAGCCAAAGTCCCCACCTCCCAAATGCACTGCCACCTGCATTCTCTATTGCACCCTTGCCGCTCCCTCTGTTGGGTTGGATGGTGGGGCACTTGGTGTGCGCACAGTGTGCCCTCGTGCAGTGTGCAGGTTTCATCCGCACATGTGCCCGACCTTGCTCTCCAACACTAACCACTTGCTCTGAAGTAGTTCCCATCGAAGCCTCTAAGCTCAAATGTATTGTTTTATGCAATCACTATTTGAATATGTAACTAAGGGTGTTACCGAACAAGACCAAAGCCTGCTGCAGTCTGAGGATGTTTTCAGACAAGAAACTCCCCACCCACCTCCCAACCACTGTACATGTTACAGGGCACCCATTGGGAAACGCTGCAGCCCTGCCACCTGTATAGCAGGTGAGTGTAGAGTGTCTTGTCTGAAAATGCCCTGAGCTTTGTCTGTGCAGCCCCCCCACTCACTTATTTAGCATGTTCAGCTTAATAAAAAGGCAGCCCCCGGCGTGTATTTTGTGCGTTTGTGAACAGCTCATATCGGCAGTGCCAGCGAGTGAGAGGGGCAGGAAGTGGTTGTTCCTCAGATGCTCTAGGATTTATGCCTGCAACTCTATGGTGCTGGTGGACCTGTATGCATGGAGGTGCTGTACGCCACCTAATTGATGGGACATGGACACATGGGTGCATATTGTAGGTGCGTTTAGGCCACAATTGCCCACACAGCGGTCTCCACATTCTCTGAGACCGTGCCATGAGTGGGGGCTGTGTGTCTGGAGGCCATGTGGCCAGTGGTGGTGAACACCTTATAAGTAGGCAGGTGGACACCTCCCTGATGTGGGCTAACGTCTTTGTTATTTAACACCCTAAGACTTAATGGGCAGGAGAATCTTCCACCCATTGAAGTCAATGACACAATCTCCATTGACTGTAATGGTGGAGTATCGTCCTGTAAGTATAATGGTATGCATTATTTATTTAATCAAACTTATATGCCGCCTTTCCCATTATGGCTCGGGGTAGCTTACCATCAATAAAAACATCTTTAAAATCCCTTTAACCCTTCCCTAACCCTTTCTACCCACAGCCAATTGCATCAACCCTGTGCCCTGCCTGCCAAATAGAAATGTTTGACATCATTTCTGGCAGATGAGCAGGCTCGGGCTTAAATGAACCTCCAAGGGAGGAGACTCCCATCACTGTGGGGCAGCCACTGAAAACATTGCTCCGTGTGTCTTTGCTATAGAAACTTCACCAGCAGCTGCCCTGAGCTTTTGGGGAGGGGTGGGATATCAATACAAATAAAGAAATAATATAAAATTGCAAGTGGGGGCTCGCAGCTGACCTTGGAGGCCATGACAAGACATAGGGGAAGAGGCGGTTGTTCAGATATCTGGGGCCCAGACCATTTACGGCTTTCTAAGTCAAACCCAACCCCTTGAATTGTCCTCAGACAGCTGTTGGTAGCCAGTGCGGACTCTGGAGCACTGGTGTAATGCACTTCAGTAACTCAACAGTTTTTGCCATAAACTGTGGTTAAGTAACTTTTCCTGGAGTGGTAAAACCTGTTGTTTTTACCTGGTAAATACTCTTGCCTTCTCTAGAATGACTGTATACTCATCTGTTTCTTCTTGAGTGGTTCCCACTGACATCAGTGGGATTTTTCATGGAATTAAGGTACTACTGATCAGAATAAGTTAAGGGTATCTAGGTTTGCCCTTTAGAAAGCCTGTCTGATGTAGAAGTCAACAAACTGCTGCTTTATACGGTGGAAGACATAAAAGTAGTGACTGTAGTATATTTTTAGGCATTTAAAACAGTAAAGAAAAGAAATGAGATAATTAAATTGTCATTTACAATTAACGTTTTAGTAACTTTTAATCCGCTATAATAAATTCAAGGAGTGTTTATTTTAATTTGAAGAAGGACCAGGACTACTTTTATATACATTTAATATGAATACGGTTTATTATGTCTGTTTGCTACAATGTAGTTTTGTATATTTGAAATGTTAGTTTAAAAAAAAAAAAAAAAGACAATCTTATGTACTAAGGTCGTTTTCACACAAGACACTTTCCACCTCCTACCCCACCCACCCACTAGACATGTTGCAGGGCTGTAGGGACTGGGTAGTGGTTAGAGTGTCTTGTGTGGAAAACATCCTATGTCAGAGAATCTACACAGCAACGCTGAAGGGTTAACTAGTTGGACTGTGCCATGTAGATTGTTAAAAAGTTGGGAGTTGTTCCATTCTACTCTCATGGATATATTATTACTCTAATGGGAATGTTTACCATAGTTTAGCTTTTTCCCTGTATATAGAAATCATTCTCTCATGAAAAGATGATCAAGTTTTCAGCTTTCTAGCTGACTTTTATAGTTGCACACCCCTCCTTGGCAATTTCTAATGGCCTCAACTGACTAGGAAAACAGAGCTCGCAGACCATCTATAAACTGAATTGCACAGGCAGAAAAAGAGCAGCAAGCTCCAGCTTTAAATGCATTCTATTTATTGCTCAAGCTAAATACATTGGTTGAGAATTAAGAAAGCAGGTTGAAATCTTGTGACTTTACTGACAGCGTTCCAAACATTTTTGGCTACTCGACCAGTGCAGACACCCTAGCTGTTCTTTTCATTCCAGCATGTGTGAGGATACAAGACTTGACTACTATAAATTCAGTCTATGTTCTTAGACTACACCATGCCCTGCTTTTGTAATGCAAATGACAGGCACAAAGTGTCTCTTTGATAATGTGCAGTCAGGAGACAAAAAAAAGCGTTCACTGAAACAGTAAAACTAATTCATAAAGCTAAAAAACAATAAGGAAGCATTATGGATTTTTTATTTTTATTTTTTTTAAAAAATGCTTCCTAGACCAACATAATTGTAAAAATGTAAACAATTCAGATGCAAAACGTATTAAAGTTGCAATGTCGATTTTGCTTACACTGAGAAAGTTTTGAGTAAGCAGGATATAAAGCTAAATGGGAAACTGATTTGTAGTAAATAATATACCAGGATCCAAATCTTCTACTTATTGTGTTCATTAAATGAACGGTTTCTTTATTAGGTTTAGCTCAGTAATATTGGTGATCAGCAGCATTAAAATAAGATGAGTAAATTGCAAAAGTATTTCAGTTTAACGTTTTTAAGCCTGTTACAGGAATGTAATACTTAGCATGCTAAGTCTCTGTGATGGGTGGGAGATGGGGATATGAGTTGAGGGCCTGCAGAGAGATCTCTTGATATTCTGTTAATGCATAAAACCTAGCTGTCCAAAAGCAGAGGACTCTAGGAAAAGGATAAAAGGACTTCCAAAATTGTCCTCCCCAAAAATTCAACTAAGCAATAGAACATTGTCTTGATAAGGGTTAGATTGCACAGTTGCCATAACACCTCTTATTAGATCAAGTCTTGTAATAAACTATAACATGTAACATTTTGCCTGAAAATTGCTTCTACCCCTATGGCTTCTTATAGGTAGTTTTGCAGTTTGGGTGTAGAGGCAGTTCTGTGTCATAAGGAATTAGTAAACTGGGGTTTGAGAAGGGACATTTTAGCCTTACATTATCTCAGCACCAAGCTCTGTACAGGATTATTTTCAAATTTTCTCCAGCAATTACAATGTGCTGTTACCGTGGGCAAAACAGCGAGGGCGGGAATGTTATTGATACTTGGTTAGCCAGGGCAGATAAGATAAAGTGTATCACTGTCCTGGCATCCACATTTTCAGGCAGTGGTGGAAAATTTGATGAAAGGAGTACATTTGGACAAGGAGTATCATTAAGATAGGAGGCTGGATGCTGTCCATCTGTATTTACTGTAAAGTTCCTCTTTTATCCATTGACTGCTGTCAAAGAAAAAAGTCTTATTGGTTGTTTAAGTGTAATATTAGCTTAAAAAAAAAGAATACCTTTTATATCTAAATTGCTGTTCCATAAATACAGCTTTATTAAACTGTGAAAGGGGAAGTTAATGGAAAGTTACACTTTTCTGTCAATTTGATTTCTTTGTTACTGCAAAAATGACTGCTCTGACTCTATTTTGCATAGTTATTTTTACCTTTTCAAATGTTCCTTAGCTGTTCATATTACCCTGGGCAAATCCCCCTGGGATATCTTTCATTTGCATGCAGACTTTGATTTGTGTTATTAAGCAATCAGTTCTGTAGTAAGTCATTATTAAAAGTAATACCCCAGAGCCTCAAAAACACATACATAGTGCCCCAAAATCCACATTTTGGTATTAGATTTATAGTGAGGAAAAAGTGGTAGGTTACATACCAGCAGCCCAAATGTTGTTTTGTTAAACAGCTTGAAGAAAAATAAGCGTAGAATTTGGCCCGCTATTTGAAAGTAGAGCTGTGGACTTATTGTAAACCTGGATCTCAGTGAATACCTCTCTCCTCACCTGCATACTGCCATGGGTTTGCCTGTGGCGGTGACTAGGAAAGCTAGCCTGTATTCCCCCAATACACACATGTGCTGGATTGATTCTGGGAAAGGAAGGGTAAGCCTTCCCATACATAATCACTGGTTTATGGCTTTCACTCATTCCTGAGGTGTTAATGCAGATCAAATGGAAAACACTCCAGAAAGAATGGTTACAGCTACTGCTCTGGCCTATATATGGGTCCTGATCGTTAATTCTTATTGTAAGATCTAAAGGTAATTTTGTTTGCTCTTCTAATGCATTGCAGGCTTCCTAGTGGCCTGAGCATATCCTTTCTCAAATTCCCATCTTGATCAATTGTTTGCAAATAATTAAGCTTTTAAGAGATAATGGTATGAGGGCTAATGTACACAACAAAGGAAAGGTCTCCAGTCACTGTTTATTGAACAGTGCTCCAATTGGCTTTGATATCCAAAAGCGATCTAAGTGATAAGTGTACTTGCCAACTGGAATCAGGGCTATGTTTATAAGTGACTGATTTATTTATTTCTTAGTGTCTTTGTCCCTTTAAAGGAAACAATACTGAGGAGGCTTCTCCTGGAAAGATAACTTTACTGTTTCATATATGAAAAGAGGATTAGCAGCAATCATGCAGGATGAATTTCCTATCTGACCGTTAATAAAATGGCAGATTTCAGGATTTCCCCCCCCCCCCTCCTCTCTTTTATCCCTGTTGCAATGTGATGTCTGCCACTGCCGGAGCCTAGGTCTTACTAGCCCTGTGGGTGGGAAAGCAACAGGGTTTTGAATGTTTTTATAGCAGCCTACCCTGTGGCATGTTGATTGTCCAGTCTATTTTTTTTTTTTACTCTACAAAGAAATAACTTGTATTATCCCCCCCAAATGCTTATATAATAAAGATGCACAGTGTTTAAACTATTTTAGACATACTGAGTTTTTCAGTTTAAAAGCCAGCCACGTTGTGAACTTTTTGGCTAAGAGAGATTAGCTAAATGAAGTCATGGCTTTCATGTGATTATAGCAATTATAGATTTTTCATGAAACTGAAAGTCTGTGCTACACTTAGGGCAATAACTAGAACTATGGAGAGAGAGAAAAGAATCAGATGACCTTAAGCATACCATGGTTTAAGGAATTTTGTTTTGATGCTTTTAAAGCACTTATTTTTTACAGTGGCTGTATTATTCTGATGACTAATTTTATCCAGTCTTGTCTATTTAATTCCAGAACAATTGAAAATTGCTTAATGGAGACAGAGTTCTGGATTCCCATAGCTAGAGGCTGTTTAGTAAACTATTTCTTGCTGCATGGAATTAGACACAGTTTGTCCAATTAGCTAAATCAGATCACATGCAAGGTGACAAAGCAAAATAAGAAGTATAATTTGATCCTTTTACAGAACTAGAATAATTAAATGAGAACTTAAGGTAAATAAATGAAATGCTACAGATGTTGCAGACCTTTTCTCTAAGCTTTTGAGGAGAATGTTACGGTTAGTTCAAGCTGAGCAGTTTAGTTGATACAGATATTATATATTATTAGTAGTATTATTAGCAAACATTTATATAGCGCCAGCAATGTACCTAGCGCTTTACAAAGTAATTGAATAGAGACACGGTCCCTGCCCTAGGGCTTACAATCTGAGAGCCAGGGGTGAGGGGAGACGAAGGAAGGAGAACAGAGGAAGAAACAAGGAGTGTAACATTCACGAGGATGAGAGGTCCCATGTGCATGCACCTGGCTGCTTACATCAAGAATGATGGCTGGTTGGTCGGTCTATGTGGTGAGGATACGAGTACACAGACCTTAGGTAACAGATTGTACTGGATGGAGGGTATCTGCAGGAGTTAAGTGAGGGGAGCGAGGAGTCGGGGAGGGCAGAGCAGAAGAGGTGGGTCTTGAGGTGGGATTTGAAGGTATGAATGGAGGGGGCAGGGAGGGAGTTCCAGGCATGGGGGGCAGCTAGGGAGAAGGGACGAAGGCGGTTAGGGAAGGCGTCGGAGGGCGAGAGGAGGGACAGAGCAGGAGCAGAGTTCACGGACTGGAGTACGAAGGGAAATTAGCGCAGAGAGGTAGGGGGGAGCAAGGTTGTGAAGAGCTTTATAGGTGAAGACTAGGAGCTTGTGCAGGATTCGTTCAGGAAGGGGAAGCCAGTGAAGAGAGGAGAGGAGGGGCTGCACATGGTC
>QEPC01011712.1:688467-733258 GCA_003113815.1 Sphenodon punctatus
GCCGCGGCTGTGGAACTCCCTCCCGTTGGAGATCCACTTGGCTGCCAGCCTCCCCTCTTTCTGCAGACAATGTAAGACCTGGTTGTTCTGCCAGGTCTTTCCCGAGTGGGGTCGGTGGGTTGGGCTAGGGTAGGTGGTGTTTTATATTGTTTTAATTGAATTATTATTGTTTTAATGTTTTTAAATGTTTTTAATATGCTGAGAGTCGCCCGGAGATGCCTGAGGCAGGAGGGGGCGGCATAAAAGCTTTAATGCAAATAAAATAAATGTAATAAGTAAAATTCAATTTTTTTTTAGAGTTTGTGTAGTATGCAAATCTATAGCTGCTGCTGATGGAATAGGAGAACATCACCAGTTGCAAATTACATCTCTGGAGTTGCACTAGAATTTGTTAAAAGTTGAAATAAAATGAATGATATTTAGAAGTTGTAGATCAATATTTAGAGTGAAATATTTTCCACGTTAGAGTTGAAAGGAAAGCACCCACTGATTCAGTGGGTTTAAGGTTTCTCCTAGGGCATAAACTTCCAGCTGTACCGTACAAGGACTTATCACTGGCATGAAGTCATTGAAATCCTCAATGGGACTCATGTTGATGCTAAGCATGAGTAGTGTGGTGGATTGGGCTATCATTAGATGCATACAGTCATCTACAATCTATCTAGTAATCTACTTCTGTCTAGTATTATGTATGTACTATTGAAACTTGCCAATACAGTTATTGGAAAATGCACTTTTTGATATGCAGTGGATCAGAAGTTAGGTTAGCTTATATTTGCTTTTGAGTTTCAAGTACATGATATTCTTACATGGAGAGTAAAGCCAGAATGTGTTGTTTGAACAAAGTTTCTTCCTGAGAACTTTGTAATATGGAATCATTTTTCTTTTAAGAACGGTAATATTTTCATATTGTTGGGAATTTTGCTGTTAACCATTCTTCAGTTCAGACATGGATGTGGCTTTTTCTGCTAACTTATTTAGCATATTGCATTCATGGAGAAGTGAATTTTCTGAGATAGCAATCAGGTTCTCACAAGAAACTAACTTTTGATTTAATTTTAACATAATCTACTTTTACACCATTATCTCCCACCCCCACCCCCCTTCCCGGTGCCTCGTGATAGGGTAACACAGCTATGTCAATGTCAGGCAAAAGTATGCTGATCGTTGACCTTAAATTGGCCTGTGTTCAAAATCCCAGCATTTTGTTGATTTTCAAGATGCTGATCTTAGTTGCAACTTATTTTCAGGCACAGATGAGATTTGTCTTCATTATGACAGACTCAAATTATACACACAGTTTTATTTAGTATTTTGCAAAAGGTAGAAATCATCAGCTCAATTCAGTTTTAAGACAGGCATAAAACTTTCCTCTTCGGCAACAAATATATCCTCATTCAGTATCAAGGTACTGCTAGTATCCTAAGCAGCTGTTTCTACACTTCACTAATCTTTATAATTGGCTTGTCTTTTACTGCCATTAATTAGATGATGTACTAGTCCATTAATAATTATAAAGGAGTGACACACCTCAGCATTTTTGCCTTTTAATTATAGGCACCATACCTTCATTATAAACAAAAGGTGGACACGGCCACCATTTTAAAACTGTTTTTCATTTTGGTGTCTTTACAGCATCCTTACCCTTCGGAAGAACAGAAAAAGCAGTTGGCGCAAGACACGGGGCTCACTATACTTCAAGTGAACAATTGGTAAGTCATTTTACTTCGTGTTTATACACAGTTAGTATTCCAGCCTCTGGCAACCTGCAGCTAATGAATTGCATTATGATGACACGCCCTGCAGTTGCCTGCTTTCCCTGCTAGTTTATTGATGCAAAAGCGATAGAGTCTCAAGAATGGTTTCAGTTATGAGAACTAGTAGTTTTACTGCTATGGAAAATAAATGCTATTTACTTTCCTGTAGCTCTGTAAATAGCTGGATTTCTGCACATGCAAATGTGTGTATGCTGTTATCTTTTATAGCTATATATGCATCTCCATAGCCATCCTTTCAGATAGCTAAAATATTTAAGAGAAATATGCCATGGTATCAGACTTTCACCATAATTAACCATTTCAATCCAGTACAGATTATTCTCTTGACTGCTAATAAAGTTAATTTTAACTTTTTAACAAAACAAGAAAAAAATAAATCTGTCCCCATTCCTGCTGAATTATTGCCAGACAAAACTTTATTTATTTAGTGTCATAATTTGTTTTGATCAACAGCCTTGGCTCATCATGATCAAGTTGCTTTAAGACTTGCTTTTTTTGAAGTTGAACTTGAGTTGCTAATTTGGGGTAGAGAATGTGGTACCAACAAAAACTAAATAAATACCCGACTCTCTGATATAAGTACCAAAATGCAGTGACAAGATTGGTTATTTTCTTTTTTCAATATGATTTAATGTGCACTTTACCATTTGTTCCTGCACTGAAATCCAGCTTTTGTATAGTGATTGTATACCAGAAGTATATTGAAATCTAATACCCTGTAAAACTAAGTGTATCTAATTAATTGTCCTAATATTTTTAGATTAGTATTTATGATGGGAGACCTTATCCTCTTTGAAGTAATACCCGGAAAATGGCTAAAAGGGAGCTAAAAGCCTGCTGGGGAAATGAGTGGGAAGAGGACCAGTTTGCAGACAAAAGTAGTTTTTCCCCATTCAATAAGTGTCAGAGACTAATATTACCGAATCTCTGATTACATGGCCTAATCCATTTTAGTGAATAAATTCTGTCTTGATTCCCGTTGCACCTACATTAACAAACCCATCTCAGTTGGAGTGACTAGGAGCCTATGGGGGAGGTTTCAGATATATTAAACCCCATTACAGAAAATGTAATTTCTGTCAATATAATCCCATGTATTCTTCAATTTAGTACTTTGGAGATAACAAGCTACTTACAATATATTTGCCTTTGGAGGATTAATTTACAAAGTGCACTATCTGTGAGACACAGGCGGACTCACATAAGCATAGCTTCATGTAAGGGTTATCAATTTCTGTGACCTTACAGCAGTCCCAGGAGATCAATTTTTTGTAGCCCTTTAAGACATTGAATAAAGGAGACTACAGAATGCTTTGTATGTTGAATTGTGCTTTTGGGTATTTACTTTAAAAAGGATTTTTAAAAGTCTTCTCCAAATAATAAAAATATTATATTTCAATCACAAATTTGAACTGCAGGTTTCCAAACCAGACAGCTTAAATCTGCATCAAATACTCTTTTTATGATCCCGTTCTTTAGCCAATCAATAGCCTCTATATAGGGTTGTGTTTACGCTGATTGATATGTAGTACTGTGTGCATTATAGAAGCCGTGTACGTAAACCACCAATAGAGGTGAGAAAAAAATGGTTGCTTTATTGAACTCTCCAATGTGGGAGGTTTTGGAAATATGTAGCTACGGGCAGTTGCTCAACACCTTTCACTACAGCTCATTCTCCTACAGTTGCATTTGGTTTTCTTCCTCTCTTTCAAAAGCTAGCAAAAATAGTGTGTAAACATAGCTACTGTATGGGTGACACAGGGATATTTAAACTCCTCTGCCAAAGATATAGATCAGCTTTCATCAGAAGGCTCATGTTGGAGAACCTTACAAGGCTCAGCCTGTGAACAAAGGTCATGAACTAGGAGGAGAGATTTTTTAAAAAGTCAGCCCTTTCTATCAACAAGCAAAAGTATGAATGTAAGATTGGACTGACGTATGTGGTATCTTATGGACAAAAGTGTCTATTTGGGAACCTATTGCCTATTAAGGAAATTAGAGTCGTTTTAATGACTTCAGGATGCTTTGAAGGGAAACTAGTTTTGTTTTCTGAATGACAGAGTGGTTGCTTTCTTAATATCTGTGTTGCCTTCGATTGGAGAAGTTTTACTTTGGCTTCGTGTCAAGTATATCTTTATAAATTCCTTATGTGTAAGGGGAAAATGTAGGTAAAAAAATACAGCATCACAGAAATGTCCTGTATGTGTGGCAGCTGTTCTGCTTGTACTGGCCTGATCATTTCTCCAGGGGGCTTTGTCCAGTGTTTGTTTCATGGGGCTGTGTTCCACACACACACACCGTGTACATTGTTTAAAATAGAGAGCTGATTGTGTATGTGTTTTTTAATACAGGTGTTTCCAAAAGTGGCACTCTGCATCAGAGTCCCTATTGATTTTTAAAAGACAGTGGGTTTTACCAGATGTAATGGTACCCACTCTGTTGGATGGCAAATAGACAGCGTGTTATGCCTCTTTCCGACCCACTGCATGTTTGTTGTCCAGTTGCTTCTCAATGGGTGTCTCCACACGAGCAGCGGCCAGATTCCTTCGTGGCCCTGTGGCGGGCAGTTGCCACCACCACACAGCAGGGCAAGCGTGGGGAGAGGTCCGAATGGTTGTGGGGAAGTGGGTGGGCTGGTCCTCTGTCGGAACGGCTACCATGGCCAGGGAGGACTGCAGTGCTGACCGAACGAGTGTGCACCTGGCCCTGGCCCGCCTCCCTTCCCCGGCCGGACCAAACCCCCACCCCTGACAATGATGATACTATGCATGACGGGCACCAACACCCGTCACTCATGGCCCCACAATGGAGTTTGCCACATGGCGGGGCAGAAGGGCCTCCAGCCACACAAGTTGCCCTGCCCTGGCTGCTCTGTGACGCAGCCTTGGAATTGTTTTGAGAACACATTGCGTAGCGGGCAGCTGTTCACCCTGCCACCGCACAGGGAGAACATTTGGCTGCCGCGGGACCCGTATTCACAGTATTTTCTCCATTGTCACCAACGGGGAAAAGGCCGTGAACGTAGCTCACTGCCCATAGCTGCTGTTTTGTCTGGTAACTGCAACAACGGACCTAGGGGAGGTCACCTAAGGCAGCACTTACTTGCATGGACACCAGGAGATTTGTAGCAGCAGTAATGGTGCTCCTGAGGCTCTGCTTCTGCTCTCTCTCCCAAGGCCATACTGTTTTTGTTTGTTGTTTCCTGCAGGTTCCGGGCCGCTTACCAAAATATAAGAGCCAATAAAAATGAACTATATAAAATTCATATTAACCATTCCCACCTCCAATCCCTATCCCCACCCCCCAGAAGCCCAACCAAATAAATAGGTCAGGGTAGCCACCAAAACCGCCTGTGTGTGCCTGTGTTGTCTGGACCTGGTGCAGTGGTGGTACTTGCAAAGAGGGTGTCCCTGGCTGACTTAAGGGGGCAGAGGGGCCGGGGGGCAGGTGGCCTTTTAGATATGCAGAACCCAAGCCAATGACAACACTGCCTTCCATAGAGCCCCACTGCTGTCACTTCCAGGTTCACGATAAAACTTGCCCCCTCTGCCCTCCGCCTACTATCAGGCAATCAATCACTGTCACACCTACCTGATCATGTGCATCAGGGCAACTGGCTAGGAGACTGGATTATTTGAAGCGTAGGATGATTTCCCCCCCCCCCCCCATGTTTCCCATTCCAGTGATGTCAAAATGTGGTCTAAGCTTCTGAAAGGGGGTTCATAAAAGTACCTGTTGTGACAGGAAGACTGAGTAGGTCATACACAGTAGTAGTTTAGAAAACAAACATCTGCCATCCATGGAATGAATGCTGAGAAACATACATGGATGCATGCAGAAGTCTCTTAACTTTTTATTAGGATATTTTTATAATGTGGTATGCATAAAAACAATTCCCCCTTTAAACTGTTTGCTGCAGAGAAGAGTTAACATATTATTTATGGTTTGCTTTGCCTTTCTTCAGCCTGCTCATAAGTCATTCAGCTACAACTTTCAAAAATTTTTGCTTTCCTCCTTAGGTTCTTCAAAACTTGTTAACACACATGTACATTTTTGTATTAATGATGAGTCACTGTAAATCACGGTTGCAGAGATTAAATAAAATGCTGAAGGGCAGCCTGGGTGCAGATCAGTCATAAATTATTGGTAGCAGCAACACAGCATGTGGGAATACATGAAATGTGCATGAAAAACAAACTCATGTCTGGTAGCATGGTAGCTAGAACGGACTGGGAATGTTGGGTTTTATGTGGGGGGAAAATATGAGCTTGCCATTGAAGAGTCAAAAAAGAGGTGTACTTTATGCACCTTTTGAAAATGTTTGATCTGTCCTGTGCCATATTTTGGATGCCTTCACAATAAATGCTAATTATGTACTTTAATTTTCTGTTCAAATTATTAATGAAAAGAGGATGACTTTCTATTAAATCCAGAATGTTGCTGTTCCCACAGTTCTTGCTGTGGTTGTGTTTATAGCATGAAGATGTTCCAAAAGATGGATCTGACTGGCATAAATAGATATCTTAAATCTGGCTTTGAAATTCTTTTGCTACTGAAATTTGCCATCTAGATGATTTTATCCAGAAATTGGTATGTGACTTTCTGTGAACATCTGGCACTGGCCTCTTAGAGGTGGGATCCTGACCTAGATAGACAGCTGGTCTGATCATTATGGCAGTTCTTGTGTTCTTGCATCAAATTGGCAAAAAGTCCTAAGTGACTTGGGAAAACTGAGTTTCATTTTCAAAGGTTCAAGTTTATTGGGTCAGTTTATGCCATACATTTTCAAAAGTGACTTAAGAGTGTAAGTCTCACCAAAAGCCATTGAAAAAATCTCCAAAATGTCATCTTTAAAGAGAGTGCTTAGGAGCCTAAATCATTGAAGCATTTTTGAGAATGTTATCCCGTTATGGTAAGTCGGGGCAGAGGGAAAGGAACCAATTTGCACATTAGTACAAGCTACAAGGGCCACATAGAAGTTGAGGGATACACTCAGAAGACGAGGGTTCAGTTCATGGATTTGTGTGATCAATCTGCCCCCTATTCTTTGCATGCGTGCTTATCTTTGCTCCCTTACCAAGGGTGAGCTCACATGTAACTCTTCTAAACTCTGATGTCCGTGGGGCCCCAGAAGCTGTATAATCAGCCCTGGATGATCCCTGGATCGCTGTTTGTGTGTGAGTGAGACACTCCAAGTTCCAGCCGTGCTTTAAACTTGCATCTGACAAAAAAAATAATTAAAATCCAACTCTAAATGTCTGATCCGCGGTTAAAGCGGGGTTGGTAATCGGAGTGCCTCGCTCGCATGCAACAGCCATCGGGGGATCATCCGGGGCTGATTATACGGCGTTTTGAAGAGTTACGTGTCATTTCACCCCAAGAGCTCAGTTTTTCAGTGCTTGGGGTAAGAACTGGATCCAATAACAGGAAAGGAGCTAACTAAAAACAGGCGTGGCCTGGGGCTAGATGTTTCCCACCCCTGTTATAAGTATTACTTGCATTTGGAGCTGTTATACAACAGTTGGATACCCCTGCTCTTGTGTATCTAACTGTTGGCTTTAGGTATCGCGGTTCAATGTGGTGTTAGTCGAGCTCAGCCGTTCAAGTCATTCTCTTGTTAACCATTTAACCTCATTAGTGATTTAAGGTTCCGAGCATAGTAATATGAACTTGAAGGGGGCACTTACATGATCTTGACAGTGCTGCATATTTGGGCAGAAAGGAGACCTGACAGAGTAGAGGTTAATAAGGTGCTTTTCCCTTGTGATAAAAACTTCTGCTCTGTGATTGAAAGATCCAGAAGGTGTGATACAATCACTTACCTCAGCAGAAAGCTAGTTTAAGCTATATTGAACAATCTATAGTTTCCTTGTTTACTACTTCCCAGATGAATCTCTTCCTGTTAAGAACCAATGTTAAATAATTACTGCTTTTGCTTTGAGGAGGCAAAGCAGCCCTTATCAAATGCTGGCACAGCGTATTAGGTGTCAGTGCACGTGCTTTAAAGGATACATACAAATACGTTTTAAGGCTGCAATTCAGAAGCCACACAAGTGGTTTGGAGATTATGACCTTTGGGTGGGTATCTGTATTTCTAGTTCATAATATGCCTGTAGATGTATATTTTGTATATTTAACCTGCATACGTATGTATATATTTACATTTATATTTGTTTATACATTTGTGTTTATATGCAAAATGTACGGACTGATGTACAGAGGCAGTCAAATAGATAATATTCGCTCTAGAGAGGGCCTGAACCAAAGTATCTTGTTTCTTCATTGGGTTTTGCAAAGCAGGTATCCAGCAGGTCCAGACTTGGCATTTGGTTTCATATCCTACAGAAGAATAGATTAATACTTGAATGTCCAAATTTCCCCTTTGCTCACTTCTGACCACGGCACTGAAGTCCTTCTCCCCTCTAGGAAAGGCTTGTCCATCTTTATAAATGTACTTGGCATACAGGGTGGACAGGATGACAAAGGTAGAGTCCATCATTGCCACTGCAAAACATACGCATGGAGTGTGTCTGGGAAGCGGATTTCTTCCCTTCCCTTCTTAGGTAAGAACTGACTGAAGTTGCCTGCTTTCTGGGCCATCCCCACCCACACTTACTTTGTACAGCGACATGGGGCAACGGAACAGGCTGTATTGGTTTTGTCTGGAAATACACCAACCCATTTTTTTCAGGCTAGTTTGCATTTCCACCTCAAAAGCCCCAGATTTCTTCCTGCTACTCCAAGTCTGAAAGGAGATTAAGATGTTAGTGTGTGAGGGGATTTGGGGGAGGGGAGGGATTCATCTTTAATAGGCTAAATAAACATGACTATACATGACGTGGCATAGTATGGAGACAGAGCGAGACCTCAGCTCTCGCTGAAGATGGAAAGATTCTCATTGACTTCATTCGAGTTGGATTTGGTCCTTAGTAGCTAATATCCGCTATTTCAAATTGATTCAATGAAGCTGGAATCTAGCTCTGTGCCACTTAAGCTTGGTCTTTATGGCTTAAGTGAGGTTTAAGTTGTGCATAGGCCTTGGACTGACCTTGCTGTACACAGGTTTCATCCCTGATGCCTATAAAACTGCATTGCCTTTCTTTCACTGCCATTGCAAAACGGGTCACGCTAGAGATTGTGTTTTGACTTGCACTTAGGGTGAAGCCACATGAGACACTAACCTGATTTGGGCAGTGTTACCCCACATTGGGCAGCCTTACCCCGCCATGCAGTGTATAGTATGGCCAGCATCTGCCAGATGTTCACCCTGACCTGGGGTCGTCAGCTGGTTGCTATGCGCTGCGTCCGCCGGGAAGGGCTGGAGACAAAACACATAGTAGTATTAACCAATGTGGAGTAATGCTGCCTAGGGCTGAAATGCCGTACCGCTGCGGAAGCATTTACCAGGGGAAAGTGCTCTTCCACACCAAGCAGCATGGTTAGGAAGGGAGCCTTGCACTCGCGGCTTTCCACAGTTTCCCCTTTTCCTTAAGCATGGCAGCTTTGTGATTCTCACAGCATTGCAGCCAGGGGGCGTAGCCCCTGTGGTGCAGGGGGGAAGTTGCTGCCTTGTAAACAAAGTTCTTCTACGAAGGGCTCCTTCCATTCTCATTTGCATGCCCTTCTCTTACCCACATATACCAAGTTCACTAGCTTAAAAAAAACCATGACACTTTCACATGCCCCCACTCTATATAAGGTACCTAAACCCAACACAGTTCCTTCCAACCCTAAACAATTAGGAAGAAAATTCCATGCGGGGTTGGAAGGGTGGGTGCTTGTGAGAATGTTTAACTCATCTCGAAGAACCTTGTTTACAAGGCAGGAACCTTCTGTTCTCGTTCAAGTGGCTTCCTCCCATTTTCACAAATGGGAGAGTGTACCAAGCCTAGAAAGAGGCAGTGGGGGGATTTTCTAACAAAATGACACTCCATGAAGGTTGGATCTACAGCCTGGGAGGGGGGCAGCCTGCTCTGGTGGGTCCATTCAGCTGGGGGAGGGTTGGTTGTTCAGTGCTGCCTGTCTCTGTTAGAAGGATGGACAGATCCTCCCTCTTCCCTTTGTGATCGTCTCATAGAGAGAAATGGGGGTGCAGAGCAGCTACAATGAGGCAAAGCGCCATCCCAACAAAGGGGAAGAATTTGTCCTTGGTACACTAACACACAGGAGAATTCACAGAAAACAAGGGACTCTCCTCCCTCCCCTGTCTCTCCCCCCCTCCCCCGCAATCCCCTGGATCAGCATCAGGAGCCAGGCCCCCTAGTCTCTGTCCTGCTTAGAGTGCAGAGATCCCCGGCCCCAGCAGCAGCAGTGAGTGAGCGCCTGGCTTCTGATGGTTACACACATTAAGTGCCGCATTCTCGGAATGGAATGGCGGTGCGGTAACAGCTGCTGCCGCTTCATCCCTACTGCTGCCTGGTTCATGGTCCTGGGCCTGTGCTGTCCTGCCCCATGACAAAGTCTGCCACAAGGCCTTGAGTGGCGGGCGCATTTGCCATCCTTGTGAGGTCATGTCACAGCCAGGGGCAGGATAGTTGGTGGACCAAGGGATGGTGGGTAGGGCGGGATTGAGCAGTCGCGCATGTGGCTGTCTCCTCAGCCCGCCACAGGGTGTGGCATGACCTCTGACAGCGGCCTGCCCACCCAGGTTCCCTGGGGTGGGCAGTAGATCAGGCCAGTCCTAGCGCTCATGTGGCTGCATCATAAGGCTCTTCACACTGTTGTGGGCGTATAAAGTAGCCCTGCAAAGTGAGAGTGTATTACAAGAACAGTCCCACTTTAAAGTCATTTTGCATTTGCACAGCACCTTAGTATAAAACTTAAAATACAAACCAGACAGCAGACAGGTAAAATATGAGTATATTTGTAGATCAATCTACAATCCCTTTTATTAGAGTAAGAAGATTAAACTAGTAAAGTTCAGGCTGCTTTTTCAATCCATGTAATAATATAACAAATACTTTTATGAGTAATCAAATACAGTAAATAGAAGTACTTAGTTGTAAATGTTAAAACATTCAGAAATTATCCTCTCAACTTCAGCAATCTAAAATCAATCCGGGATCATCGGGTTTCAGGAATTGTTATCCTTTCTCTGCTCAACAATATGTAATAATGCATTTACAGATGTTTAAACATTAGCTGTGGCTTGTTTTGTCAATAAAGTTAAAGTGTAGAAACAGCATAAAAGCAGGTAAAACAGGCAGAAAATAACACATAATATAAAAAAAAAATTGGAACATTGTATCATGTTTTTCTTTAGTGCAAAATTCATGCAGTATGGTAGACTTTTTTGATAGGGAAGTGAATTTTAAAAAAATCGTACAGAGTAAACTGACTTTCTGTTTAAACAATTCAGAATATGTGTGGTAAATTAGCTCTGCCAAATGTGCTATACTTTTAAACTAGATTTTTACATTTTTGTTTTCACTAAGTCTTGGTTAATTTTATTTTAAATCTCAGTGGTAATAATATTACATTTGTAGTCTAATTTATCTACTTTTAAATTAGAGCAATCAGGAATATTCACCAGGTAAAAAACTGCATAGTTACCTTGAAGAAAATACTGAAAATTGGTCAAAAATGTTTAGCTTGCATATTGCCTTCGACAGCCCTGGAGAGTTGCCAGACAACCAAGGTATTATTAGAAAAAGCTGAGCAAATAGCTTGCAGGGAGACGAGCTGTGAATTTAGAAACCATCCGGTATTGTCATGTCAGAGGATCTTAGGAGGGGACTGGCAATGCTGCTTTTGTCTGATTCGTCTTCTTATTTATTTATTTATTTTTTATAAAGTCATCTTTTAAAATACTACATAGCTATTCACAGGTTTAAATATGGTTTTATGCTTAAGTAATTTTCTGTCAAAGAGAGGACTAAATTCTATACAAGTATAGTAAATGATTATAGTGTGTCCGGGGGGGCACTGTGTGGCAACGTTCTCCTTTCCCCCCTCTGCTGTGTAAGTGGAAGGTGCCCCCTCATGGTCTTAGATGATGATCTAATAGATTATATTCTGCATCAGAGAGCTGGTGTGTTGATGTTGACTTGTCCTCTATTATCTGCTCAAAGCTGCCTTGGAGTTCTTGGAGCCCCAAGCAAGACTAGATTATACTGCCCAGAGACAGGCAATTTATCACTGCCTTGGAGACTGTTGCTTTCAGGACTTCCCAAAGCTCTGTCCCTGGATCCATGACATTGGAGGACAGAGTTGATATGGGTACTGACTTGCCTTGCTCTTTTGGGGAGAGTATAATCACTTCAAATCAAGGTTAAATCTGTGGCAGGACAATGTGGACAAATGTTCATTACATCAGCCTGCATAATTGATGGAAGCCGCCGCGAGCTGCATTGCAGGAGGGGCGGGGTAGAAATGTGTAAAATAAAATAAATAAATAAAATAATAATTGATGTATTAGTGAAGATTTAATTTCCAGCGCATCGTTCCTAATCTTCATGTTCAGGAATATCAAGTCAGGGAATAGTATAGAGTGCTTTGGGAAAGCTACATGGGCAACGCCGATTGTCCCATAACGTTTTGACTATTAGACTGCTTTCTCATGTTTGTTAATACGCCCCCTTTGGTGCCGCGAGGAAGTCTGGGACTCAAATGATGCACGGTTTCTGTTTCGTGAGAAGGGTGGAAATGCAGATCTTTGCCGGCAAACATGAGCTTCCAGCAGGGTAGGGAAAAGGTACACTGCCAGATGTGCATGTTTACTGCCAATGATCCACATTTATGCCCTTCTCACGAGACGGAAGCTTTCCGTCATTTGAGTCCCGGACTTCCCTGTGGCGCCCAAAGGTGCGTATTAACGAATGTGAGAAAGTGTCCTCAGAGAGAGAGAGACATCACAAAGCAAGCCTAAACTTTATACAGATCATTATGGATGAATAAAAGACTAGCCAGAATGATAAGGTGGATTCAACTTCTAGATAACCATTAAAATCTAGTCTATTTTTTCCTTAGTCCACATGTCAGCAACAAAATTCCTCCCAAATTTTGTCTATGGAAATCCTGAGAGCATCTTCTCACAAGCTGTTTCTTCTGTGGCTAGGGAGATATTGCCTTTGTGGGAGAGTGTCAAATGAGGATCATGGTCAGAGTGGTTTTCTGTATCCTCGAGAAATGGTTCCTATTACCAACATGAGCTGGTTCCTATTTTTACCCCACCGTGCTTAACCAGGTTTTTTTGTTAAGCAGCGATCCTGCATAAATACAAGTTACCTGCATTCTTGGCAATCCAGTGCTTCTGCCCAAAGTGAGGGTTGGATTTGTTTTTATGCGGTATGTCTGCACAGAGGACCAGAAGACGACTTATGAACCAGTTTGCAATACTTATACCCAATTGGAGGCCTTGTGCTAGCCTTCTGCTGAAGAGCGAATGCCCGTTATACACAAAGTGAGCCAGTTCTAAATCCTTAACTACACTATCTTTGACATGCACCTTTGAAGTGAGAGTCATCTTTGTGCAGGGACAACCACAAGGCTTATTACAACCCATTTTGAGGCATGACTTAAGTACTATATAGGCCATAGACCTGCCCGCTGCCTAGGTCTAAGTTTCATAATGGGTGTTTTCAGATGGATGCAGGGCTGACCAAACCCTTACATCTGCCTTCTCCCAGCCCCTACTGGGTCTGGATCTGACAGACCCAGTGAGTTCCCCGGTCCGCGCTCTGCCCACACAGCACCCCCACTCTGCACGATAGGGTTGTGGACTATGATGTCTGCAACACTACAGTGTTGCCCGGGGCAAAGGCTGGCTGGAATCAGAGCAGCAGCGGGGGTTCACACATCAGACCGACCACTTCAGGCTGGTGCCCCGGGTTTGACTGGCCCACTCCACACTTCTGCTGGACATTCAGCATCTGGCAGATGGACCACCCAGGGATGAAGCAGGCTGACACAGCTCATCTGTCTAAAAACACCCAATGTGTTAGCACAGGGAAAGTGCTCCTTCAATAATTGGACCCAGCAAGAAAGGAAGTAAATTTGAATAATATTCCACTTATCCGCAAACAAATCAACGAGTGTTGGGTCTATAGCAGACAAAACAAACAGCATAGCCAAAAATGACAAAATGCATGTCAATCAATACACAAACACTTCTAATAAAGGAGACGTCAGCTCCCTTCCCAGAATGTTGCATGTTGCAGAAAGGTAAACAGGGCTGACAAGACGTCAAAGGCAGAGGCTCGGCATTTTAGAAGTTAATACGCAACAAAAATACCTTTCCTCTTAGACATTCTCTCTCTTTTTATGGTAGTTTTGTACATAAAAAACTTTGTGGATGCATTAATGTGCTGTCAGGTGTCACGAAGGTAAAATTGAAAAGCACTGTTCAAACATTCTACTGTTGCTGTACTTTCTCCCTTTTTGCAATAGTGTTCTGGGTATGGGTCCAAATTCTTTGGTGGCTGCCGTTTGTCTGTTTTAAAAAAACCAACGCGGTTTTGGTCCAGCTGTATATTATGTGGAAACATTTTGACTTTAAATATATACGCATATTGTGACAATGCTCCTCTTCTCCTTGATCTGCAGCAGGCAAGGAGAGATTTCTTACATCCTGCTGTCTTCTGTAACTTGGCGTAAGAACTTTAAAATTTTCTCTAAAACAAGAGATAGTATTTTTAATTAGGAAAAAATGAATCTTGAAGTAACAAAAAATATGAAGGCGAGGGACAGTAGTGGTGTGTCATTTCTTTGCAAGTCAGGTTTTGGTCTATTCTTGTCAAATCTATCTTAAGTGTGTTTACATATAGATTGACTTTCTGGTATTTGTGCTTGCTCAGACCTGATCTCCACCTATTTTGTGTCAACAGTTTCGGAGACTGGTGTGCGGTGATTAACCACTGAGAATTGAAACACCAGCAAACTGAAACCCCCTTCCTCACATTATAAACTTGCCCCAGGGCAGGCTGCACCTACATTAAAAAACCTGCATTTTTGAGTGGCTAAAAAGTCAGCCTGAAATATTAAGAATGGGGTACATGTTGCCTCCTTGTTGGATAAAACAATTTTCTCTTCTCAAAAAAATGAAATGGAGCCAGAGGCGTATGGGAAGGAAGTGTTTTGGGGGGCATGCATCTTGCCCAGTCTGGTGTTAAATGAGCTTGTGTAAATGATGTATCTCTGTCTGTATCCATGTTAGAAGCTTACGGAGTCTCCTAGTTTAAGAAAACAACAACAGACACCATTTTTCTTTTTAAAAAAATATTACTGCAGCAGTCCTTTTTTTAAAAACAAACAAAACTAGGTCATGTAACAATTTCACTGAATGCATTCCCATAGACAATCTAGAGAGAGAGTACTTGTTGTGTTTATCCCAGATGTGCTGAAAACAAAATAGTTCAAATGATGGGTAATTTCAGACCTGCTGGGCCTCCAGGCCCGCCATGCTGAATCATACACTGGGATCCATTTTGGTCCCGGTCAGGAATCAGGCTGGCTGTCCGTTAGACGTGCCGGCCTGATTCTCATTGGGGAGGGGGCGGGGTGGTGCGACATGCGGTTGCACAGCCCCGCGCTTCCCCAGCTGCGCCCGATCCTGTATCACGGTCCGGGCTACGATCCAGGATGGGCCAATGTTGCAGATCTAACTTTTGGCCCATCCTGGATCATGGCCAATCTAACCACGATTCCAGAGGGGAGGCCGGCCTCACGTCCGGAATTGTGGTTATTTTGATTCCCACCAGGTAATCACCATTGTGAACATCTGATGGGAATCATTTAGACGTTACGGGACAAACAGCCACCAGAGGGGATTCACTGTGGTTGACCGTGGTCTTGTTTAGTCTGAAATTACCCAATCTCTCTTATTAGACCAACTTCTGTTTTTCCTACAACCTCCCAACCCAAATGTTTGTTATAGCTTAGTCCTCTATCTGCATTTGCTATTACCTATTTTTTTCCGGTCTCTACATAGATGATTTTTTTACAGCTTCAATTTTAAATGACTAACCACTATGATTCTTCCCCATCTACAGTCTCCTCTCACTTTACTTTTTCCTATCCATTCCCACCCTAGCTACTGCATCCTCATATATACCTGTTCTGCATCTGCTCAGTCTATATAATTCTGACTTGTTACATGCCTGAGGAAGAGCCTTGTGTAGCCCAAAAACTTTCTCACACTCACCAATAAAAGAGATCGTCTGAACTACTATGTCTCCATCTCGCTCCATACACAATAAAACTCATGAACTAAAATGCAGGAGTTCATTTTTTTTATTATATTGATTTTTAATATTCATTTTAATACCCCACCCTCAACTTAAACATTCACTCATAGGCCCAGCCACTGTAAACTGACGTAGGTTTTCTGACAATCAGGGCCAGAGAGTTTGGCTTGAAGGCATAAAACCCACCTAAATCCATACCAGTTCCCATGCCAACCAAGTATATACACATTCATTCACAGTCTCTTTCTGAGGATATCAGATCTCCTCTCTGTTCCGGCATAAAATATTACTGTGAGGAGTCCATAGACAAGGATGAAAGGAAATTCGACTCATGGCAATTAGTCCATAAGGAAAATGTTACGAAACAAAAACTGAAAACAGAACATTCTGTGATGTTTGAACAATAAGGTATTTTGTTAAATGTTTGTAATTGACTTTGAGATGGGTAGTCAATGTCATTTGAAAGTTGACTTCAACGTCAAAGATCATCTGATGATTTTTGGTTGGTTATGGGAATGGAATTAGTTGTCTTGGATGGACCAGTTTCTTCTAGACTGATAGCCACGCCAGAAAGCCACCAACATAATGACGACCTTTGTTTTCAGACTCAGCAGGAAGAATGAACACTGAATCAGCACATAGACTGAACCAGCCTAAGGAAGATGATCCATCATGGTCAAGTTTTTTGTTAGAGCTGTGGAAATAAACTATGGAGGTTTAAGCATACAGGTGTTTTCAGTTAGCGAATCACTGCAGGTTTACTTGGCAGTTGACATATTTCAACTACCATTGCAACCTGTTTTGAGCATCCCTTGACTAGCCCTATAACTCCCCAGAGGCTCACACTTAAGATGTTTTCAGGCAAGGCTATATGCTGGCTGTCTAGCAGTAGAGTTGAGGTGAGAACAACTGTTTCCATACCGTCAGTAAATATCTACCTTTTTGGGAGCACTTGAAACCGTTCCATCAGTATTTCCTCACTATTCATTGAACTCATGCTTCCGCTGTTGTCGAGACTGGCACCTGTGATTATGCGCCATTTTTGGATGTGGGTAATTTTCAGTATTTTTCACCAGTGAATATCCATTATTTTTGCGGATTTCCAGTATTTTACAACAGTTTCCGGCATCAGAATGAATAAAACAAGGGCTAGCCCATGAAAAACACCAGCCCTTTGGCCCCTCCCACCGACATCACCTCCATCTTGTCAGGATTCAGCTTCAGACTGCTCACCCTCACCAAGTCCTCCACAGCCGCCAAACACTGAGTAAGCACCAAGACTGCCTGGCCTGGGTCAGCTGAAAATGAGAGTTATATTTGGGTGTCATCAGCATATTTATTTTATTTATATTTTATTTAGACATTTGTAACCTGCCTATTCTGCCACAGGAAGCTCTGGACGGCGCACAACATAAAATATTAACATTAAAGGAACTTTTAAAATAAACTACAGGGAGGTATAAAAAAATCTCCTACCACCCTAACCCATTCCCCCCACCTTACCCATCCTCCCCCCTGAAAGCCAGGTGAAACAGCCACGTCTTACAACAGCATCGAAACAAGGGGAGAGCCGGGGCCAAACAGGCCTCCATTGGCAGGGAGTTCCACAGCCATGGGGTGGCCACCGAGAAGGCCCTCCCCATCGTAGCTCCCCGGCAGACTCGGGGGACCTCCAGGAGAGCACCCCCCGATGACCGCAGGGGCTGATCCAGAACCTGGGGGGTGAGGTGGTCCTACAAATAGGTTGGGTTGAGGCTGTTTAGGGCTTTATAGGTGAGCACCAACACCTTGAATTGGGCCCGGAAGACTACAGGCAGCCATTGCAGAAAACAAAGAACCGGTGTAATATGTTCCCAGAGGCCCAATCCCACCAGAAGACGGGCCGCCGCATTCTGCACCAGCTGCAGTCTCCGAACCATCAACAAAGGAAGACCCACGTAGAGCACGTTGCAGTAGTCAAGCCTGGAGATGATGAAGGCGTGGATGACACAATATATCAAACCCTCTCACGACCTCTTCCAAAGACTGCATATACACATTGCACAGGAGAAGGGACAGAGTAGAACCCAGTGGAACTCTACACGTGAGACCCCAGGAGGACAATGAACAATCCCTTAGCCCCACATGCTGAGTTCTCCCAGCCAGGAAGGAATGCAACTATTCAAGAATAATCCCACTCATTCCAGTGAGGCCCGGCAAGTGAGTCACCAACATCTCATGATCAGCCGTGTCAAATGCAGCTGATAGATCTAACAGGATCAAAGGAGTCGAACGACCCCGATCCAACTCACTGCGAAGGTCATTGATCAAGGCCATGTGCAGTCTCAATGCCATAACCAGAATGAAAGCCAGACTGGGCGAGATCTAGAAAACAGATACGGTCCAAATGCCCCTGAAGCTACTGAGTAAATGACAACTCATAAATGATTATGAGCCATCAACGTAATGCAGTTGTAAAAAAAAATGCTATTCTGGGATGTATTAGGCGTGGTATTGCTCATAGGAATAGGGAGGTATTGTTGTCTCTGTATAAGGCTTTGGTAAGACCACATTTGGAATACTGTGTTCAGTTCTGGTCCCCAGTGTTCAAGAAGGATGACCTTAAACTGTAACAAGGTACAATGAAGAGCTACCAGGATGATCAGAGGAATGGAGAACCTTAACCTTATGAGACGAGGCTTTAAGGAGCTTGACTTTTTCAGTCTATCAAAAAGAAGGCTGAGGGGAGATATGATTACATTGTACACATATAACAATAGAAAGGGAGGATTTGTTCAAACTAAAGGTGAGCATGGGTTCAAGAAGTAATGGATACAAGCTGGTTATAAGTAAGTTTAGGCTGGAAATTAGAAGGGTTTTAACAATTGGAACAGTGAACTACTGGAATAAGCTTCCAGGGGCATTTGTGGAAGCAAAGAATCTGCATAGTTTTAAAATGGAGTTGAATAAATTTATGACACATAATTTGTGAGGGTTTTATTATTATTTGATGCTACAGGAGGAAATCGTCCCCTCCCCCCCCCCAAAAAAAAAATCATGTTGGGTTTTTTTTTCCCCCTTTCTTCCTGAAGCATCAGAGTTGTCTGCAGCTGGAGGTGAGACTGTTGGGGCCTTCTGAAGCCTGGGTAATATCAATGTATATCAGGTGCCAGGCTGGTGGGGCCTAACTGATGGCCATATTTTCCCTCTGGGCAGACTGGCAGTTGACTTTGAGGGTTTGCCTTCCTGTGCAGTATGGGGGCGGCTCACCTGTTTGCGACAGCTCGATCTCTTTTTCTAAAATTATTTTCTGTTATTTCATGCATCAGTGTGTTCTGTTTAGTCTCAGTCTCTACTTGTAGCTATTGGTGGGATTTTTCTATGCAGATAGTTAGGGTGTGGCTCGGCAGGTCCTGCACTGCTGCAGGGGGTTGGCTGGACTAGGTGACCCTTGATGTCCCAGCCTTGTGACTCAAGTTTATGAATATCTCCCTGTCTTTCCCTATTCTCCCCTCCTCTTTGTCTCTCCTCCCTTGTCCATTCTAAATTGTAAACCTCTTCTCCCCCGCACCCCATGCGGTAGCAAGGACCTGTCTCTAATTAATTTCAGTGCCAGGCACATTACTGGGGCTATCGGAATAAATAATAATGATGATTAATAATAGTGTCCATTTAAGCACCTATCAAAAGCTTCACATGCCTAAGATGAGTGCAAGAGGCAAATATGAAATCTCCTCCAAAGCCTCAAAGAAAGAGACACCACTTTTAATTCTCTCTGCTGTTGGCATTTTGAAGGACATTCTCAGATTGATCATCCATGGCACACACCACCTGACAGTCCCTCCTTAGATGCTGAATCCCGCCATCCCTCTTTTAGAGTTGGGGCAAAGTCCCTCTTTCAAGTGAGACACAAAAAGGCCTGTATTCAAGCCTCAAATACTTCTTTCCTGGTTGCCTCCCAGAAAAAGTCCTGGAGAGGAGAATGAGGAGATGATGGAGTGACAAGAAACTAAGTAAAATGAGAGGCAGGAGAGCATCTGCTCCTCTTTACGCGGGGTGGGGGGTGCACACATGTAAGCGTACGAGGGGTGGAGCTTATTGGTGAAGGGGGTGGGGCTTGACCCACTTGGAATGTTGGGATGTGTACGCCCATTGTCGTCGCACCAGCCTCCCTCCCCCCCAAGAAGACAGGACACAATGTTGGATTTACATGGCCGCACCCTTTATTATCCAATTACAAACAGCCGAATAGGTGAGGGGGTGACATCGCCTATTGCGATACGGGTCCAGCATCAACCATAACTAGCAATTTCAACAGAAGGGGCTGCGAAATACCTTCGCCAGCCTCTTCAACAGTAAAAAACGTCTCCCCTTCGTCCAGCGCTGGGGGCGCGGCCAAAGGGGACATTGTCCGTCCGGACATGAGTAAGGATTGAGGTGCCTGTCAGTGGGAGGCCTTACAATGCCCTGCCACCTTCATGGACACCCTTCTCCCAGGGAAACCAACACCCCGCGTGCCATACCCTGCCCCGCGGTACACGTGGCTTCCCCATCCCTTAAGGAGATGCCTCCTAATTTCCTTATCCTACTTAAACGATGCTGGACCCCCGCAAGGGTGCGACAATTCAATTTATCTCTTATGTACCTAAGCGAAACACCACACCAGGTAATGGCGAGCCAAATCGACAACCCTATACTGTAAGGAAGGCGAAAAAACAAGTAGGCCCACTGACCAATGATACTTGCCAAAAATTCCTTCCTGGCCCATAGTAATGCAACCGGAAACCACAGTATAAGGGGAGGGTGGGTGGGTGCTGCTTCTTTCCCCGCTCCTCCTAGAGTGAGCAAGGAGAGCCTCCGACGCTGCAGACTGCCCCACGTGATTGCCAGGGGCCAATCAGCGGCTCTAATCCTTCGCGCGGTTTGCAAGGGGTTGCCAGGCAACCCCTGCAAACCAGCAACACAGTGCAGCTCAATCTGCTTGCAGGCTCTGCAAGCAGCAGCTGCATCCTCCAAACACAATCAGCCAGGAGGGAAAGGAGGTAGGAGATGGGGCGAGACAACCCCCCACCGCCTGGATTTGCGGCGGAGGGTATTCTCTCGGACAGATTCAAGCAGGTATAATTGCGCGGCGTGGGAGCTGGTCGGAATTGGAAGCACATGATGACTAGGGACAGTGTTAATGTGTCTCTCGTCTGTTAGATCAGAATTTGGCCCATAGTGTGTTAACTTCATGACCTCTGTGTCAGGACTGCTAAAAGGTATTTTAGTATTATTGTTATGTTTTTATGGACTGTAAAGCCACCCCAAGCTGCCTGGGGCAGGAGGGGTGGAGTAATGAGAAATTTTAAACAAATGAATAAAATAAAATAAAAAGCCAGCTATAAATCAGCTGCCAGTACAAGTCAGACCAGTCTTCACAAAGGCCCCAATCCAAGGTCTACACGCAGAGTCCGACCAAAGCGACCCTTGTGCACACACTGGGTGCCCCCAGCAAAGTGCTCCACCTGCTGGCTGTGCCGCTCCCTGCAGCAGCCACGGTAGTCCTGCCTCTCCCGGGGGTCAATGCAATTGGGAGGTGGGTGCATGCACACTGTAGTTGTGGTCCACACGCACACAGAACTTGGATTAGGGCCAAAGCTTATGCTGTGTAAGATAAGCTCAGCCAATGCATCTTCATTCAAGGATTTCCTCTGACATTCCCCTTATCCACTTAGGGCACCTTTATGTCTGCGATTGTGACACCAAAAAACTGTGCTGTTGGGGAATGAGAATCCTGTTTGTCCCTTCTCAGCCCTGCGGGGGCCTGGATGCAGCAGAACTGGTGTTATTCAGTTGCACAGGAAGTACAAAAGCAGTGGGATTCTGGGAGGCCACTGCTTTATCCTTATCCCCAAATGGGTGTGTGTGTGAGAGAGAGAGTGTGTGTTAACTTTATGGGTGCAACCTACATCCTCCTGAGGCTGCAATTATGACTGCGTGTTACCTCCTCAGCCACATGCCAAGAATGCCCTGTGTGACCTTCTCTTCAACTTCAGCCCATGTATCTGGGCGATCCTCTGGAGGCAGGGCTACATACCAGAGTCACTTTAGAGAGAGAATGCACTAGGAGGAGAAAAGTTTTCTGGCGTGTTCAAAGAAGATCAAGCAGGCCAGTGACAAAAGCTACAGCTCTTACATGTCAGACTAGTAAAAGCAGCACACACCAGGCATACATAGTGGATGTGCATACCTGATCTCATCTTCATCCTTTCGAGCTCGGCACTTGATATGCTTGGTACATTAGCAGGTTGTGCTTGCAAGAGAATAAACAGCACTTTTCTTGCTTTAAGGAAACTTTTTCTGAATTCGCAACATGAATACGTTTGCAGGGTCACACAGTAATGCTTGAAGTCAGAAGCTATTTGTAAAATCAAATTGCAGTACAGCACATGGCTTTCGTTAGTGCTTTACATCAAATTTGTCAGCTAATTAGTGGTTTTTCATCACTAGTTTTGCGTAGTATGTTATTTGTACTTCACTCTTAAACAACACCCAGCCCTCCATATAGTAATCTGACAAATATTTCGGTACTGTCAGAGAAGGAAAACAAGGCTTCAAGGAAAGCTTTCCGATATGCCTGATTGATGGACGTGCTGCGATTTGAGTAAATTCCAATATTATGTTTCTGAAGTGAACAGTTAGTAGAGCATGGAATCTCTTCCCTCCCTGCCCCCATTTAGTGTGTAAATGATGAATTGAAATCCTAAACTGTCTTCATTTCAGAGGAGGAGAAACTGAGAAAAGTTACCAAACATGACTTCACAAGGTTTGATTCTACACTGAATCAACTTTCTTTTGAGTGTCTTGGAACCTTATTTCATGAATAAAGGGAGTATAGAAAGCCTGGATGGCTAATGACTGGTAGTTATGGGTCATTAAGCTCAGTAACTGACTTCAAGATAACGACTTTCTAATAACAGTAGTAGTTGTAGTGGTAAGGGTTGTTTTAACATGTATTCCCCATTTTAAGGTTCGGGAAGTGCGTGGTTATATTTGGGAAGTCTCCAAACTGTTGTTTGTACTGGTAATTGTCGATATTTATTCAGAAATGCCTTTTAAAGACCGGTTCTTTTGGAAGCACGTATTTAGAAATTGAAATATTCAGATTTTTGAAATTGTTCTTCCAAATAAAAAAAAATCCTTTATTTGGAAGATTATAAAAGACCAAATAAAATAAAGTAAACGACCACAGCTTTGATCCATAAACCACTTGCCCCAGGATAAGATCAAGCTCCAAGGACTTAAGGAGGACTGCTCTGGAGTGTTTTGTGCAAAATACAAAAACATATGAAAAGGAGAGTGGGAAAAGAAATAAAACGGTATTGAAATTCAGTATCCACATTCTTTAGCACATCTTTTCACTGTAAAAGTTTTTGCCTGAGATTGGGCATGAGGTGTTAAACTGGCAGAGTTATTAATCTCTAGATACAATAGATGCTCAGATAAGTGGGGATAGCCTGTTACTGGTCTCAAAACAAAGCCTTTGCCTGAAACGGGATAATGATAATGATGATGATAACAGAAGACATTAGTGGCCCTGGGAATTTTGTTACCCACATGTATTTATTATGAATTAATTATTCTTATTATTATTATTATTATTATTATCATCAAGCATTTATATAGAGGCAACAATGTATCTGTCACATTACAAAGTAATGAAATAGACAGAGTCCCTGCCCTAGGACTTACAATCTGAGAGACGAAGAAAGAGGAACAGAGGGAGAGACAAGGGGTGTAACATTAAAAAAGATGCAGGGTCCCAGGTTCACGTGCTTGGCTTGGTTAGATGAGAATGATGGCTGGCTGGTCCATGTGGTGAGGATATGAGTACTTATGTATAAGGAAGGATGTATCCTAACTTAACACATTGGCTTGCTTACATCTTTTATTTGCTATTTTAAATATGTTTGCTGTCAAAAAGATGCTTTTAATAAAAGCAATCCACATAGAAAGAATGTGGATTTTTTTTAACATTGGCAATTCTGTAGCAATTGCATGTTTCCTTCAATCTGCAGTTGCTTGCTACAGTATGTTTCAGAATGATTGAAGCAGAGGTGTTTTTGGCACTAAGTTAATAGTACCACTCTTGATATGCAAAGCTTACTATGGCCAGGAGCCCCACGCCACTCTCCAGTGTGAAATTCCCAAAGAACAGCATGGGACTGAGGGCTCAGAGAGTGGGAATGTTGTGAAAATGCTTGTATGAGATGGCAGGGGGTGTGAAACCTATATGTACTCTTAAGCCTGAACATCTATTTTCAGAAGTCTTATCCCAGCAAATGTAATTCAAAAGCTGAAAACTGGAAAGTCTCTAAAGATTTTGTAAATTCACAAGCAAAGGAAATTTTAGCAAACAGCAATAGCAAAGGAGGGCCTTGTTTTATTCACTTGACCGAAGTGTGAAACAACCGCTTTCCAAAGAGACAAGGGACGTGATTTTTCACTTCAGATGACTACACAAGGGGGGGAAGGGAAAGCAAGAGAGAAGCAGATCTATGTGAAAAATGTCACACAAACTACACCATGAGATCAACAAATTGTGCCTTTTGGCTGGCTCTGTGGCCCTGTGAAAATATTCACTTTCTGATTGGTACATATTGGCCAATTTCATACAAAAATGATGGGATTTCTTTGTCATCACTGGTTACTCTGCCTCTCAGTTAGAGGAAACAAAACTTGTGCATCACAGTGGAGGCGGCCGAGCTGAAGGTCAAAGTTCAAAGGCAGATTGCTGCATCGCTGGGTCTTGATCTGAATCTTATCCATGTGACCAGAGATGCTCATTGTCACAATGGAGAGTCCTTGGAATGGGAAATAGTTTGTTAGCACTGGAGAGGGGGGATAGTTTTTTAAAGCAAACAGCCAGGCAAAACGTGTAATAACAAACAAGTGAGAAAGACTACTCAGCTCATTTTGGAGTGGGGAGAAGTTGCACTATAACCAAGCAAGAAAGGACAACATTTTAGAGAGAATGCAAGCTATTGTATCTGCAGCAGCAATAAAATAAAAAAATAAAAAAAAAAAACAAATTGTGTTTACACTTTTCCACAACTGATTCACTTTCTCTTTCCAACAGAAAAAAATGCCTGTTTTCCTGCATGCTGCTTTGCAGAATTCCACAGGGTCCTGTGTTCCTTTCTTAAATTGTGTGGCAGTATCTAACTTGCTCTTCGACCGTTATAGTTAATTATATACCACGATTGACTCTATTGTTTTAGAGTAGAGGAGAGTCTCTATCACAGTAACTTCAACCAATTATGTGCATGGGGAAAATATACTTCACACTCCACTTTCACAAACAATTAAGCACCTGCATGTGTGGTTTACAAGTAGGCTTAAGTGTTTGCAGAATTGGAGCCATAAGATGTAATGTGAGCCTGCTGAAGTTTTATATTTTGAGAAAATGAGGTTTTAATGAGCATTTGTTTTTATTTACACAAATAGTTTTTATTTAAACAGTCTTCTTTCTCTGTGTATTTGGGGAAAGTAGGGAGGTTTGTAAAGATAAGAGAATATGGGGAAAGAGGATATGATGTGCTAAGGACAACTGTAGTTTTTTTGCAGTGGAGGGTGGGTTGTACTAACAGTTTTGTCTTGGGCTTTCTGTAATTTACATGAACAAAGATTTTGCAAACTGAAGGACTGGTCTTCCTGACCCTTCATTTTACTGAAAGGAATAACATGGTGGGGAAAGTTTATTCCAGCATTCAGGACTTTTCTTTTTACGGAAGAGTTGTAAGATAAGATTTATAAATGAGTTCTAATCTCTCAAAGCAGAGCATTTGCCGATATTTTTAATTTAATTAGCCATTTAAAGCTTCAACAACAACAACAAAAAAGAATCCTTTGATTGGGTCCTGAGGTGATTTGGTGTTATATTTTTTTTAATGCATACCAGTATGGAATCTACTATAATGCAAAGTAAAGTGTTCTGTTACAAAGGCAGGGAGGATGGGACAGAAGGTTAAAGGGCATTTTGGAAGCAAACAGCTGGACCAGTTTATTTAAACAGATACAAGGATGGGGAGCTGACCTCAATTTGACTTCTAGTGGGAGGAGCAACAATGTCATTTTATTACTTTGCCCAGAAGGAGAATGTTCTTGCAACTGAATTCACCCTGAAGGCATCCAACCACATGGCTGTTTTGTAGCATAGCTACTTACATAAAATACATATGAGAATATTTAAGGAGGAGATAACTATGCAGTATTTCCATGAAATGTGCTTAAAGTAGCCGCCCCGAGCTCTTGTCAGGAGGGGCGGGGTATAAATCCAGAAAATAAATAAAATAAAGTAGACATCCCATGTAGTTGTTAGTGCAAGGAAAACAGGTGAAAATGTGTTCTAGTTCATGTCTTATTTGATAATGATTGATCAATACTAGGCTAAACTATTATTTTTTTTTTAAAGTTATCTGCTACTTAAGCCCTTTTCTAACGGGCACGGGTGCAGGGGGGGGGGTTGGGGGGGTGTGCATTCCCACAGACACACACACACACCCCACCTCCGGTATTGGCACCTGTTTTTCCATGCATTGGTGATGGGTGGAGCCCAAGTGCGCGCCCCCCCCCGCCACAGCATTCGAACAGATGCGCCCCCCCTCCGCCACCGCACACACGTGCGGGGGGGGGGGGGTTCCATTTGAAAAGGGCCTTAATCTAGTAATATCATGTTTCCTTCTGAAAAACGGAAGGGGAAAGTTGAAAATGTTGGTCCTTTGCCCTGCTAAATCTTCTCATTCTGCTTAAGAATGCTAAATGAGAGTTTTCATAGAAAGCCAACTAGCATACATAACTGCTCCCCAATCTCAAATAGCAACTCAAAACCCTACCCCCACACAGGGATACTTGAGAGATATTAAGTCTCTGCATCGCAAGGGTAGGTGGAATACACCTACAAAATCAAGGCCTGTGGGGCTTTCGCTAATAAATAGCTTATTTCTTTGTTGTTTGGCTTATGGGGCTTCTATTAAAATTGTCTTCTGCAAATGCCGACTACTGATACTAAACAATTTTCTAATTGGTCATGGCACTAAGTTAGCTAATGGGGGGAAAAGCAGATTTTTTTAATTGCTTATTTCACGTGGTGTTTGCGGTACACCTGTGTTTATAATGAGAATGGAGAATTACTCTAACCTTCTGCTCACATGAGTCTAATTTTCATGGTTTGTACAAGATAATGATAAAGTGATTGGCAAGACAGCCGGCTGTAGTTTAGAAATTTGTACTGTGTATATACAAAGTTGATACAACGTGGATGAAATAGGGTCCAATAAGCATATAAGTCTTGCAGACTAGTTTGGGAAAACCAAAGTTTGGGAAAATCAGATGTGATGCGGGCCCACTGCAGCCTGGGACTCACCATACATGTGGTCCTGCACCTCCGGTGTTGGCCCAGAATGGCCCCCATGGCGGGTAGGTGACTGGCCCAGTTGAGTCCTCTCAAAGATCTCGGGGACCCATTATGGGCCAAAGGCTGCCCACACAAGCTGTAATGGGCCAACGCGTTTGTTTGGCCCTGCCACCACGGCTGGTCCATCATGATGGGGAAGTGGGGGGCTGGGACCAGAGCAGGGGTGGGGCTGGCTAGCTGCACGTCTGTGATAGTGTCCCCCTACCTAGGTCGTGCAGATGGTGGAACAGATCTCCTGTGGCAGGAGCGTTTGTCCAGCGTCACCCGCCAACCCACAACGTGACTGCTGCTGCTGCTGCTTCGCAGGCCAAGTCAAAGAGTGCTGTGCTGCCTGCATGTTTGTTTTTACCCCTTGTGTGTATAGATTACATTTTGGCTGGACTAGATTGATTAGAATCCAGACTTTGATCAACTCGTTGAAGACTCTTACAATGGAAATGAAAAGTGCACTGTGCTGGGTTTCCTGTTAAAACACTGGAGTACAAAATATTAGATAGATCTAGATATAGATCAAGTTGGAATGTTTTGTTTTTTATTGCCCCAAGACCGCTGTAATGTGCAATTATGCCAGTCGCCTTACCGGCTCTCCCCGCAGGGGAACAGCTTGGAGGCGGCGGCTGTTGTTCCTCCCCCGCTGCGCTGAAGAAGGCACGTGCGGGGGCGGGCGCACGGCGGAAAAAGTGGCGTGAAGCGAGCTCTCGTGAGAACGGGAGTTCGCGGCCGCCATCTTGTGCCTGGGGCGAGGTTAGGCATTCGCGCCCAGGCACCAACGGAGAAGCACCCTCCCACCCACCCTAGAATACTGTGGGTTTAACTGGTTGCTGAATTTGAGTTCAGAGCCGGGAAGGAATTTTTGACATCAGGATAATTTCTGGTGTTTTTTCGCCTTCCTCACAGTGTTGATTGATAAGCAGACGGGGGGAAGGGGTCAGCAATTTTCTAACGTCGCACCGCAGGGGTCCTGCGAGTTAGACAGTTAGGGGTAGGGATAGTCTGCTGCCAGGTCATCTCCTTAAGAGATGGGGTACACCCGAATGCTAGAGCTTGACCGGCCAGCATCGCGGTGGACCCAGGAAAAGGGTGGGGGCCGGTGTATGGGCCCCAGGACAGGGGCGGTCCAGGGTCATCACCGGCTGCCCCTCAATTCCTTCCTCGGGTCACGGAAGGAAGGGCATCCTGATCCGGCCGGGGGCGGCCCGACAGGTGTGACATTGCAGCAGCTATAGTTAATGTTGTTGCGGTACTGAGAGACATCAGACCGCCTTTAGTTTACTTACCCAAGTTATAAGTTAGACGTAGGTTTGGCAGGACCGGAGGGGTATAGCCCCCTCCCCCCCGACAAGGCTAATAAAATTGGTGCGGCCTTATTTTAATCCACAAAACGGTGTCACGTGTCTTCTTTCAGGGTGGGGGAACAATGACTGGAGAGCCCAACAGTAGGCTGCCAGATTTGCAAATTAGCAAAATAAACACAGCAAAAACAAATAAGCACATTACTTCACAAATGTACTTTGGTGATTCATTTTGACAAGTACAGTTGAGTTTAGATTTGCGCTTCATTGTCTGCTAGCAAATACAATAGATAGATTGTAAGGGTAATAAAACCTTAGTAAGAAGCCTTCATTACAGGAATCTTCAAATCCATGGGTAAAAACAGATGTGAGGGTGGCATGGCGGCTCTTTCCCTGGACCCAGAGTCAGAAACAGTGGCAGACTCTCTCCAGCTTGATGGGTGATGCTAAACAAATGTGCCTGCAGCCAGGAGAGCTATCCCACTACCTACAGGAGCCGGGTAGGGAGGGGGTTACAACAGATGGGTGGGCAAGTGACCCGCCCAACCCCCAATGCCCTGCCATGATGCTGGGGTCTGCCTGAGCAGCCCTTGGTCCAGAATGGGCGCCCGGGATTGAGCCCAGGACTCATTCTTGGCCAGCCGCCTACCTACCCCGAGCCAATATCTGGCAATGCGGGACCACACGTGCAGTGAGTCCCGGGCCGCAGCGGACCTTCATCGCATCTGTTTTCACTCTGGGTGTTTCCATGATGAGCCATGGGCTCAATCCCTGCATGCTCGTCTGGTTGGCAATTGCCGCCCGCTGCCACAGCCAGGGCAAGCTCAGGGAGCCAGTCGCGTGGTTTCAGGGAGGCCAGGCAGGCTACACAAACACACGCTGGGCCCTGCCCCTCCTCCCTCCCTCAGCCGGACCTAAAGCCAGCCCCCAGCCGTTACGTGGCCATCGCCCGTTACTCACAACCCCACCACGGAGCTCACCCCATGGTGGGCAGATGAGGCCCATCCACGCAGGTTGCCTTACCCCATGTGAAGGCTGCTTACTCCATGACACACTTCCTTGGAATTTTTCCAAGGGCGTGTTGTGCAGCAGGCAGCTGTTCACCCCGCCATGGGGTGGGGCAAACATCTGGCTGCCACCACCCACACAAGCCACTGCATCTTGTGCCCAAGGCTACCCAAGGCATGTTAGCCTCCCCTCCCTCTCTCATCTGGAGACACCCGGGGTTGGGAATTTGGATGACTTTGGGAACGTGAAGTTTAATGGGTGTTCAAATTAGCAAAAGGTGAGTTATTAAGGTACTACCAGTGTACATCATTAAGATGCTTTTTCATTATGTATTATTTTCCTGAGATTTATGATTTGGCATTTTGGCTTTTCCCAAATATACAGAGGTTAGATTTAGTCTTTAGTAGGTATCTTGGTTTTCTTTAAAACTGTTTTTTTTTTAAAAAACTGAGTTGGAGTTTTAAAGTGCTATGAATATGATTCCAGGGGACACATTTTGGGTTTTTTTGTTTTGTTTTTTGTTCTGTTTTTTAATTTCATAAGAGCTGCTTCTCATCTGTTGTGAGATTTTTTTGGTAGTACAGTAATTACAATTAAAAAATATGTTTGCTGTAAATGTTCAGACCTAGCTGGAGAAAACGGGATTATAAGTTCAATTACTGTATAGCTACGACCTCGCCTTGACCTCAGACTTTGCATGGGGGGGGGGGGAGTACCAAGGAATCTATGAGGAATGCATTGCTCTGAAGTCGCTAG
The DNA here is from genome assembly GCA_003113815.1 of Sphenodon punctatus. NCBI lineage: Eukaryota > Metazoa > Chordata > Lepidosauria > Sphenodontia > Sphenodontidae > Sphenodon > Sphenodon punctatus. The sequence continues at coordinate 718,922 of QEPC01011712.1, forward strand.
CAGTGTGAGCTGGTGGTGATAAAACTCCAGACGTTCTCTCATTTGATCGTGTGCTGCCATCACAGTTCGTTATCTTAATAGTAGGCATTAAAATAGAATTAAGTTTGCAAGAGGTAGGAAGGTTTTGATAAAAATTGTAAAAAAGAAAAAAAAAGTCAAGGGAACTTACGATAGAAGTATCACTAATTGGGGAGAGAGAAGTTAACAGATGCCTTTATGAACATCTCTGTGTCTCCACCAATTTTTTTTTTTTAAACCCCCTTCTGAATTGAAAAGAGTGAAGCTGGTATTGTTTCCTGAAAACTCTGCTAATTCCCCCATGAAAAGATGAAATGGAAGTGTCCCACTGTGGTAAAAGCAGGCAAACATAAATCAACTCAGAAACCCCAAGCTTGTACTCTCAAAGGTCACCGGGGGTTACCGGTTTTGCAGCATTTGAATCTGCACATACACCAATTGAGAGAACCAAATCAACCCATCCCACCCCCAAGTCTAAGTAAAGACCTGGTATCAGAACCGAATTTTCTTCCTTTAAATAACTATTTGCTTTTTTGTTGCAGGTTTATTAACGCTAGAAGAAGAATAGTTCAGCCCATGATAGACCAGTCCAACCGAGCAGGCAAGTCCCCAATAGTAACTGTATTCAAGTCACGCAGGCGAAAACCATCCACAAGCCATTCACCGGGAGGTCCATTACCTGGTAAATAAAATAGAGATAAATGCTGGGAATAACTGACAATTTTTTAAAAAACAAAAAACAACAAGCTTGTTTCATTACAACACTAATCGGTTTAACATGATTAAAATATAGTTGGGGGAAGAAATTAACATTTAAAAAAAAAAAAAAAAGATATCAAAAGTATATGCTTAAATTACAAGACTTTTTGTTACACCTTCACTATTGACGTTATACATATATATATATATGTATATAGTTTGTTTGTTTGAGTTTCCCTTCCCAGCTTTTTCTGCTACTATGACCACTCCCTGGTGCATGGCTTGGTGTGGAATTGCTGTAAACTTTATTACCTGTCAAAAGGGCAAAGGGGTCAGACTCGCTTGTGGGACTCAGTAAAGTTCAAAGACATTCAATGAGGTAGAGCTTTATGTGCTTTAATAACCCAAGGCAGCTTACTTCTAAAGCCAGCTTTTAATGTTTGGTTAAAATCTAGAATTCAGGTAGTGACTAGATAGTTCTTCCATCTCTTGCCTTCTTTTATTAATGTATGGCTTTGGGGTCTCTAAGTATTTTGAGTTTATGTTGATTTATTGCGTTGTTTTTAATCATAAGTTTCAAATGCCATTCTTTGTTGGGATCTTGGCTTGCAGATCTCTATGGGTACTTTAAATCAAGGCATTCTATTTAATTTTTCTGGGTGTTTTGGGTTTTTCTTTTTTACGTGAACTGCCAACATCCACTATTATCCAAGGTAGCATAGCCCTCTGCATTTTATTTATATATCTGTGATGTATTAGTTTGCCACTGAAAGAGCTAAATGCTATATTTATTATTATTATTATTATGAACTGTTATATGCAGGGTGACCTACAATAAGTTAGATAACAATACAAAAACTGTAACCAGAGACCAAGAACTCTTCCCCCAAACCACACCCCAATTCCCCACCAACTCTCACTCTGTGCTTCTCACACATGGAAGGTCCCAGTTTCCCAAAAACCTACTCCCACTTCCCTGTGTCTGACTTTGAGGGGAATAAAATACATGTGCACTCCAACCCACTCCTCCACCTCTCACCTTAGACATCCCCCCGCCCCCCAGTGGGGCCACCGCTAACCTCAGAACCATCCCCACTACACTCCTGCTCAGTCCTCCAGCTCTCACTCAACTATATTTGACATGCACTTTAAGGTCCCGATCTTGCAAATGTTTACAGGAGCATTTCCATCCAAGTCCGTGACAAAACTTCAAAGAAGTTTCTCTGTTGACTTTAGAACTACTCACATGCACAAAATTAAGCTAACACATAAGTCTTTGTAGGTTCGGAACTGAAAGCCAAATCCTCCATCTGAACATTAATTATTATTATTGTTCTTATTTATTCATTATTTATATAGCGCCAGCAGTGTACCTGATGCTGTACAATTGACAGGTGTAAGCCCCCAGGAGGCTTACAAGCTAAGAGACAAGGGAGGGATTCCTTGATTGTTTCTTGTTATCAGAGGGGAAAAAACCTTAACAAAAATGTCTAAAATTTTACATGAGTCAGATGATGAAATGAAACTTTTACAGCTCATAATTGCTAGCTGTGGTTTTTGTGGTGCGAATTTTATTTGGGAATCTGTTCTTTCTAAGACATCTGATAATGTTGATTGTAAACAGATGGTAATGAAAAGCAATGTTCTGCGTTTTTAGTAAGTCAAGGAACACCTTATAACCCAGACGGACAGCCAATGGGAGGTTTTGTGATGGATGGTCAGCAGCACATGGGAATTAGAGCACCAGGTAAGATTGAAATGGTGGCTTTGCTCCAAGCCCTTATCTAAGTATCGACATGCCTTCACCAGCCCAGGGAACTCCACCTCATCTTTTGCTGTATCTCAGCTCCTTTCTTGCCTTGCCTGTCCTCTATGCACCTCAAATATCACAGAGGGAAAAACAGGGATCTTTGCACTCCTCAAGATCTGGATATTTCTCGACCCTCTGGAATCTGTATTTTTAAAAGGGTCTTTTGGCACTATCTATTGACTTTGCTCATTCTCTGGCATCTTCTTGGATTTTTTTTATCTCCCTTCTAGGACCTATGAGTGGAATGGGTATGAACATGGGCATGGAGGGTCAATGGCACTACATGTAACCTTCATCTAGTTAACCAATCGCAAAGCAAGGGGGAAGTAAGTACAAATGGGGTCTTTGTTTTCACTTTGTTCGAGGAATATTTCTCTTCCTTGCATTTTCTCATGTTCTCTTTGCCCATAGCTTCATGCTTGTTCACTCCCTTTCCATTTCTCCCTTCATTTTTCTTTCTGTTTTGATCCAGCTTCTCCGGCTTAGAAAGCGCTGTATACGGTGTACATTTATCCTGTGTGTTGCTATTATACAGTACTGACCACATGACAAAACAAGGAACAGCCAGGAGGTGGGGGGAGCGAGTTGTCATAGCAACAGACTGATTTGCAAAATGTAAGCAGTCTGCAGCCGTGCAGGGAGAGGAAAGAGCATGTCCCCATAGTGTCATAAATCTGTCTAACCACAGTTGATGCATGAGTTACATTTCTACACTAACCTGCAAGACACCAAAAAGCCAAACAGAGACTTCTTTTAGGTGAAATAAAGAGAAGCTTCACTTAGGATAGTTATATTTTGGGAACCATTCAACAAAACTTTGGGTGTTTTTTTTTCCTTTTTTTAAGTTTATTTCTCTTTGTCTGTCCGTCATAATGGGATTACGTGTAGCAAAGGGAAAAAGGAGAATACAAAATAGAGGTGTGCACAGCAGGCTATGGAGCTTAGCCCAGGCTAATTGACTATATCCAAATTAAGTATGCCATCACTTGCAGTGTGACAAATGGATTTGACTTATTCAGTATACAAAAATAGAGATCATTAATGCAATCTTCAGTGGCAGGCCTACTGAAGTAAGCCTGGAAAAAACTGTCCCAGATTTTAGGAGAAAATACATTTCAAACAAGAAAAACCAAACACACATAAGAATTGGTATAAAACAGTAAGCTGGAACTATAAGCTACATGCTCCATTTTTAATTGATTCCTAATTGTGTTTCTTTTGCTTTATTTTTTAACTTAAAAGCAGTGATTCAGAGTATCTTTTGGTGCTGCTCCGATGACATTAACATACCATTTGAAGTTACCAAGGCCAAGTGTGTTTCACAGTTGTGTTCTATGGGTGTGGGTCAAGAATAAGTTTTAACCATTAGCTGTGAAAACATTCCATTTGAGCTTGGGAATGCAACGGCCTTATTACCTCATCATGGAAATTTCTAGCTTAGTTAATTTAAATATTGTTTCTTAGTTTTCTGGGTCAATTAAATTTAAAGGATGTATTTTATGCTTCATGACCAATTAAATTAATAGGTTATTACAAAAAATATTATCATCTTTTTTGATTAAAGAGCTGTGAGTACAGTATATTTTATAAGCAATTTTCATTAGTTCAAAAATGTTCCTTTAGGCTAGATTAAGCAGCTATTCATTGCTAGAGCCTTGAGACCTGATTCCAAGGTGTTCATAGCATTCACAGTGCACTGTTACTTAGAACTAAAGCCAATTGAACCTACTTAGCAATAGCGTTATGCCTTTCACCCTTGATGATTATGGAGCTTATAGCTCTCAGAAACAATACACCTGTCAGTTTCCATCAAGTATAGCTATCCATGCAGAAGGCAGAGGCCCACAGAAAGCAGGAGGTTTATTGTTTTAGGTCCAATTTTTCTTATTGTTCTCAAAATCATTGAAAGGTTGACTGAGTTCTGTGTCTGATTTTTTCAGACTTAGATGATCACAGGGAAGGAATTAATTGATAACTGTTATTGATTTTTTGTGTGTCTTTAAAAATACAGGTTTGATTTAACACTCATCTTTCATAATCCTATCAATTTCGGCTTCGTATGAGGCCTTTCTTGAACAGTGCATGTACCTATTAGTGTACAGATTGTGTTTAACAAATAAAGTACTTTTTCTGGTAGACTCTAAATAAATGAGAAATGTTAATAACTCGACAATAAGTGAATCCTGTTCCTTGCTGAAACACTTTGTGAATGAATAAATGTTCATTCTTCCTTGCAAAAGTCCTATGAAATATCACACCCATAATATACATGAGAAAACCAGCAGAGAAAGAGTTACATTACTTGAGGAAGGCCACAGTGAGTGTGTGTATATAGCAGTGCCAGAATTATAACTTTAAAGTTCTCAGTTCTGTCCTGAGACTGCTGGATCACATCTGACATGAGCGTTACTTTGAACCGGGGGGGAAGTTGCTTCATATTGAACGTGTGTTAGAGTTACCCATGTTTTAGATTTGTGTGCAATACAGCACCCAGCAAGGTAGGGACCAACTTTTTGTCTTGCTTCTGTGGTCATTTTTACACCTCTCCCCCCACCCCCCGCTGGGAGTGCGGAAGGGGGCGCACCCATGTAAACGATGTGGCAGTGAGGGGGTGGGGGGGATGGGTGCACGAGGAGTGTCCGTCCGTGTGAACAGCATGGGCGGTGGGTGAGGGTGCGTGCATCTCCACTCATCACCCACCCATGGAGCCATCCAGAAAAATGGAGGAGGCTCCATGGGTGGAGGTGGATGTGCACCTGTGAGAATGGGCGCACAGCAGGGCCCTAATAGGGGCGCATGTGTGATAAAGAGAGGTATCCTTTTTTAAAACTAAATTCAGTTCATTTAAATATATCCATCCAAGCCTTCAAAACGTTTAACAGCGGAATTTGCATAAAATTTACCACAAGATGTAAATGCACTCATACGTTCCAAAACTGCCAGGTCTTATGTACGTGACATTCCTCACGTGAGTAGGCCCACTAACTTAAATGGGACTGCTCGCCTGAGTAACATTACTCATGATCTTTAAGGTCAGCCAAGAGCAGCATCTTTCTAATTTCATCATGACGCCAAGTGTGTACAGCCAAGGCCTGCAGTGAGGCTCTTTCAGTGACTGCCCCAACAGCTCTGGAACTGCCTTCCCCTCCGCCTGAGTATTCATATCAAACGTGTGAGTTATCTACGTATTAGATACGGGTGCAACTCAGCACCCAACAAGATGTCGGAGCATCTTTCAGAGACCATGCAAGACCTTCCAATTGGCCAAGCATTTAGCGGGCAGGGATAGGTAGGGTTACATATGTAATTCTTCAAGACGGTCCGGAGGCTGCAGCTGCTGCAGAATGTGGCGGCCCATCTCCTAATAAGGACGGCCCGCCGCAAGCACATTGCACCTATGCTACGGACTCTGCACTGGCTACCTATTGTCTTCCGGGTCCAATTCAAGGTGTTGGTTATGATCTATAAAGCCCGAAACAGCTTGGATCCTGTCCTGCGAGACCGCCTTAGGCCCCGGGTCCTTTTGCGGCCCCTACGGTCAGCTGGGAGCGCCCAACTCGAGGTCCCCTGGGTGCGCCGGGTGGCAACGATGAGGAGGGCGTTCGCTGTGACTGCACCCCGGCTCCGGAATTCCCTCCCGTTGGAGGTCTGTCTGTCCCCTGACCTCCGCTCTTTCTGCAGATGTTATGAGACCTGGTTGTTCCGCCGGGCCTTCCTTGCAGCTGGCATTGAATTTTGTGTGTCCATTTTTATTTATTGTCATGATTTTTGTTGTGCGCCGCCCCAGTGCAGGAGGGTGCGGCGTAGAAGTGCTCGTGATAAATAAATAAATATAAATATATTTTGTTTGTGTTATAACCCACTCTGAGCCCTTGGGGTAGGGCAGGCTATAGTAAGTCCCAATCAATAAATGAGCACTAGCGTTTTTAAACTGAAAACCTTATTAATAGGCAGGCTTATTACTGTAAATATGTCTGATATTCACAAGTTTCTCTCTCCTTCCACAGCGCTGCAAAGTATGCCAGGGGACTATGTGTCTCGGGGTGGTCCAATGGGTATGAATATGGGACAGCCAAGTTATACCCCACCCCAGATGCCCCCACATCCTGCTCAGCTGCGTCATGGGCCCCCCATGCATACCTACATTCCTGGACACCCTCACCATCCAGCAATGATAATGCACGGAGGACCACCCCACCCTGGAATGACAATGTCAGCATCTAGCCCCACCATGCTTAATACAGGAGACCCAGCAATGAGTGGACAAGTGATGGACATTCATGCTCAGTAGCTTAAGGGAATATGCATTATCTGCAACAATGACAGATTTCAAACATTGTCTTTCTGCATTGACTTATGGAGTTCCATTCTTGGCATCTTACTTTGGACCAAGGAACAATTCTTATTCTTCATAGGGACCCTGAAAAGGAGGAAACGTCAATCAAAGTCTACTTTGGGGGACATACTAAAATAACTATATAAGACATTTAAGAGAACAAAGAGTGAAATATTGTAAAATGCTATTATACTGTTATCCATATTACGTTGTTTCTTATAGATTTTTTAAGAAAAAAATGTGAAATTTTTCCACACTATGTGTGTTGTTTCCATAGCTTTCACTTCCTCCAGAAGCCTCCTTAACATTAAAAAAAAGGAAAAAGAAAAGAAAAAAAGCCTTACAGTTACCCTGCAAATGACAGAAAGGGCTTATTTGCAGGATTTTTAGAGCATTAAAATAATTGTCAGGCAGAAGAATCTTTCTTCTATCCTAGGATTTCAGCCATGCACTCTGTCTGTCTGTCTGTCTCTCTTTCTGCCTGGGGCGTGAATTTGCATGTCTAATTCATTTACTCACCATATTTGAATTGGCCTGAACAGATGTAAATCGGGAAGGATGGGGAAAAACTGCAGTCATCAACAATGATTAATCAGCTGTTACAGGCAGTGTCTTAAGGAGACTGGTAGGAGGAGGCATGGAAACCAAAAGGCAGTGTATTTGAAGCCTAATTGTCACATCAGAGCATCCTTGTCCCCATGCAGGAACCACCACCTTATACATCACTTCCTGTTTTATGCAGCTCAAAACATGAACTGAAGATTTATTTTTAATATGTTGACTTTATTTCTGAGCAAAGCATCAGCCATGTGTGCATTTTTCCATAGTCCCATCATGGAGCGTTTATGTATACATTGTAAATAAATTTTGTGCAAAAAGGACTGGAAAAATGAACTGTATTATTGCAATTTTTTTTATTTTTTTTTTGTAAAAGTAGCAGTTTGGTATGAGTTGGCATGCATACAGACTTACTAAGTGGGATAAGCTAATTATACTTTTGTTGTGGTTAAACAAATGCTTGTTGATAGCCTTTTTCTATCAAGAAACCAAGGAGCTAATTATTAATAATCATTGCACACCGAGTCTTAGAGTTTCTGATTGAAACAGTTTGGATTGTATAATAACTCAAAGCCCAGTTGTAGTAGTTTGAGTGCAGTAATGAAATCTGAATCTAAAATAAAAACAAATTATTTTTTGTCATTCTGACTCCACTGCTTGAAAAATTTGTTTACTCCCTCTGCCCCCTAAAAATTTGTAGCAATTCTCTTGTAAATATATGAATCCATCAATTACAAACAAAATTAAACTTCAGCACCAAAAGTGAACACACTATAGTTCTTTTTGAAATATCAGCTGCATAGTAGATAAATGATTTAATAGCAATCTTGCACACTGTCAATAACTTTTCTTAGAGTTTAGCCTGTAAACTGTCAGGATAATAACAGTAAACTATTTGCAAATTTAGCATCTCAGGGTATTAACTAACTGCACAATGTTGGGTGTAATTCTAACTATTGCATGCCAATGAATTACACCTCTAACTGATTTAAATTACTTGAGTACATCCATTAAACTTTCTTGAATTTAGACTACTTTGGGGAGGGGCAGGCAGGGGACACCTTTGAAGCAGTGCTTAAACTAAATGCTTGCTTGGAAGTAAACTGGCTCCCTATTCTAAACGGATGGACGGGTAGACGTTTCAAAAGTCTTCTGTTCATAAATATGGGCTGTGCTCTGATTGGCTGGTCATTAACCAGTTTTCCAGAACAGCTGTACTTTCTGCACTGCAGCCAACTAGTTAAATAGACCCAAATAACATGTTTAACCTGCAATACCTTATAATTTTCCTTAAATAAAATAGCGGCTATAAAAAGGTGTTTCCTGAGGGTAAAGAGAATATAAAAATATTTTAATTAGGTCAAATGCAAAAGAAAATGATAAATAAATGAATACATTGTTGAGAGCAATTGCTGGTAAACAAAAAGGTAGTTTCTCTGAGCTGGACTAGAGGAGAGCTCTGAGGTCTGCCATTCAAATAGATGTCACCCCATAAACCCGCCCCAAACAATTCTATTTGCCAATTGACTAGAGGAACCAGTTGCTCGGTGGGTTTACTAGGTGAGAGTGGATTGATCGGCGTACCTGCTGCAACAGCCCTCTGACCTTTTGTTTATGGGAAAGCTGCCTTCTAAATACATCTCCCTTTCTGGCGACTGGAGTCTAATGCCAGTTTCATAAACACCCCTTCCATCTTCCAGCAAGACTTATGGAAATAAAGAAATAAAGAGCCCAAATCTTTGAAGGAAGTTCAAGTTTTTAATGTGTAGCATTTAAAAACCAACCCAAACACCTTCCTGCCCGATAGGTGGTTACTAGCAGTTAATGGTCATTTGTTTTCCCATTAAATAATGAGCCAGTTGCAAAGCACTGTACTCCTAACTATCCACTGCTTTGGAGGTGCTTGCTGGGAGGCCCCTCTGGGACTGGATTCACCAGTCCCTCTGCAGCCTGACTCAATCGACTGAGGAAGATTTACTCCCCTGCATTTACACCAGCCGGATCCGGGCCCTTGTGGGAACAGGGGCGTGGCTAGCTGGGCAGCGGATAGTCAAGCGGCTATTGGAGCCTAGTGAATAAGGGAATCACACAAAGTGGAGGCTTCCCCTCCCCGAAACGCCTAGCTTTTAAAGAGCCCTGCACTGATTTAAGGGAGCAGGCAGGATTTCGGATTCTCTGCCACTCAGGGAGCCGGCGCCTGAGGATTTTAAAAAATGTTTCTTAAAAGACAAAAACAAACCGCCCTCTCGCATACAAAAGCACACGCGTGTCTGTGTTGGGGGGGGGGGGGGCATTTTTCTTTCCCCTTTAATAATGCGACTTAGTTTGCACATTTCCAAATGATTAGCTTGTTTCCTAGCTACCCCGCATTCAAAGCGGAGACAGCAGCAGCAGCAGCAAGAGAGGAGAGGGAGAGTGAAGAAAAAAACGTTTTGGCAACAAGTCTGCAATTCATCTGCTTGGATCTGCCTTAACAGAGGATGAAAATGTATATTTGAAAGTTTTCTCCTCCCTTCCCTGACCCCAGTCCACAACCCCTCCCAACAAAGCACCCTTCTTCACTGAAAAGCTGGACACTGTGCCATTTCCAACAGAGAAAAAACGGAGATTGGTTAGGGAGGAGAGAAAAGCACAAATGATCCCCCTAGTAATTTATGCATATTTAAATCTGTGATTAGGAGTCCCCTCCCTGGCTCTTCGCTTTTTCCCTTCCATCTGATTCTCCCCACTCGGCAGGAGGGCCAAGAAACCTGCTCTCTGACAAACTGTCATCTGGGGGGGCATGGGGTAGGTGCTTGTGGAGAAGTTGAGCACAAGAAGCCCTATAGGCAGTGGAAGTCAGATTGCTTCTAACCCTCAAACACCCCCCAGAGAAGCTATCAGCAAAGTTTTTCAAACTTTGATGAGTTGATATGGTCTTTTCCAAAGCCCCTGTTACAGAGAAAGAGGATTTTGAGGCTGGAAAGGCAAGGCTAGTCAGTAGTTTATGTCCAAGACCATGTTCCTGTAGGCTTTGCCATGGGGATTATATAGCTTTATCTACTTAAAAGTACGCAACCCCACCTCCTTTTCTCTCTGACACATCACATAATAATTTCCCTATGCACTGACTTTTTTTGTGACTATACACACACACACACACACACACACACATCTCTGTTTCTCACACACACATACAGTTTCCCCATACAGACGTTTCCTGGCCCCTCAAGAGAACCAAGCCAAAGTTCCTGAGGGAGAAAGAATTTCCTTATTTTAAAGCCAGTCTGCTATCAATTGTCTCAATTTGTTCCCCTCTTTTCCACCTGCAACAGGAAAGGACCTTTGCTGGGGTGTCATTCTTCACAGGCAGATAACAGCCCAACAGGGGAGAGAGGGTGTGGGAAGGGCAAAATAAAAATTTACTCAGGTAGTCCCATCAAGACAGGGAGCAAGTAGCACCTTGATTGTGCACACTTGTGAGGTGGGGAACGCCAAGGACACAAGCACTCAGGGAATGTGCCTCTCTTCTCCATGCCTCTTCCCTTGTGCCCGACCCGTAGAGTGCCCCTGCCCCCGCACCTCAACCCAGCCTACTTGCTAGCTGCCTTCAGAAACGTTCGCCACTTCCCATCAAACTCCAGAAATCATGACAACTTAAAAACCCAACTTCCTCAGTTGGATAACATGGGAACTGCAAAACCTCAGAACTTAAGCTACACAACTGATATTCAAACCGTAAACTAAAGCAAGAACCAGAATGCACACTTCAGTTTTCTAATGCTTCTACACATCAACACAACTTTAAACACACTTTTCCCTGTGAAGAGAAAACATCACAAACGGCAGGAAAACACACATCTACCACAGATTTTCAAATGTCTAACTTTGTTTTCCGTCCAATTTGCATAAAATTTGGATAGATTCTACCCCTCACCCAAGCAATCCTCCCTACCAAATTTCAAACTGATAGGGAAAAAATCATGTCAATTTTATAAAGCACCTCTGGTGCTCCCATGCCCCTATAACGACACCAAAGTTGTCTTCCCCTAACCAATATCTGTTGTACATTCCCTGCTGTTTCTCTGTAAATTCTGCAAGGTATTCCCTTTGGATTGGAGGGGTTTTTGTTTTTGAAGAAAAAAAACCGGGGCTCTGTGTAAGAGGATTATCTTTAAACTGCAAATTTCAGCCCTAATAATAAATTCAAACTGCTTAAAACTGCACCTGTGATTGGAGCCAAGTATGCTGCATCTCTTCTTGATGTGTAGCTTCTAACTGTTGTTGAAGCTTATTTAGTAGCTGCTGTTGTTCCTCCATTAATTCAGCATGTAACTCTTTCATTTCATCTTCATGTTTAATAATCGGTTCAGCAATTTCAAAATCATGTTCATATTCATGAACCTGGAGTGAAAAGAACCAAGTGAAGAACTTTCACTTTGACATAAGCAATTCATGCTGCTTTCTTCTTTCCACCATAAACAAGCAGTTATGACAATATTATGTAAAACTCAACAAAGCTGATTTTCTGAAAGATGTAAATCAGAAGTTAGTTACCTGTAAATGAGCTCTTTGAAAGAGACCCTCACATGCACAGCCGTCAGGCTGGATTATCCTTTCCTCAACAGAATAGATTCAGGCAGTCTGGAGTGTGGTCACCTCCTGACCTCTACCCCATACTAGGATTGGCACACTGGTCAAATATTGTCAATTAACCAGTCAACTGACTACCTATTTGACCAGTGTCAAATATTCTATGAAGCCAAGAATACTGCTGTGTGGGTGGCAGCTTACCTTTTTATTTCATTATGGTGCTAGCAAGGGCAGCAGTGAGAGCTGCTTGCCCCCTAGCCCTGCAGCAGTCAGGGGAAATGCCTCCTCCCCTCCCTACACTCACTCAGGTTTCCCCCAGTCCCCATACACATGACTAGACACACTTTAGACACCCCCACCCCCCACTACATTTAGGAGCAGGTACCGCCTGTGCTGCTTCTCTATCCTGAGCTTCTTCAGCCTCCATTCCCTTCCCCGTAATTAAGTCACGTCGGCTACAGGAGGTACTCTGTGCTAATAGAGTGCAGATTTGCCATGTTGGTTTCAAATAGAAGAGATGGAGACAAAGTAGTTAAAATGATCTCTTTTATGGGACCAACTTCAATTGGTGAAAACGTGCAAGCTTTTCGACCACACAGCGCCCTTCCTCAGGCATGTAGTGTAGCCAGTCAGAAATACATAAACTAAGCAAATGCAGGACAGTTATACATGTGAAGGCATGAAATGACATGGAAAGAGTTGCGTCCTCCTTGCAGTCTAGCTACAGTGGCAGAAGTTCTTTTAACACTCCCATGCGTTAAAGTGCAAAACAATTTTGTTTGGGGAATCATCCATTCAAAAACCAGAAACAGACAGAACACTTACTGGGAAGCTTATGACCAGGTTTCATGATTTACGATTAGAAAAAAATTAAGATATGAAGAGTTGACTCAATATTCAGATGAACAGGAAAAAAGAGAGAATGAGGATGATGATGAATTTGACAATGGTGAAAATAAAACAGCTGAAGCTGATGAAGATGATCCATAGTTGCTGTTAAACGGTTTTAAAATTGTTTTAGTTTCATTTTTTAATTTTTGTAACCGTTCAGGCTGATCCTGGGGTTCCAGGATAAAAGCAGAGAAGTGTTCAGTCTTGAATACTGTTTACATCGATAGTAACCTAACATTGTTAAAAGCTAACTTTTGGTTTGAGAGAGACGTTAAGGCCCATACAAATTCAGTCATGCACCAAAAAGCATGAAAATTGTAAGTTAAGGCTCTTGTCTTAACTTCCATGCCATGTAAGCAGTAAAGACATCATACAGCCTCATATATTGTGCTTGCTTACAACTTAGACCCCATCCTTTGCCTTGGTTTTTCAGCCACAATCCTCTTCCTCTGCAGGTTGGGGGCAACAATGACGCTAGAGACAGCATTCTATAAATGTATAGTAAGAATTTAAAAGGTGGATACATATTGAAATTAATAAGATGGAATGCCCATTGGAAGGAATGGATGCACATCTCTTTTTAGTTTTGAAACATAGAAACAGAACTGAAAAATTAGTAACAAAAAGTCTTGACACCTTCCAAAACTACCCATCAGCTATGTGTCAACTTCTTCATTGTCTAGTCTTCTCTAGTCTGTACCTGGAGCATTAAGTTCCTCTTACATCCCCAAACTTAACTTTTGTACCTAGAGAATAGGGAATTATGCTGCAGTGGCAGTTCTTACAACTGGCTGCCACTGTACTCTATATTTCTTACTTTGTGTGGTCTCAAAATAAAACTGGTGGATGTTGGATAACTGTAGAGAGAGTGTCACTGTGCGTAAAAGAAAGCAAACAAGCACAGGATGTAATCAGAATAGGAGGACAGCAGGGAAGGAGATGGAGCAGAATAGACAAAGACAAAGGGAGTGAGAGGTACGGAGTGAGGCGTGAAAAGAAAGTAAACATATTTACCTAAATAACCACATACTAAAGGACTGCGAATACATACGGAGTCATATGGTAGCGAACATTACATTACGACTAATACCCTCCTCCCCCTTGTCACAACTTAGCCACATGCCCTTCTGAGTACCCTTTTATGAACAGCCTCTTTGGCGGGGAAAAATTAAAATCAGTATCTGGCAACACTGCTTTTCTTACCCACCATTTGCTATTTATCATAGTGTGAAAAGCAATGAGCCCTCAGAACCAATTAATAAATAGAACAAGTTTTCATTTATGTGAATCTCAACCTGATTTTTTTTTTAACTTTGAGAACTGTTGGGCAATGGAATAAATTGCACAGCAAGGTTATGGAATCTCATTCCTTAAGTGTTTTCAAAGTCTGACTGGACAAGCATCTGCCTACAATGCTGAAGCAAGAAGATATACCTTTGGGGGGGGGGGGGGG
>QEPC01011712.1:736466-747305 GCA_003113815.1 Sphenodon punctatus
CACCCCCTCTAGACCTGTGTGCTCTCTCTCTCACACACACACACACCCCCTCTAGACCTGTGTGCTCTCTCTCTCACACACACACCCCCTCTAGACCTGTGTGCTCTCTCTCCCTCACACACACCCCTAGACCTGTGCGCGCTCACACACACACCTATACCTCACCGCCCCCCCCAGCCCTGTAACTCTCTCTATAACAAACACCCAGCCCAGCCAGGGTGTAGCGATGACAGGGACAGGCGGTGTCCCTGGGAGGCCCACACTGCCCAGTACAGCCGTGTTTCCTGCCCCTGGGAAGGAGATGGGGACCCCCATTCCAACATAGCTATACCTCCGCAATCCCCCCACTCCTACACACACCCACCCCCTCTACATGTGCACGCACGCGCACAAGCAGCTATATCTGGACACACCCCACATGCCCGTCACTCTGCCCCCATATCTAGCACACACCACGCACACGCAGCCGCTATAGACGTAGCAATTCACTCTGTACACATCACACCCTGTGACAGCGCCTATACATGTACACAGCACCCCCCCTTCTATTTACACACACACCCCTCTCTGCAGCTGTGCACAGACCCCTCCAGCCAGACACACACACACACTGCTATTCTATACCTACACACACACTGTAAGTTAAATACAAGCATACATACAGCCACCCAGCTTTCTCTGTACACCCACAGTGTGTAGCCGCCTATTTATTGACGAGTTTCTGTAGCCTCGTTCTGGTGCCCGAAGGGAGGGGGGTGTAGGGGTTAATCGTGCTTTCTTTGCCCCCTCTTGGGGGGGGGGGGGAGCGGCTTAGAGGGATTCCGCTTCAGTCTTTAACTCACTCGGAAAGGCAAACTGCCCAAGGGCAGAAGATGGGGTTTATGGCAGCTTTAAAACCACAGCCTGCTCCTCTAGCAGGAGCTTGGCTTTGGGTACTTGCTGGCAGGGAGTGAATAAACTCCTGACCAGTCAGAAGCTTTGGACACAGAAATTCTGCCTGCTCTTCAATGTGTGGAATAACGAAATGCCGGTGTGGCAGCTGCTCCTCACGCCCAAACTCACTCTTTTGGGAAGGGGGGGGGGAGAGTGAAAAGCAAAAGAAAGACTGTTCATTCCCCCCCCCCCCCCTTGGTGCCATTTTGGATGTCATCGGTTTCCTTGGTGACTGTGCTCAGCCCCCAAAGCCCCTGGGCTCCTGGATTGTTAGGGGGGGGGGGGAGCATGCTATTTCTGCCCCGTCATTTATCACTGTCACCGCATAATGATTCCCCTTGCAGCTTCTTATTGATGTTTGTAATTGCATTATCTCATCAAGGGAGCGGGGTGGGGGATGATCAATGAAACCGAGCCGTGGATTCGGAGGTCAGGACGGTTTGTCCCCTTTTAAGGGTTTTATATCACACACACACACTGTCTAGAGCGACACTGGGAAAAAGAGGACGGGATTGACCCTGGTCAGATTATCCCCCAATACTTTCCTTAGGGGCTGAGGGGAGAGAAGCGAAATCAACTCCCTGCCCCGCATCTCCGCGCGGGGAGCTGGAGGCACGGCTTAGGGGGAAGCGCGCCACTCTGCAGCAGCTCAGAGAGAAATTGGGGGGATTCCCACCTGCTCCCCCCAAAACCGCCGCCGCCGCTGCTTTCATTCCCTCTGAGGAATGAAACTATATCGGGAAATTGACAAAGGAGCCGATCTGGAAGCACTTAGCGTGCATCACTTCTTTCCAAGCCCCCTAGTTAAAGTCTACCTTTCGGGCCGGCTCTCCGGTTTAATTAATCGAGGCTGCACTGTCACATCTTCTTCTTAGATCCCCTGGCTTTCGGTAGGGGACGGGGGAGGGTTTGGTTACCTAGAGGAATGGGGAATCAATCCACATTTCGCATCTGAAATTAAGCGAGCAGCAGCCCCCAAATGAAGTTCATTTGTCGATTGGAGCCGCAGAGTTAGTTAAGCCGGACGGCAAAGGGACACTGCTGTGTTGAGCTTGGTGAGCGCTGCAAAATCAATTCAGCGTGTTGCAGAAGACGTGTGTGTGTGTGTGTGTAAGAAGGTCCCGGTGTAATTTTACACTAAATGCGCTCTTAGACTGGCACAGGGCTAGCTGAACAAACTGGATGTGTCTCGCCAGAGGCGGGGAAGAGGGAATAGCCACATGACTTCTATGCCACCTTTAAGTAAGAGGCTTTGGAAGCTTCAGCCTATTTTCTGAGACCGATTTAACCGCCTATTTTATTTTAGTTTGGGCAAGTAGGGAATATTCACCAAATGTCAATCGCATCCGACACACCAAGGGGGGAGGGAGGATTGTTCAGGCAAAGAATTAATATCCCTCTTTCTCCCATCGTGTTATGACACTACCACGAAACGATTACCAACAGAGTAAAGCTTAACCCTTCTCCTTGCAACACAAAATTAAGTCCATGCGTCCCACTCAAAAGTTAAGTAATTTTTGTTACAATATTCTTGTAGAGAGCTCACTAAAATGTTTAACTAATTCCCTGCGGAAGCTGAGAAATAAAATTGTTTTATATTTCAGTGGACATCAGCAGTGTTAATAATCCGCAAGAGCTTTCCTTTAGGAACAAAAATATTTTTATTCTGAGAAAAAGATAGTACAGTTATTTCCGAGTTTGTTTGCTGCACCTTAGCATTAGGGTTGAAAATGACCCTATCCTCTAATAAATAGTGTGGCCCTACCATACATAATTGTGTAAATCAAATGGCTTTACTTTCCTCCTAGGTATTTCATTTCTTAAAACATTTTTTAACCGGTACTAGAATTATATCAGTAAATAAATGCCAGTTTCCTTTTAAGTAAAAAATCAACTTTTCAGGTCAACTTAGTTTGATTAGAAGATTTCAGTTTTAATATGGAGTAGCTGCGATTGGTTAAGCGGTAGGATTGCTACCTAGACGGATGGGAACCAATCCAACTGAGCTGGTTTCTCCCTTCTTTTTCTTTTTCTTTTTGCAATATAGTTTGAAATACATACTTGAAAAGCAAGGAAAAACAAACAACATTTAGTGCCACAGCCTAGGGTTAAAAATAGTGAAAAATTAGTCTTGTTTCAGAAAATTATTTATTTATAAAACGAACATGATTAAAACATTTTTTTTAAAAACTCACACAAACTGCAGCTGCAACAAAAAAACCCCGGTGATTTACGATTATTAAATCTTTGATTGCCATGTTAATGTTTCT
Organism: Sphenodon punctatus; assembly: GCA_003113815.1. NCBI lineage: Eukaryota > Metazoa > Chordata > Lepidosauria > Sphenodontia > Sphenodontidae > Sphenodon > Sphenodon punctatus. The sequence continues at coordinate 739,670 of QEPC01011712.1, forward strand.
TATTCTACCTTTCATTTGCATTTTAATCTATCGAATCTTTACAGTTTGGCTGCCTCCTCACCGAGTGATTGATGAGAGAGCTGAAAAGGGGCTAGAGAGGTGGCTACCCAGCTTGGCGAGCAAGCAAGCTGGCTCTTAGATTTCTGAAACCTTCCTCCACCATGGTAATGCAAGCAGGACAAATTAATGATGCTCTTTGAAATGTCAAAGGTATAAATAATTTCCACCCCCCTCTCCCTTGTCCCAAACGTGAATATCACACACACACACACGCTTGTTTTGAGCAGCGAGAGGGAATATTCACTGTAAAAAGCCAACTCAGTGAAAGCCAGGCGTGGAGCAAGGAGACGGTAAATAAATCGGCTTGCTTAGAATTAAAAACAATGCGAGCAACGCTGAGGTGAGGAGGAGTTCACCAGCGGCCGGCGACAGCAAGGGCTTTTATGGATGTTTAGGCTGGGATCTGGCGTTGTTGTTTCACTCGAGAAAAAACAAGGCTTGCTGGGACTTTTAGGAAGACAATTTGTTGACAGAGCAAAGACCAAAGGAAGAGACGCACCCTGCCCCTCTGTTTCAATATTTTCTTTCCCCCGCTCCGACTTGTCTGCTGTCCCCCCCCCAGATAAAGATGCTGGCATTTGGTCCTGAGTCTCTCGCTGCTCTTGTCGCCTGGGTGGGGCAGAGCAGGGGGTTTCATTCTCCTTGGGGTGGGGGCCCAGAGCTGTGATGATTAAAGGCGATTGCGGAGAGCCAACTCTCCCACAGCGAACTGGTGGGAGCGGGAGAGAGGAGGCAACTTTAGCAGAGGGTGTGGGGAGACAATGTCTCGCCCACTAATACAGGCAGGCGATGAAACCACCCTGCCTGATCCTCGCTCATGGAGAGACGCCTGCTGCTTCTGACTCCCTGGGTCCCCCCCATCATCCCTCTCCGGGGAGCAGCGGCTTGGGATGCTAGTGCCAACGCTGAACGGAGCTGTGTGTGTGTGTAGTGCACCTCTCTGCCACTCTAGAGCCGCCAATGTAGAGCTCCGAGCCATGCCCCTTTAGAGAAGAGCTTTCCAGGGCAGACTAGCAGACTCCGGGGATTTGACTGGGAAAACACACAGGCAGATCCAGGCCAGGAAAAGTGATTGTGTTCCCCAAGTATAAAACCGATCCGCGCTCGGCCCCTCCAGGAGTCCCGGAGAGAAGCGAGGCGAGAGGGCTGCTGAGATGAATTGAAAGGGAAGGAGAGAGCCGAGGATGTAGAAAGTAGCACTACGGTTTGACCGTGGGGTAGGAAGCGCTAGATTTATTTATTGCCCAGGCTCTCTAATAAAGATAATGACCGCAAACGCCAAGAGAAATTCTCACGCCCCTAGCTGGTCAGTTCTCTTTGATTTAGGAGAGGGATCCTGAAAGGGAAAGTCATTTTCTCCCGGCCCACAGCTGTCACTCCCGCTTTCCACCACATTAAGGAAGATGACATGCAAATAAATAGTTTCTGGTCGGGCTTGTGCAGGCGCAGCAATGTATTGCAAACAAGCAAGGGGGCTATAGACACACCCCGAAAATGAATCCCTCCAGCAGCTGCTGGGCGTGCTGCCCCTCCTCTCGCCTTTCACAAGAGCAGGGACAGCCGCAGATGAAAGCAGCAAGGTGTCAGCTCGGAAGCTCTCGGTTGTTGAGAGAGAGAACCGAGGGAGTGTGTTGTGTGTGTGTGTGTTAAAAAACCCCATTCCACCAGGCGGGTGTCAAGGGTGAAAGTGCTTTTAATTGCTTGCCTCCATGGCAGGGTTGGGGATATTTCATGGATTTGTGGCCGGCGGAAAGACCCAACACCTGGGCTGGAGTCTGTACCCGTGTCAGTGGGTAGGGATACCCAGCCAAACCCAACTTCTCCCCTAGCATGATAAAGGAATCAAGGGTGACCTTGGCAGCTGATTGCCAAGGTCAGAGCAGAGGAGGCTGCCTCAGGTGTCAGCATAAGGCTCAGCTTGCTCCACTCCTCTCCACCCGATGTGATCTGATCCAATAATAGTCACTGTGTTAGCCTTTAATGAGGCTTCCCGCCAGCCCCCACCTGCTCTGGGCGAGAATGCCCCTGGATCCAGGCATGCCAAAATGCAGTCAACAGCCCCATCCCATTTTCTCTCTTATGCACAGAGAGATAGTGTTTCAGCCTTACAATCACCACTTATATTCTGGGTTTCCTTTGATCCATATATGCCCAGGAAAAGCACCTGACAGTGAACGGTGATGGGGGAAAAAAAACAACCCCAACAACCCAGGAGAGAATGGGATCATACAATTTAGTGGCTTGGGTGAGGGATGAGATTATGAGGTTGAAAAGTGAGAACAATCCTCTTCAATCTTTTACAATGTCAGTGTCATTCAGCACGACTTTGTATTTAACTAGAATATCTGTTTCCAAGATTTCCACAAGCATATGCATTATCATCCTCACAGCCTTAGTCTTTTCACTCAATAGTATAGAACATATCTAATAAATATATATCCTACAGTATATACTATTGAGTGAAAAGACTACGGATGTGAAGATAAAAAATAAATCTTTCTGAGAACTTGCACTAATTTGCAAATGCACACTATCCCTGCAAAGTAACTTTACATTTTGCTAACAGTAAGCTATAATGTGCCAGCTTACCTTCCAATATTCCTCCTCTCACACATAAAAACGCCATGCACACTGGATAAAAAGAAAACAGTGATATGCATTCTCTTCTCAGCATGACAAGTTGTCCGTCTCACTTCAAAGGATGATAACTTAATTGTTTCCAGAGTTTAAAAGTAATTAAGATATATTACAGAAACTTAAGTAATAACCATAATACTATAATAAAAGACTTTCTTCACATTGGGCCCCATTCATAAAATGGATACCGTCCCCTTTAAACATGTATTTAAAAACCAAAGCAAAACCACACAACTTTAAATGTACATACAATACTTTTGAAAAATGTAAAAAGATTTTCGTTTTGTGAAAGGATAGGGGGAAAGTGGAGGTAATTATGTATAATTAATGCTGAAGGGAAAATGAACACATAATCGGTTCCAAAGATTAAACCATCTGTAACTATCAGGGGAACTTCTAAAGTTTTTTAATAATAATAATAATAATAATAATACATTTCTAATATTTATTGGGCTGGAAAAATGACCATATGTTATAGTTTAAATTAATACACTTGTTTTTTTAAAGTTCTCTGTTTCTTAGCAATGATTCTAAAATAAGTTTTAATTGTTTTAAAAATAATGGTTTTGAAGGTCATCTAGTAAAGAAAAAGAAATTAATAATTTCAACCACTACATTTATTTGCAACCTTTAATTTTTTGTTCGGTGCTGGAATTTCATGCTCAGTGACAGCACCAGAAGGCTGTCACTCTTATGATGTTGCTCTTATGATAAGAGTATAGAGAATCTTTTCCTCATTCTACTTTTCCTGTGTTAGTCTAATTGAAGCCAGTTTGATCCACTTCTACTTTGAACTGATCAAACATTTTCCGTCAAGTTTCCTCCTCAGTTAGATTCCCATGGCAGAATCCTGTTCTTTAAACATAACACTCTTATATGGGCAGCCATATTGGGAATAGTCAACAAACTGGAAATATAATTTGAAATTACAGTTTTTAACTATCGTGTCTCTCTGCCAAAAAGTAAAAAAGGTTTTAAAATATTAGCACTGCTTGTTTTACAGTAATTTTGTACAGTTCAATAAAATGTACTTAACTGTTCTGATGTACTTCATCTATATTATATATTCTCATGATTAGGACCATATGGCCCTTTTCACACGGACACTCTTAACATGGATAAAATGGGTGTTACATTTTATTATACATGTTTCAGGGTACCCATAGAGCACACCTGCAGCCCTGCAACATGTATAATAAAATGTAACACCCATTTTAATTAGTGTTAGGGTGTCTGTGTGGAAAGGGCCATACTCTAAACCTTCCCTCTCCTCTGAGCAATTTTGTCTCAAATGAGTCGTTGAAGTTTCCATTGAAGCTAATGGGAGTAGCCATATAAATCAAGGTTTGCATGATTCAACCCTTTTTAGAATGGTGCAATTTTAGAGATCATGATTGCAATTGGGATTTCCTTCTAATGTCCTATACGTTTTTACATTCACTTGTTGGATTAATTAAAATCTTCTCATCTGTCATGAACTCTTTTTTTTTGTTCTGAAGAAGTTTCTGTTTTATGGAAATGCTTTTGTGTGGAACTCTCCCAGACAGCCTTGCTAATCTAAAAGTGTTTTTAAACATGACGCTGCCACGGGTGGCCACGCTTTAATCCGCGTGACCACTGGCAGTGCCATCACATTTGATCCTGCCCACCAGATGTTTCCATGGTAAGTAAGTAAAATAAGTTCTATTTATGGTTTTCACCAAAAAGTAATAGAATAATGCAAAAAAACCCATCAAATATTGCAAAGGTATAGCATATACCTAGTCATATTTACAAAAAATATATAATTACAATTGATACTCAAAAATATATATTTTTTTACACCACCAGTTCATGTAACACTTCACTCCCCAGGAAGTATCATCGCCAGCCATCAGACACCTTACTAGGTATCTTTCCGGCATCACACACAAAAGTTGCTAGAGTATATAGCTCAACCAAGGAGCTCTTTTGCAACAACCAGAGAGTTTTCTCAAAAAGATTGAAATATTTAACCTTGTTCATAATAGGAAACAGGTATTTATCCCTAAGTGCCTGGTAAAAGGGACAAATCCATAAAAAACATCCTCTACCCGCCCCCCGCGGCACGGATAAAATCTCAAGGCATAAGGAATCTTTGTCCGTCTGTCCTTTTGCACCATGGTATCAATCTGATTGAATTTTAATTTTGTTAAAGATTCCCTATGCTGCGCATTAGGGACAAGTGACAGATACCGTGCTTTCTGTCAAGCCAGGTGGATATGTTTATAAAGTGGAGCATATCTAACCACCTTCACCAGAGCCATGTCGTCTTGTGAAGAAATATCCAAGAAGCATTCTAGAATAGTTTGTATGTCATTATCTAGTGGTAATCTCTGAGCATCCATCAGCATATCTCCCAACTCAGCCTTCAATAATGCCAGCTTAACATCTGATAACCAAGTCTGCAGATGGGCTCGCTGCCCTTCTAACTCTAACAAGACTGGCTTTGGAGATGCGATCTTACCCTAAGCCAATAGAAAATAGGATGCAGTTTAGCCAGCGTAGAAATATTTACAGTGCCTGTTTCGGCCCTAACCGTGACTCCAGGACTCCCAGTTTGATCGGCCAATAATTTCCTCAGAAAGGTACATTGGGTCTTCTCAATAGCTTCATCTGTTTTACGGTCCTGGCCCCACAATTCTGAAACATACAACAACGTAGGCTCCAATGTTGCCTTTCCCACTTTAAGGGCCTCCGCCCATGGTCGTCTTCTGAACCTATTATAGGAGGACAGGATCCCACCCACTGCTTGTGTTGTTTTCACTATTAGCCTTCGTATAATGTTCCCATGAGTGTGATCAGGGCTGTCCCCGGACTGTGGCAGGATTTAGTCCAGGGGTGGGGAACCCCTGGTCAACAGGCCACTTCCAGCCCCACAAGGTGATTTTCTTTGGCCAGTCGGCCTGCCACCCTGACTCAACGATGTGCAGCCCGATGCCCACCTCCATGTAGCCAGGGTGAGTTTTTGTGGGCCATACAGACCCTTCCCTCAGACTCACCAGCGGCGCGGCAATTGCAAATGTCCCTGTGTGTGCCTCTCCGGGCGCATGTGTACCCCGGGACCAGTCGTTTCCTTAATCTGGAATTGCTGGGAAATGTAGTCCCAGCATTCCAGATTCAGGGAATAGCTGGAGAGGCACACACTGAGTGGGACCTCCAAACTTCTTGAGACTGGGCGGTAGCAGTAGGTGTGCGGGTAGGGGGCTGGGCCCCCTATGTATGTGTAAGTTTGAATTATTCAGTGCGTGTGAGAGAGTGGGAGTTTGTTTGAATGAATCAGTGAGAGTTTGTCTCAGTGAGTGTGAGACAGAGAGAATCTGTATGTATTTGTGTTTGAAAGTGTGTTTATGAATGTGAATCTGTGTGTTCGTATGTGCGTGAGAGAGAGAGGAGAGCGTGTGAGAGAATGAATGTGTGTTTCCCTAATGAACTAGTCTTAATTAATTATAATTAATTAATTAAATTAATTATAATTGCTTTTTAACGTGTGGACCCCCGTCACGTTTGGGGACCGACAATGTGGTCCCTGATTTAGCCCATGCTGTGACCTGGGCTCCCTGCCACGGTCCAGGAAAGCCATCCCCGGACAAGGGTAGAGTGGGCTGTCCCATGTGATGGGCCACTCTACATAACCCCGGTACGGTGCCGGAGCTTTTGGGTGGGCGTGCTGGTCTGAGAGGCTGCCACAGCCGCCTGTCAGAGAGGAGGGTGGGCCATACTTGGCGGCGCATATTCGCACGTCCTGCCCCCTCCCAGGCTGTCTGTTGGGTAGCTGGGCCGGATCCTGCCTGAGGTGAGGGCCCTCACCCCGGGCAGGATCAAAGCATAGCGGCGCATGACACCGTCGTGTATAAAAACCACCCTAAGAAACACTGCTGTCCGGCAAAACTGTGTAAGGGGAAGTCATCTGTGAGATGGGAGTTTGAGACTTGGTTGCTTTAGTTGAGTGAAACACACCACATTGTCACAGCACACAGGGGATGTGTGTATCCTTCAGCCCTAGCCTAAGCTTGAACAATTGTATGGCCCAACATGTTACCCATATAGGGAATAACCAGATGTAACGATAAAGGCATTTCAAAGCCATTGTACATTGAATTTGGGGACATCGTTATTATATAGCCACTTATACAAATATTACTGCACCTGCAGCTACCCAAACAGGGCCGACCTTAGAAATAGCGGGGCCCAGGGCAAAGACAAAATGTGGGGACACGTCGGCTCCGCCCACTTTCTGATGCCCCTCCTACTTTCTACAGCCCTGTCCACTTTTCCGTGGCCCCACCCACTTTCTACAGCTCCACCTTCTTTCCCCCGGCCCCTCCCACCCACCCACTCTTACCTCTCTCTTATACAAACACTACCCTCACACACACACACATTCAAACTAACTCTCTAGTCTCACACATCTCACATGCAGCCACGCACACACACTTTCAAACAGTCATTTTCACACACAAGCTCTCATATCTCTCTCTCTCACACACACACAAACTAACTCACGTGCAATCACACTCAGTCATTCTCTCACACACAAGCTCCCATCTCTGACACTCATTCAAACCAGCTCACGTGCAGTCACACACACACACACACACACACACATGCACACACTTATTCAGACCAACTCTCCCTATTCTCTCACACACACTCAAACCAACTCATGCAGTCCAGGGGTGGCTGGTGGGTTGTGAGGTTGGAGGGGCAGTAAGGCCGGCGGGCGGAGCCAGGGCAATGGTGGGCGGCATAACCCAGCAGCAAGGAGTTCCAAGGGTTAATGTTGGATGGACATTACATTACTTAATCAAGCAATTTCAGTTAGGTTAGGCAGGTTATAATCACCTCCTCTGCCAGGTTTAAAAGCAGGCAGACAACCTTAAACCTCACTTACAAGCAGTTTTAGCAAAGACACACACAC
>QEPC01011712.1:767867-808258 GCA_003113815.1 Sphenodon punctatus
AAGAACGAAGGTTACAAGTAAGTAGCCTCAATTTCTTCAACCTTGGAGGTTTTTAGGAAGGGCTTGAACAAGCATACATCTGGGATGATCGAAGTATGGCAGATCCTGCATCAAGCGGGGGGGAGGGGGCCTGAACTCAGTGATCCTCATACTCCCTTCCAGCTGTATGATTTTATGATCTGATCCACTCAATGAAAATTTCAGACACGGACAAGGACAGTACCCTTCTTTTGATTTGCCTAATACAACTGCACCAGACTTGATGCTTTGATTATGCTCTTTAATTCTTAAGTGAAGTCAGTGGGCATTTTTAGACACACGTTAAAGTTCCGGATGTTTCAATCTTCTGGGTTTACAAGTCCACAAGTAAGTTCCGGATTCATTTTTCACACACACACACTGCCCTGAGGCAGTTCCTGGATGCATTCTTCATGCAAACACTGGCCTGAGGCAGCCTAAAGTAGCTGCAGCTATCGACGTGAGAGGCTGCCATGGAAATCAAGTGACCACAGCTGCCTGGAGCAAAGCAGTTTACCAGGAGAACCTTTTACACACAAATGTTCTGGGAGAAGATCCATGCAGAAATTCAAAGATCCAGATGTTTAAGATCTGGATGAGTGATTTAGACACACAGAAAGTTCTGGATGTTACAGCAAACATCCAGGAGAAGTGTGTGTCTAAAAACACCCCTTGTAGCATCTGGTGGACACACTGTTCAGGGTGGCCAACTTCTGGGAATGGGGCCCCTCAATGCTGCCTGTAGAAAATGGGTCCAACCCCCTAGGAATTGGCAGAGAGCAGGCTCCCACTACAAATCCTGGGCTGGAAATTGTAATGCATACAATTTGGGTCAGCTGAGATAGGATGTAAACAATGTTTTTCTACATAGCCTAATAGGGAGATACTCTGTCAAGATGCTCTTGAAGCACACATTTTCTGCTCTTGGTGCCTTTGCACACTATCAGGGGAGAGCTCTGTTACCATTTTTTCCTGATAAAAGACTCATGAACTTTGGCTCCAAGGCCCATGGATTAGTCAGACTTGTCATAGAAGAAAACGTGAATGCCGAAAGTTGTGAATGTTTTCAAATTAATCCTGCTGACCTGGCCACGGGCTTCAAGGGTGCTTCCCCCTCAGTGGCATTGCTTTTAACTTATTTTTATGAAAAACACATCCCTGTCTCCTCTGCCATCGCAATGGAAGGGATTTATGCATGCAATTCCCATTACTGCTAATGGGAGATAATCACATAAATCTTCTCCACATCAATAAGAGAATAAACCCCTAAATCACTGAGTGTTTAATGCCGCTGACTAAGGACCAAATTCTCCTCAGATTTGCACTTTGAATTTCTGGAGAGTATAGACAATTCAGTGCTTGAGAGGCTGAGAACAGCCACCACCCAGAGGGCAAAACCCCTCCAGAGGGAAAGTCATGAGATTTGGTATGGTCCGAGCAGCTGCCTGGGGTTCTCTGTACTCTGTGTATTCTGCAGAGAGGAAATCTCTGCACAAGGTCTAAATGCCATGCCGTGAACCAGAGGCGGTTGCCACATCCCCAGATGGAGACTGCATTTTAACCATTTCTACATTCTCTCTCCTGCTTCAAAAATTCCCTCCCATAGTGCTGTGCCCGCTGCTAGGTATCCCATGATGCTGCAGTTTCTTGTCTGTTTTTTAGGCAATGCATTTACCCAACCAGGCAGGCAGCGAGGGATTCATTCCTTGAGGGGGAAATCACCTCTATCCCCTCCTGCAGCAATTGAGGTGGATGGACAAGCAGATTAATCCCTTCACATGGTTACAAAAATGCACGTTGAAGGGATTAAGCACAATTTTTAAACCTTGGTTTCCAAGGTAATTTTTTTAAATTAAACCCGCATTACACCTGCTGCGTCCTGTGACGTAACCATTTCAAATGGTAAATTAAGAAGTGGGAGAAGGGATTTTACAGACTTAGCATCTCATGTGAATGCATCCTCCTAGGTGATGTTATTAATTCTGTATTTTGACTATGTATTATGGTATTTCATTTATTGTATATTCAAAATGTTTTGTAAACCATCTTGAGTCGTGATCAGCGAGTGGGATGGTATAGAAATAATTGAAAATGAAATGAAACGATTCAAAATCCAAATGAAGAAAGCGTGAAGGTATAATAGCCACTATTCTAGCAATGAAGTGCGGTAGCAATCAGAAAGTCTCTCCTTACAGCCTATTGACATGTCAGTGTGTGTGAATTGTATCTTTTTCTCCACCACCTAAGTTCCTACACAAATACTCAGTCACTTTGGCTTAGTTGTGCACTTGCAGCTCCCACTGGTAATTGAGTCTTAAACGTACTTCCCAACGTTTCCAGGAGCCAAAGAAAGACAGCCCCATCCCCTTGGCCAATAAGCTCTGCCCTCTCTAACACGTACGTGTATACAAACACACCTTCCAACGTTCCCAGTGCAGTGAATGCTCCTGTTTCTCATTCCACAGAGTTTCTTGTCATTCCATCATCTCCCCATCACCCTCTCAAGAACTTTTCCTGGGAGGCAACCAGAAAAGAGGTGCTGGAGGCTCCAATTCTGGTCCTTTTGTCTCTCTCTTCTGAAAAAGGGACAGAGGGATTTGGCACCCAAAAAAGGGGGCTATCCCTGCTAAGCAGGGACTGTTGTGGAGGCATGGTCTTACAAATGGATTTAAAATGGCACATGCCTGTTATTTCCTCCAAGAATTTTGAAAGAGGTCAATCCTGCGAAACACTCTCTGACCCTGATATAGCAGAATCCTTTAAGCATACATTTAACTTCAAGCATGTAAACAGGTTCTCCCCCCAGCCCCAAATATGGCATATATAAATTAATACCAGGTTGTCAACACTCTGCTCTGACTGAGGACAAGACAAAGACAAAGGTGTTTCTGCACACTGTCCACCCATGTAGCTCCTGCTACGGGAACTTACACACACTGCCGGCTATGTGGGTTAAACCCACAGCACCGGCTCTGGGTTTCTCTGAAGAGACGGGGGGATACTGCTGGGAGACCAGATTTGTAACATGGGACGGGTTGCTTGAACTTTTTAAACCACTCCCCGTCCCTCTTAGCCGTAATCCTTGAGACGACCTTTCGTAAGACGCACGGAGTGGGTGGTTAACTGTGTTTTATTGCTTAATTTTTATTGTACTGTAAATAGGGAGGGACTTTGTGAGCATTTGGTGGTACTCTGGGGTTAATATGATCTAACTGTATTGTTTTGATTTGTTGTAAGCTTCCCTGAGCGTCTTTGGAAAGAACAGGGTCTAAATTCATATTTATTTATTTATTACATTTTCACCCTGCCCTCCTCTGGAGACTCAAGGTGGCTGACAACATCAACAATATAAAATACAGTAAAATCCCTTAAAATCGATCATCCCACCTTTTATCCACACCTGCCACCCACCCACCAATCCTCCTTCCCAAACCCTTCTGCCCAATCCCACTGAACCCTAGTCCTAGAAGGAGAACCGGCTTGGGCAGACCGCCAAAGGGAGGGAGTTCCATAATTGTGGGGCAGCAACCGAGAACACCCCCGTTTGCCCTCATTATAAAAATTTCATGGGCAGTTGGCACTTGCAAGAGGTCACCCTTGGCCAACCTCCAAGGCCGCGATGAAACATTGGGGAAGAGGCGGTATTTCAGATACCTAGGACCCGAACCATTTAGGAATTTATAACTTAAAACCAGCACCTTAAATTGGGTCTGGAAAGCTATTGGCAGCCAGCAGAGACTCTGAAGTACCAGTGTAATGTGCTCCGGTGACCCATCTCCAACGGAAGGTGGGCTACTGTCTTCTGCACCAATTTCCGTTTCACAACAGTCTTCAAGGGTAATCCCACGAAGAGCGCACTGTAGTAGTCTAGCCTTGAGATTATGAAGGCATGGATGACAGCAGCCAGATTTGGATCTGATAGAAAAGGTCGCAGCCTTTTTACAAGATAAAGTTGCTAAAAAATGCTCCTGAACACTACTACAACCTGACAATCCAGGCACAGCAGTGGATCCAAGAGTTCTCAAAGACTGCAAACCTGAGTGACCAAGGTAGGCCAGACCCTGTCAATGACAGTGGTTCCTACCTCCCCCAGGTCACAAAATTGGCCAACTATCATCACCTCAGTCTTGTCTGGATTCAGCTTCAATTGCCTTGCCTGCAACCAGTATCTGAGCTACCAGAGGCAGGAGGGGATGGGATAGAAGTTTTAGTATAAATAAATAAAATAAAATCCAATGACAGCCAGGCACCAGGTAAGCACCAAGGCTTCAGGACCTGGAACAGATGAAAAGGAGAGAGCGAGAGCTGGGTGTCATCTGCATACTGATGGAACCTCACTCCAAACCTCTTAACGACATTGCCCAGGGGCCTCATATACACATTGAAACAGGAGTGGGGACAAGATGGAACCTTGCCGGACCGCACAAGGGAGTTTCCGAGTCAACGAGCTATCGCCATCACCACCCTCTGGGTTCTCCCAACATAGAATGAGAAGAACCACTCAAGTAAAGTCCTGCACATCCCAGCTGGGTCCCATAGCCATGTCAACACCACCCCATGGTCAATGGTATCAAACGCCACTTAAAGATCTAACAAAATCATCAGGGTACAATTTCCCCTGTTGATTTCCAAGCAGAGATCGTCAACCAGGGCCACAAGTGCGGTCTCAGTGCTATGCCCAGAATGAAAACCTGACTGACATGGGTCCAGGAAGCTGATAGCATCGAGATGCACCCAGAGCTGCAAGACAAACACCCATTCAATAACCTTCCCTAAAAAGGGGAGGTTAGAGACAGGGTGATAGCTGGCAGGCGAGTCAACATCAAGAGATAGTTTTTTGACCCGGGGACAGTCTTGAGGCTGTCAGGCACCCTGTCCTCCTTAAGGGAGGCATTGACAACCCCAGCTAGCAATGCCCCCAGTGTCTCCTGGCTGGCTTTCACCAGCCAGGACAGGCACAGATCTAGTTCACAACTGATTGCCCACACCCCTCCAAGCGCATCCTCCACATCGGTGGGTGGGATTAATTGAAGCTGATCCAAGAATACCAGACAAGACTGGGCCTCCCTCAACCCCAACTCTGACCTCTGCACTCAAACTAGCAGCACCCAAGTTGAGCCAAATATTTTATTTATGTATTTTATTTCGTAGCATTTTATGCCACACCCTCCTGCACAACAGCATCTCGTGGTGGCTCACAACATTTTAAAATCACAATAAAATCAACAATTAGAATTACAACTAATTCCCCGTCTCCCTCCCCAAAGACCTGGCGGAACAGCCAGGTCTTACACTGTCTTCGGAAAGAGGGGAGGTCTGGGGCCAAGTGGACCTCTGTCGGGAGGGAAATCCACAGCCTAGGCGTGGCCACCGAGAATGCCCTCCCCATCGTTGCCACCCGGGAAATATGAGTGACTCTGACTTCAAAGTGGGTGGCAAACTCATCACAGCAGATGGTCAATGACTAACTCTGGGTGGTGACAGCCAGGATTTAATAAGCTATTTGCCACCTGGAAAAGCTCCGCTGGACAGCACTTTGCAGATGCTAAGGTGGCAGTGAACAAAGCTTTCTTTGTTACCGCCATAGTCACAGCAAAGTCCTTTAAAAACAGTCTATGCCACAGTTGGTTGGCTTTGGCACGAGTTGAGCGTCACTTGCACTCTAACCGCCTACCCTCTCACTTTAGCAGGGTCAGGTCCTCCATATACCAGGGAGACCTGTGCTGCTGTCACAGAGGGAATGGACACCTGGGTGCCACTGTGTCAATAGCCCGGGTCAGAATTAACCAGGGCCGTCAAGGTCAGTGGATAAATCCCCAGAGAGTTCTGGAATCCTATTGGATCTATTAATCTCCGGGGCCTGACCATCCTAAACGATCCCCAACTCCAATGGGGGCAAAGGAGGGAAGGATCTGGGTCTTCAGAAGATAATGGTCCGAGCATGACAATGGTGTCATTACAACACGCCTAATAACCAGAACCCCTGTTTCCAGGCCAGTGCAGAAAATGTGTGTCGGGTCAGATATTATCTGGGATAGGCCCATGGTTGTCATGGCGGTCATGAACTCCTGCTCCGCCCCTGAAAGGCCGGCCTCAGCATGTATGTTGAAATCGCCCAGAACAATACGTCTGAGAGTTCTTAACACCACCTCTGAGACCAGCTTGGCTAGAACAGTCAGGGAGTCAGTTGCACAGTGGAGTACACCAGCAGAATTCCCAATCTATTCCAGTCCTCAAACATTAGGTGGACGGACTGTATGTTAGACAAGTCAGACACTGGATACCTTCAATAGACCAGATTGTCTTTACAGACCACTGCCCCTCCCCCTGCCCCTCCCCCCCCTCGCCTCAATCTCAGGATGATACCGTACCAAGTACCTGCAAGGCACCATCTGGGCCAACACAGGCCCAGAAGCCTCATCCAGCCAGGTCTCAGTAATGCATTTGAGGTCAGTGGTCTCATCTTGGATGAGATCATGAACGGTGATTGAATCTCCCAAGGAGATTTCCCATCCCCACGCTCCATAAAAAGCTGGAGGACACACCCCATGCCAGACATCCCTAGAAAGGTACTGGCCAGGGAGACAAGCAGAAAACCCACCCTACCCCCTTCTCCCTTCCACTTCTGCCCATACTCCCCCTCACACAAGGGGGGCATGGCATCACCCTCAAACATAATTCCAAATCCCACGTTGTTGTTGTAATAGTTATTTTGTTACCATTATTTAATTCATTTTTACCCTGCCCCTCCTGCTTCCGGCAGCTTGGGGTGGCAAACAAACAATAAGATACAATAAATAGGAGCAGATAAAACAGGATAATACCCACAAATTCATTAAAACAGCCAGAAAATTGTGCAAAGAAAACACACACACACCGAAACCACCCCTCACTCATTTCCACCCCCCATCAAATGCCTGGTGGAAGAACCATGTTTTACACGGATGTTGGAAGGCCCAGATCTGGGCTGAGTTGGACACCCAACAGGAGTGAGTTCCACAGCACCAGCCAGCCTTCGAGAATGCCCATCTGTCAGTCTCCACCCATCTATACCGTGGCAACTACAGGAGGGCGCTCCTGGATGACCTCAGGAGCTGCCCAGGAAGTGAGGCAGTCCTTCAGGTAGCTAGGGATCTGGCCATTAGGGCTTTATAGGTCAAAACCAGCACCTTGAATTGGGCCCAGAAGACTATAGGCAGCCAGTGCAGATCCTGGAGCACTGCTATAATGTACTCCTGGCTAGGGCTGAAACTCGCCCTTGCATTCTAGCTTAATGTCAGCGAAAATTGGCACCTCGCTGGGATTTGCGAGAACAAGAATGAGTCGAGAATCAGCTGATTCTCGACCTGTTCTCGTACAACATTCGCACGGCCGAAAGCTGGCACGGTGCATGCGCAGAAATGACCTCCGAGGCCATTTCTGTGCATGCGTGGCCCCTGGCAGCCATTTGCGCATGCACAGAGTGTTTTAAGAGCAACCAGAATCTGGCAAGATTCTCGAGAACCCTCAAAAACCACTCTGTACATGTGTAAAATGGCAACCAGGGATCGTGCATGCACAGAAATGGCTCTGGTGGCCATTTGCTCATGCACAAGGTGCATTTTGAGGATATCACGAGATTCTCGAAAATCTTGGTGTGATCTCACACAGGGCTGAGAGAATCTTGTGTGTTCTTGTGAGAACATGCAGGGTTTTAATTTCAGCCCTACTCCTGGTGACTTCCCATTAAGCAGATGGGCCACCTCCTTCTTCACCAGCTGCAGTTTCTGAACCGTCACCATGGGCAGCCCCATGTAGAGCGCATTACAGTAGTCCAGGCTTGAGGTGACGAAGGCATGGATGACGGTGGCAAGATTGGAGTCCAAGACATACGGGCGAAGCCATGTCACCAGATCTAACTGGTGGAAGGCATCCCTGGCCATAGTCAACACCTGGAGATCCAGGTACAGCTGCGGATCCAGGAGCACCCTCAGGCTACGGCCCTGAGATGCCAACACAGGACCTTCCCTCACGCCTGGCCAACGAGCATCACCTCTGTCATATCAGGATTTAACTTCAATGGGCTAGACCTCATCCAGCCACCTACTGCAGCCAGACACTGGGAAAGCATGAGACTGCAGGGTCTGGGTCCAATAAAAAGGAGAGGTACAATTGAGTGTCGTCCGTGTATTGATGACAACGTACCCCCCCCCATCTGCGTACAACCTCCCCCAGCAACTGCATATACATGTTGAACAAGAGGGGGGACAAAAAAGAACCCTGTGGGACTTGGATCCCACAGGGGAGACCATGCCCATACCCACCCTCTCACAGGGGGGACACATGGGACAACCCTCCACATCACCAACCCATGTCCATCCCCCTCTTTTTCACAGGGGGAATGTGGCACATCCATTCCCCCACCCCAAAAATCCTCCACACTTAATCCTCTCTCTCTCCCACATAGCCATTCCTTCTGCCCACCTCAACCCCCTCACCCCTGCTTAAAACCAAGATACTAACCATCTCATTATTACCCTGCCCCTACCCCCAACGCAAGCCGGTAAACTGCCTGAAAATGGGCACTGCCTTTGACCATCCTCCAGCAATAAAGTAACAGTAAAACAAACATGGCAGCCGTAACAGGTAGAAACACTCAGAAGTGTCCTGCTAGGGATGACACAGGCTGAGACAATAAACTGGAGAGCCAGTGTGGCATAATGGCTAAGTGTGCAGTACTTCAACGGGGTGGAGGGCCTGGTCCTAGTTTTGCCTTAGTCAGAAACTCACTGGGTGACCTTAGGCCAGTCCCATTATTCTCTCAGCCTGACCTACTGTGGCAGAGTGATGCCTCAAGATGGCACCTGCCATATAATTAGATGGAGTTAAAATGGCCACCACAGGAAGTGACTATGGTGGGGGGCGTGGCCTGAAGTATAAAAGGAAGCTAGCCCAGGAAGAGGAGGTGGTCTGCTCCTACCTGCTTAGGAGAACGCATCTCTGGTGAGGCTGCCAGAGAGGTCCTGGAAGGAAGGAGACTAGAAGCCTGGCAAGCAGGAAGTGAGTTGCCAAAGAGCTAGCCAGCGACGGTGGTTGTGACTAGGCTCTGCTATGTGGACAGTGACTGGCCAGAGGCTTGATTCCTGGCCTGGACTTTGGGAGTGTGAATAAACTGGTAATTGAGTCTGAACCCCTGAATGGCAAACTTCTTGGGCACTGATCCTGCATACACTTACCCCACGGTGAAGTGGTGCCCTGCTACACCTACCTCACAGAGTTGTTGTAAGGATTAAAAAGATGTGTTAGTTATATGTAAAGAGCGCCATGGCAGGAGGTATATATAAAAATAAAGATGATGATGATTGATTGATTATTATTATTAAGCAACTCGTAATCCACATCTATGCTTACTGGAAGGGTTACGATCTGGTCTTGAAATGATACCTTGACTGACAATTTAAGTTAGTTGGGACTCTGAGGCAGTAAGGTGAGAATAAGTTAAACTGACCCTCAAAGAAGGCTTGACTTCCATTCTTAAATTGAGCCTTCTCAAATGTTTAGCCAGTGTAGGGAACTGGCTGGCAAAATGGGTCTTGAAACATCGTTCAGATAAGTTAGAGATCCAAAAGCAAAAGTTAGCATGAAAGGGATATTTTTGTGCGTGTGTGGTTCTGCCTAGAAGGCTGGAATGAAAAATAATTCATGCCCAGATTACCCTGATGCATACATTTTCATTGTCTTATCTGAGAGAGAGACTAGTTGTGTCATTTTAACTGAGCTGTTTCAAAGGACCACATGGGAACAAAAGGGAACGAGCATGGCATTTATTTTTACAGCATGTTGAAGGGACATTAAAGCATTTCCATCGCATGTGGTGGGCCTCCTTAGTGCTGCAAAAGGTATGTAGTAGCTTTCCAGCTGTGGTGAGTGAGATGCTTTGGTTCTGTTGTAGCTCCCATACACTGGGTGTTTTTACACACACATTTCTCCTGCATGTTTGCTGTTACATCCTGAACTTTCTGTGTGTCTAAATCACTCACCCAGATCTTAAACATCCGGATCTTTGAACTTCTGCGTAGAACTTCTCCCAGAACCTTTGTGTGTAAAAAAAGTTCTCCTGGTAAACTGCTTTGCTCCAGGCAGCTGTGGTCACTTGGTTTCCGTGGCAGCCCCCCATGTCTACAGCTGTGGCTACTTTAGGCTGCCTCAGGGCAGTGTTTGTGACACAAATGCATCCAGAAAACTGCCTCAGGGCAGTGTATGTGTGTGAGAAAAATGCATCCAGAACTTACTTATGGACTTGTAAACCCAGAAGATTGAAAGACCAGCACTTTAAGGTGTGTGTAAAAAATGCCCAATGTAGCTTTGAAATAAGTGGGACTTGCTCATTTACAAAAAGAGCTACTGAACTGAAAGCCCTGGAGCTTTCAGATTATGCAGAAGACAGGCAGTAGCAGCAGTACAATGTTCCTCACCCCCTTTTTGGAAGGGATGATTAATGGCTCCATGCCTCTGAAGTCCTTGTTCTTTCTGCCTAGGCTTTCAGCAAGCATGTAGCCATGGTGATGGCTTTTGTGATGCAGACACTCATCAGCCAGGATGGGTATCATTTTGCAAAGGTGACCAAACAGCAGTCCGAGAACAATGGCTTTTGGTCACTGCTGGCTTAAGGCTAGATCCTTCCCAAATCTAACATGGTCACAAAGAACAGCAGTGGAGAACGGACTCTCTGTGGATGATTTTTGTAAGGGGTGTAGGATGGGGGTTGGGGGTTCTTGGATCAGGGTCTGAGCAGAGGGAGGATTCAAAGTACGGCTGTGCATTTGGGTTTCAACAAACCACACAATTTGGGGGTTCCATATTCAAAACTTTTAGGGTTCCATATTCAAGCTGTCTCAGAACAGCAGTCACTCCCCCCAAAAATAATACACTAATATTAGGGCTGTGCATTCAGGTTCTGGGTGAATCAAAAATTTCCTGGAAAACGTGATATCCGAGGTCTCAAACTGCCCTTCCCCCCCCTCAAAAGAACAACAACTGCAGTACATATCCAGCTCCAAGCTGGGCTACTCTGCAACTCTCAGCTTAGTTGCCTGCTTGGGGAGTCTGTACTGAGCCCTCTGTCACCTGACCAGTTAAACCAAGGAGAAATGTTGAATCCTCAAGCCAGGGACCTTCCAACAAGTGACACCCCTTAGCCAGGCATATGTCCCATCCCCCCCTCTCCAAGCCAGCAACCTCCCCGCACCTAGCCACAGGCCCCAGGCCCCTTTCCCTAAGCTAGTGATCCCAGATCCATGCCCTGTTCCACTCTCCCCAAGTTAAGAACCTCCCCACTAAGCCAGTCATATTCTCCACCTTCCCCCATGCCAGTGTCCCCCCTTTAAAATTGGTAGCAGATTTAGCAGCAGTTTTAATTGCATTTTTCTTTCTTTCTCGGCCTTGTCCAGCTGGCAGAGCCTTAATGCACTTCTGCACTAAAAATAACCCAGATGTAGGGAACCATGTTAATTGTGGGTAAAAAACAAAATGTCAGAGGCATGGCAGTGACCCTGGCTGGGTTGGGTCACCGCTGCATTGCTGACACTGCCGGGGTCAGGTCAGGGAACTGATCACATGCGAGTCTGGCCAGGAAGCCAGCCCAGTGCCTCGCCCCTCACCATGACGGACAGCCATGGTGGCCAATCATGGACTGCCATGGTGGCCCTTATCTGGGACAGCCCATGGTGGGTCAGAACTTACGTTTTAAACCGCTGTGGCCTGCTTTGCCCCGAACTGACTTTGTCACATAACAGGCCAGGCTAACCGCCACCGCACCTGGGATCAGTCCAAGGCAAACATCTGAGGACTCGAGCTCAAAGGTGCCAGTGATCCACGGACCACAGCAGAACAAAGCTGGCCAGAGCGGCTCACTATCACATTTGTTTTTACCCTGTTTTCCACATTGGCAGCAATGGAAAAAATGCAGCAAACATGGGCACGGGCAAAGATACAAATAGAAAATAACACCAATACTAAAACCACAAATATAGATATATGTTCTTGACCCTGTGTACAGCCCTAGCTAGAAGAAAAGCGGGCAGGAGGGGCGGGATATAAATTTAAAAATAAAATAAATAAAAGCAAACCAGGGAAAGAACATGGACTGGAGCAGAGCAAAGGCTGGGAACTAAGGTAAAAACAGAAACAAAAACAGAGAGAAAGGACCAGGGGGCAACAGCAGAGACACAGGAAGTGAAGTCAGGACAGATGATCCACCTTGCTTTCTGGTGCTACCAGCAGGCCTTAGAGGCAACCAATAAGGAAGCTGGGAAGTGTAGAAAGGGCTGGGACAGACAGAAGGAGGGGTGCGGCAAGGGGAGGGCCTACAGGGCAGCATTCCAGGCTAAGCCAGACAGCGGCCGCGGTAGCGGTGCTGCTGAGCTGGTATGCTCCATAATTGCTAGGGACGTGGGTTCAAGATCTGTGTCCGGACAGTTTCATGAGCACTACCTGCATCTACGGCTTGATTAAAGTATAAGCACGGTTCCTGAAGGCACATGATGACCAGAGAATTTCAGCTTTCCCCTTAAAAAAAAGAAAAGAGTTTCTAACCCATTGAGAACAGCTCAGAAACTTGGCCCAAATGGAACTGATGCAACAATATGTCCTGCCTGCAGATGGTTTGACCCAATTGCTTTCAGAACCCGACAGCTGTGCCCACGTCACCTAGCAGAGCTCTCCGTACGCGGCAGTGGGAGGACAGTATAGCAACTCACCCACCTATATGAGGTCTACTTGGCTGCCTCTGCCTCCTTCTTGCTGTCCCCAAAGGAAGGAGAGGCATTATGTTAATATTATTGTTGTTTTTTTAATTTCTATGCCAACCTTCTCCAAACAAAGACCCAGGGCAGCTTACAAAGATTTAAATAAAAAAAAACCCACTAAAGAAATAAAATTCAAAACCGACTCAGCTCTAAACTCCCTCCTCCCAGCCAGCGTCCCCATATCTCATTACAAATATAAATGAATAACCCCAATTCAATATAACTCAATCCTTTGACCCACTTCAAATTTCCCCCACAAAAACCCCTCCCTCAAGCCTGTACATCATCCTAGAATGGGAGGTCGTGGCATGAGCAGCATCCTTCTCCTTCTTCCCCTGCCCATACCCTCCACTCCCACAGAGGGGTCAGGGTGTAAATCCTGCTCTTCCCCTCCACTTCTCTGGGAGGGAAAGAGGCACCCCCCTTCAGGGCTTTTCCAATGGGGACCGGTAGAGTCCCTATTTGGGGACAGGCCATAATAGACCCTGGGAGCCAAGGTTCTCTTATTCCATGGTTCTCTGGGCCAAAAGTCTTAGTGGTAGGAGAACAGAGGCTGTGCACAACAGCTGAAACAAGCAGGCATTTTCATTAGGGATAGGCGAACGCGGTTCGGATGTTCGGACCGAACTCAGTCTGTTCCAAACCGAACTCTCGAATGACCGAACAGTTCGGTCGTGTTTGGATGAGTTCGGGGGCAGGAAAAACCATCTTTCCAGGGCCAAAAACTAGGTTTTGGTTTCGATTTCGTTTCCGTTTAGCTACTTTTGAATGTTCGTCCAAGTTCGTCCAAACTGAACTCGGCTGAACCGAACCATCGAACCCGAACTCGGGTTTCGAACCAAACAACCGAACATCCGAACCGCGTTCTGTTCGTCCATCCCTGATTTTCATATTTGTGAATATTATTCACATTTTCAAATAGAACACAGAATATCCAAATAATTGTTCACCATGGAAACAGTATTTACATATCCGTTTATTTGGGTATTTTAGCTCAGTTATTTTACTTGCTTCGGTATTTCAGTTTCTTCACGATAGTGCTAAAAGAGCTGCAACAAAGTAACTAAATTGCAAAATGGACCAAAAAAAAAATACCAAACCAAAGTGACCAAAATATTGAAGTGAGTGAAATTACTGAACCAATATGCTACAATAGATATTTGTTTCTGGAAACAGAACACACACTGAACAGAAATTCATATTTGCTTTGTCAAACTTGGATTGAAGTGGGCAAAATGATGAGATGTGGTATCGCTGCAGATTTTCATTTCAGTTCTCCTGAAAAAAAGAGAAGGAAGCACTCAGACACACACACACAACCATCATACACATACAACCATCATGTGCAAGCCAGTGCAGCCTGGGGAAGGGCTGTAGCTGATTACTCTCCCTTTGGTGCTCTTACAAAAATAGCCTTATAATTTCACTGAAAGGTGACCAACAGGCAGTTGGATAGGAGCCAGCTGGAGGGGAGGGAGGGAGGGAGGCTGAGAGGTGAGATAGTCAAGGCTAGAAAAAGCATTGAAGTGACAAGAAAGCATGGGAACACACACATTCTTCTTTAGTTGGCTACATCCACTGTGTAAAAAAGTGCTTTGAACTCTGCCTCATACACATGGAAAGGTTCGGGTGACATCACAAACCATTTGTTCTTTATTATGTCACCATGATGCTTTGATGTAAAGTACTTTTAACCTGAATATCCACACTTGACTATCATTTATGTGACAATGTAGCTGCATAACCCATGACATTAATTAATTAATTCATATGCAGGAGCCAAAGCATTGCATGTACTTCAAGTTCGACTTTGCTTTTTCATGCTCTGACATATATGCATGTATTCTCAAAGAAAGTGAAGTTTTACTAGTGCAAATGTAAGAAATTTGATTGCTCCAATTTATAGTGATATTCATGCTAGAACAATATCACCAGGTCATATTGCAAGATTAACTTATGGTGGACAATTTTGGTGTGGCGAATAGTATATACCCATGGAGCATTTAGCATATTCATAAAGAAGATAGAGCACGCTTAGATACACTTATCACCACCCCGGGGTCACAGCCACCATCACTTCTGTTCAGTGGCCGCCAGATGTTCTCCATGCTTTCCCCCGAACCATGGTAGCAGTTACCATCAGTTGTGATCCTGTCTCTTATACACATCTAGATGTGTATAAGAGACAGCTCTTCTGTTCAGTGGCCGCCAGATGTTCTCCATGCTTGCTCCCAACTGTGATAGCAGTTACCACTGGTTTTGATTTCGGAAAATCATGGGGAGCAGCCAGTGGTAAACGCTACTACGGTTCAGGGCAAAGTGTGGTAAGGTACACTGTCATGTCTGTTCTGGGTACCGGCCTACTCCAGGGCATGGGGTCGGCTGTTATCCCGGATTGGGTCTAAGCGTGAAAATACCCACAGTGGCTAATACTATCCAAGGGGTAAGAGTTTGACGCAGTACAGTTCAAACTCAGCTATAACTATGTTTGACACTGTGATTTTCTTCTTCCAGATTTACATAATGGACACAATTGTAACATGAAAACATTGGTGCTGTAAGTACACTTTTGCTTACACCTTTCCTTTCTGAAACAATGTGGCAAAATTTGTCTTTTGTTTAAGATTACAAAAAGCATAAACATACGAGAGATGTGTGCAAAGAGATGTGATTTCTTTTCAGCTCAAGTGTGGGAGGAAGAAGCCTTGTTGAAAAAAACAGATCTCGTAGACTTCACATTGATTTTAAAACAAATCAAGTTATGCTTCCCCCTACATAACTTTATAGTGAGTTGGTACAGACAAAGGAAATACTAGGATTGCTCATTTTCTAGGAGTCTGTAGAATCCTCTTTCCAATTTCACTACATTCTCAGAGTATAAAAAGGTATCCGCTTCCAAAGTCACCACAATGACATCTTTTCCTGAGTTTTGCTACGGAGCCAAAAATCTGTTAGTATTGTTAGTCATAAATTAGCCCATTGAGAGATATATCTATATCTATATATCTATGAGTTTAAATCTTTTATTGGTTACATATGAACTTAACTACTCTGCCTGACGTATCTTCATACTAATAAATATGCTAATCAACAAACACTTAGCAATCAAACTAACTTTGTTTAAAAGAGAAGCCACTAAAACCTGATCCGCATTATAACAAATTTAGCAATCAGCATGTGGTAGTGTGCAAGTCTCATGATGTATCTGAAAAGTTGGAATCTAAGGATGTGTGGAGTCTGAAAAGCCTCACTCTGTACCTTCTTTAAATTAACGATTTATCCGCAGTATTCCTTCCTACAAAATGTGCAAATGATCAGTGTGTATCCTTCTAGAATGGAATGAACTACAGTGTGTGCACTGATAATCAGGGATGTAATTGTATGTTTTGAAGGGGATGCCAAGAACAGTGGGGAATCAACTGAAGAGTAAATCATATGATTTAAAAAACCCTTGCTCTGTGTATACACTGTAAATATATATGATGATGACAGGATGTTCCCGGCCAAATGCTGCTTGCAGGTTTTTTTCTTTCTTTCTTCTCTCACCAATTTGTTGTGGATGGCTTATGTGAGTTGCTGGCTTCCCAAGTATGTCTACATTTAAATTAATTAAACTGTTGACAGTTAAATTGGGCTAAGTAGCTTCAATATAAAAGATGACTCCCAGACCTTTTTCCCCTTGAAACGCTAAGGAAAAAAATAAAAATAAAAAGGGAATCTGAAGAAGTTAGTTTTAAACATCTGTCTGGACAGATGTCAAAATGCAGAGTGCTATATTCTAGTGTGTGGCTATATGACACCATGTTATTGCTCTTTGGTTAAATATTCACAGTGGATTTTATGGTCTATTTAAAGAAAAACTTTCATGAGTATATAAACTGTTATCTCACAGGATATAATAAACTCCTTAGGTGAACTAAGTTTAGAGCAAACAATGGAAAGTAACTGTGAAGCTGGTGCATGGTATTCTAACCACAGGATTTTTAGACCAAAGGAGTTTATAGATTCTTAACTTGTTATGGCTAATGGAATATAGGATTGATTTTTGACTTGGGGGGTGGATTACTATGTGGAAATAGCCCCCCTCTTATAAAGAAGAAGAACAACATTGGCTAACAAGGCAGCTTGCAAATCTAGGTTGTGGCTGGGTGTGTGAATTTAGCAGAGTTCTTCAAGACACAAGAATGGAAAGCTATCAACGATATTATTATTGCAACAGTAATTTACCAGATCGGACAATGACGTGGTAATGCTCAGAGCCCTGCTATTTCAGAAGTAGGTAATATTCTGTTTGCTCCCCAAATAGGTAGATAAATATGTATTTCATTAACTGGCAGCGTTCAGCAGAACTTTTATGCACTGCATGTCCCAGTCCTGGGTGTTTATAAATGAGCTAACAGCCTGCTGGAGTCCGTATTCAGTCCATGTAACCCCCCACGCAGCCCCCACTCGTATTTCCAGAGTGTAGAGCTAATAAAGGGTCAGCTGTGTGTGTAGTTCTTGGGCATGAGAGCAGCCCTTACTACTCACAGGATTAACCTGACAAGCTTAATAGATAGGCAGGCATTTTTTGCTGCTGTGCTCCACCCACTAACAGGCACTGGCAGTTCCCTTCCTATGGGAAGAAGCCGCACCAGCTGTTTCTTTCTTCTGCGTTATTACGACTGTAGGAGGTTGTCCCCGCATGAACAAGTACTTGGTCACGTACGGCACGCAACAACCAATCCTAGCTAGGAGCCTCCCAGCTCTTTAAACTTTTCAAAACATTTGGCATGTGGTCTGCAGACTTCACGCATGCCTGCCATGGTTCCAGAGAACTTTAGGGTGCTCATAATCATGCTCCAGGCCTTCATGGAGGAGAACCTGGGAGTGATCCAACAGATCCAAGCAACCTGCTGATGTTGAATCAAGATTTCTAGACACAGATGGGCACTATTCACTTGATATTAGCCACGGTAGTGGGGCGCACCACAACATGCAGGCAGCTCCTGCTTCAGCGCCGTAGACTTGTCTTCCTCTGGTGACAATGGACCGCAATGAGAAGGACCAAAGTCCTGGCAGGAGATACGGCTTCACTCACCAATGCCCCGTGGGTGGCTGTATCCACCGAGAGGCTTGTGTGGGTGAAGTTGAAAATCAGAGACGGGTGGGAGAATGTATTGTCCTCTTGGGGAGATTCTGAGTAGAACTCGAACTTTAGGCTGCCCCAGCACCTTGTCTTCCACATGTCAGAGATCCCTAGGCCTCAACTGGAGATGTGGTCATTGTGGGAGGGCTTCCCAACTGCGTAGGGGCAATTGGTGCGACCCATATCACCATCATGTGCCCACCCCACAGCAAGGACAACTATTTAAACCAAAAGAGGTTCTTCTCTGTAGTTCTCCAGGCTGAAGTGGATCGCTGTGCCTGGTTTGTGGATGTGCTGACTGGGTGGTCAGGGAAAAACATGAGACATCTTCCACCAGTCCCTTTTCTTCAGCTGAATGTACACTGGGATGTTGGACCCACCACTAAAACATGCTCATGTGGTCTGTTGTTCTGGGGGATCCTGGCTGCCCACTGAAGGCCTTCAGCACTGCCTGCACTCCAGAGTAATGTTACTTTAACAGGAAGCTCAGCACCACCTGCTCTGTTGTGGAGGCTTTGGGGCTTTTAAAGCAGTGCTGGAGATCAATTGCTGGTGCTGCAAGAGTCAATTTCCAACTGGAGACCGCTTTCGCCTGTCTTCTTCACAACATCTATGAGACCAGCAGGGCCGCCTTGGAGACCTCGTCCCCCCAGTTAGCTCTGCTGTGCCAGTTTCCCTGTACTGGAACCAGCACATCCAAATGGAGCAGCACATAACTGGGGAAATCAGTGATTCCTTGTGCGGACACACCTACTGGAATGCCACCAGCACCCACCAGGAGTGACTCTTCGTCAGTTTAAAACACTTTGATAATATAAAACTTTAAATGCACAAGAACTACACGCAGGACTGATCCTTTATTATCTCTACACTCTAGAAATGTGAGCGGGGGTTACATGGGTTGCATGTAACATGGGGGTTACATGATTTAATGATCCTAGAAAAAAGTTTTAAAATGTTTAATTAATTTAAAATGTTTAATAGAAAAAAAAAGTTCACTAAGACCTTCAGCAACGTTTCCAGTGTGTCTTTGGGTGTAAAGAGATGGACAGCAGCTCTGGAGTGGCTGTGCCAGCCCACTTCAGCGCCAGGTTGGCTGGTCCATCTGAAGGTGGTCAACAAGATGTTGAAGCAGAGCAGGCCATTCAAATCCAGGGCACTGGCTTGGAGTGGAGCTGCTGTTCCAGCTTGGCGGACCCATGCTGTAGCTCCACACCCGGACAGCCATTGCCCCGGCAACACCATAGAGTTGTGAGTGCCATCCTAGAGTGTTCACCTACAACCTTATGGTGTGTGTGTGGGGCGGGAGGGGCAGCATGTGGGAAGACTGCAGCCAGGGCAACCCATGAGTCCATCTAGACCCAGGTGGGACTGGAAGCGGATGGACACAGGGGTGCACCCCTGGAGCAGATCCAGGGGCGGGCGGCCTCCATGTACATCTAAAACATCTATTGTGTTTTCCTATGGCCCATCCAGTCCCCCCATCCTCCGGTGCTATTTCAAGTCATTTACTTGACCTCTGTGTTACCTATTGACATTCACAGATGAGCCAGGTCTGGGAATGGCATGGGGAAGCAGAGAGGTGCAGGCATGGTAACTGCTACTATGTCCCCACCTCCTTCAAGTGCAAGTGCTTCCAACCATCAGCCTCTAAAATGGCTTATTGCTATGCCGTTCTCCATGGCCTGTTTCCCTTCTTTCTGCTTCCTGTTCCCTTCTCTTTCCACCCCCAAAGCGGCTTATTGCTTCGCCATACCACCATTCTCCACAAGTATGCAGATGTAAGTCTTTTGCAGAATTTGGCCTTTAATGTTTAAAATTAAGTCCATGACCAGGCCTAATAAAAAGGAAAATGGGATATAATTGTACCAGGCCCCCATGTTTAAGGTCCCTCAAAAAACAAACAACCCCACAGGATCCCCCCCACCCCTTAATATATATTAGATATGAGAAGTAATAATTGCAAGTAATATATGTGTAAATAAAATACCAGTATATTCTCCAGAAATTGATTTAAAAACCTATGATGGGGGATGGGAGATAGGAGTTCCCAAGTACTAGGATGTACCAGGGCCCACAATTTCTCTCAGTAGGCCTGCCCATGACTGTCAGTGGGTATTTTTTAGATGTGACATTACCACGGGTGGACGCGCTTACCCCAGCATGGCCACTCAGGGTGGTGTCATGTTTGTTCCCGCCCACCAGAGGTTTACTGTGGGCGGGAGAAAACACGCCCTGGACAGGATTAACTCCGGGTTGTGCGCTCGGCTCCCTACCACCTTACAACCCGGAGTTAGCCATGTTATGGTCTGGGGAAGCCATCCCTGGACTGTGGTAGAGTGAGCCATCATGGATGATGGCCCACTCTACCTAAATCTGGCTGGTGGTTACCACACCTGCCTGTGCTGAGCAGCGGGGTTATGTGGACCACATACACACGTCCCCCTTCCCTCTCCCTGCCCCCTCCCCAGCCCCAGTTGCCAATACATCTGTTCGGCAGTGGGGGCGAGGACTCTCACCATGGGTAAGATCAAAGCATGGCAGCGACTAGCATCCCCACATTTAAAAATACCCACTGTTTTTCTCGGTCAGTAAAGAGAACACAAAACCCCAGCAAACAACTGCAGTACAATAAGTCAATGTAAGATGCTAGAGAGAGCGAGAGAGGAAGTAAACTAATTCCCTCCCTAAGCTTTTCTCTCTCTCCAGAATTTGCTAAGCACTTTTCAGCTAAATACTTGACACAACAAAAACAATTTTCATGCATTACTACAGAGCATTCTTGAAGACGAAAGTGCCTTAATTCTGTGTCAAAGAGACTAACAATAACAGGAATATCTCACTGTTTGTTAATGAGCATGGGATGGAAGTGTGAAGGTGAAAAGACAGATTCTGGGTTAGAAAGTGACAAGGTGAGATTGCTTCTTTATCACACTTTTTTCTTCTTTTTTTAAAAAAACCCAGCAGCATCCTATACGAAAGCAATAGAAAGTGGAATGGGAAATTTCTGAGGCAGCTCCAGCATCCGATTGCTGTGAGTTTATTTTATTCCCATTGCTTGCTTCATGGGAACTGTCGGTTTGCTACAGCAGTCATTAATTGGGTTATGAGTGATAAATTCAAGTTGCTTATTCTTCCAAACATCTGCTTTTGCTTTCATACCCCTATATAAAATGTTCAGTGATATCCCAGTATAGCACATGGCTTCCAACTTCTCCTTCGTGGGATAGCTTAGCTATCAAAAACTCATTAAGTTGTACATAACGAGGTTCTGCAGGGCAGTCAAAAAAAGTCTCCAAACTGAAGACATCAAATGCCCCAACTCTCCCATTTAAATTTTTTATTGTCACCATTGACTAAATTTTGTGCTTAGAGAAAACAAGCAAACAAACAACCTCCAAGAATGTTAGTCTATTTCGGCCCCCACAATCCATCCACAGCATTGAATTAGTGTAATTTGTGCTTTTGTCTAAACTGGAATTTAGCCTTCAGAAGCAAAAGGCTTATGCTGCACCCAATGGCAAAATCCAGCCATATTTCCTACTGTTGAAGACATAAATCTCCTATTTGTTTGAAGAGCTGGCCAGGGCTTGACACAACAGGAATGCATACGTAAATATACACTTGTGGCAGCTAGAAACGAACATGGAAACCATGAAGGGATTGTATCCGTGCACACATTTCTACCCTCCCTCCACATAGTGCTTTTGTGTAGAAAGCGAAATCTTCATTTTATACAGTAGCAATCACTAGGATAGTATGACAGAGCCTGTTACTTAATATCACATGGCTTTGTAGGACTATTTATCCGAATAAGCGGGTAAGGAGGAACACTACAAGGTATTTTTTATCTGAATCATTTATTTTAATTTTATGTCTTAATTTTTTAGTTAGAGAACATTTGAGAAGTTCTTCTAATTTTGGATACCTTGCTTCAGAGCACGTCTGGCTAAAATCAGTTAAAAAAACCAACACACACATTGAAAATCCACCAAAAATCAAAAATAATACTCTAAACCTGTCACAAGTCTAAATAAAAAATAGCCACTAATCAAAATAAGCTAAAAGAAGAAAAAAAAAACTTTACAGATTAACTTTGTTACAAAACTCATTTGCAACCAAATGAAATGAAGTTATAAGGATAAAATTTTCAGCAGATTTTCACAGCACAGTAATAGCCTTTATGCTCAGAAATTTATGGGCCATGGACAGTTTATAAGAAACGATTTAGTTCATCAGAGAACCAGACTGATGGAACACATGGGAGCATTCTGCACAGGAAGTTGGGTTTTGGAAGAATACTTACTTTGATAGAGTTGTTTTGTTAGCTAAGTAAAACAGTAGGGAAGCCAATGGCCACTTAGGCTTCAAAAATAAATATATATTTATAAGTCACCCAGCTGCTTAATTGAGATCTCTAGTGTTTTCACTAAGTATATCTTATCCAAAAAAACAGCAACACAGAAAATAACAGCAGCAGCCGAGACCTGCAGTATGCTGAGGTTCATTTAATCAGTCAACAGTAGTTAGGAAGTAATGAAACACTAATTACGGGACAGATTCTGATTAGAACTGCAACAAATTTGTAACTTTATATTTACAAATTGAATCTGGGTTTATTGAAACAAATATCAATATTTCAATTAGTCACACCTGCAAAATTCACCAAATTTGTTGCTTCGGCACTATGTGTCTGCAGCTTTTTGGTTGCTCACTATTTTGTTTTTGTTGTGCAGTATTTTGGCTAAAATAAAAATAAGTGGCACATTGGTATGTCACATGGCATGAGTTAACCAATTGATGACTTACACATTTCAGAAACAGCTGCTGATCCATGAAATATTTTAGTACTCTGGTAAAAATATTATTGGAAATGCACATTTCATTTCAGTCTAAGAGCACATTTCATGACTGGAAGCTCTCAGGTTTTCAGTCAAATCAATGGGTGTTTTTACACACACATTTCTCCTGCATGTTTGCTGTTACATCCTGAACTTTCTGTGTGTCTAAATCACTCACCCAGATCTTAAACATCTGGCTCTTTGAACTACTGCATAGAACTTCTGTGTGTAAAACCTTCTCCTGGTAAACTGCTTTGCTCCAGGCAGCTGTGGTCACTTGGTTTCCATGGCAGCCCCTCACGTCTATAGCTGCGGCTACTTTAGGCTGCCTCAGGGCAGTGTGTGTGTGAAGAATGAATCCGGAACTTACTTGTGGACTTGTAAACCCAGAAGATTGAAAGACCAGCACTTTAAGATGTGTGTAAAAATGCCCAGTAAGTAACTATAAAACTAGTGCTACTAAATTATACCAGAGAAATGGGACTGAAAGAAAGGCAAAGTTGGTGGATGGAAGTGTATGTTGCAAGGTCACACATATGAAGTGCTCTCCTGAATAAGGAAAATACAGTTCTAAAAACTGTGTCCCCTGTGGCAGTTGGGTAGAGTGCACAGTTGTTATTTTGAGAGCTCAGCAGCCTTAAATGATTTATCAAACACCACTTTTACGTGAGTTTGGGGTGGGATTCAGTGCTTCTGCAGCACATGCACCACCCTAGAGTTGTGGGCATCTGGAATATTTACCTATATCCTAGGTGGTCTGGTTGGGATTCCAGATGTCTTGCCACTATCTCCCCATAACAACAGGGTGAAGATTTAGGCCTGGGTTGAGGACTCAGTTTAAAGTGTCTGGGCTTTGAGGGAAGGTCATATGTCCCTTGAGGGAGTTTTTAGAAACTCCACTCTGATACGGTACCTTTTGTCATTTGTTTAACTGGATATTTGTTATGTTAACAAAAGGTTGCTGCCAAGTTTTATCCAAACATCTGTGTCCTGTCTTGTGTCGGGCAGGTGGTGGCAATGTACATTTCATGACTGGAAACTCACAGGTTTTCAGTCAAATCAGTAACTGTATAAAACTATTGCTAATAAATTATAACTGGGTAAGAAAGATGGAATTGAAAGAAAGGGAAAATTGGTGGGCTGAAGTGTATGTTGAAAGGTACACACATAGTAAGTGCTCTCCTGAATAAGGAAAATACAGTTCTAAAAACGTTGAGTAATACATTCCACGCACATGTTGTGCATGTGGGGCATATGCATTTTTAAAGTTTTGTACTGCACCCCTCCTGCCACAGGCAGCCCAGAGCCACTATCATGATCAATAAAAAACATAAAATATTAGAAAACAGATAAAAACATCATCACCTAGTAATAAAAACAATAATCGTAAAAGAGAAACAACAAACCCATCTTCACCAATCTCCCCACCCCACCCCAACCCTTACCTCTCTCCCTCGCCAAACGCCTGATGGAACAGCCAGGTCTTACAGTTCCTACGAAAGGCTGGGAGGTCCGGGGCCAGATGGGCCCCCACCGGGAGGGAATACTACCTTGGAAAAACCCCTGAATTTGTTAACGTACGCATTCATACATAGACACACACAATATACGGCAAATACAGTATGCGTCACAATGTGGTAAAGGGTTCCATCTGGGGTTACCTGAGTAACTTACTCAGTTTTGCTACTAGGAGTGATGTGGACCGTCTCAAACTCATAGTATTAAAACTGTATCTCACCACACAATCATGTTTCACTGCAAGACTGATTTAATTGGACAAACACTGTTAATTATTGCATTCCCGTTTATTTGAGAGCATTGAAATTTGGCAGATCCATTCACTGTATGTCACTGATCCTAGTCAAAACATCCCAAATTCGACATCTGACACATCCATCAAAGGACATATAAAGACCACCAGTAATTCTTATCAGATGTCAAACATTACATCTCCCTTTCCCTATGTTATTTCCCCCCTCTTTTTGTAGATCTTTTAATGGATCAGGAGATAGGAGATCTTAAAATTACCCTTGGTCCAGAAATGACTATTGCTCATCCTGAGTCCAGGTTACTGCTGTCTTTTCAGGGAAGTGGAGGACCCAGGGAGGGAGAACATTATTTTAATTAAGAAACAGTGGCTCTCTGAATGTACTCAGAGATGATAATGCATACGTGTTAGAAGTACCCTAGTAGTAATGACTTAGTGGGCAGTGTGGTGATGATTAATGATAAATGCAATTGAACACGTCTCTTCAGCTTATCATATGGACATCTACACCAGCAATGGGAAAAACTTCCCTTCCCATGGGCCACTTTTAAAATTAGGGCTGTTTTTACATGGACTGCCCCCCTCCCTCCCCACTCAGTGTTCGGGCGGGTGTGCGGTGGGGGGGGAAGTCCATGTAAACGGCCTCCAGTAGGTGGGGGGATTGGTGTGCACCTGTGTAAATGCCATGGGTGGCGAGTGTTTGTGTGTGCATGCTCCCACCGCACACCCACCAACCCACACCCATCTACACCCATGAAGACCTCCAACAAAACGGAGGAAGCTCTGGGTCATGGGTGGAGATGGGTGTTGGTAGGTGGGTATCCGTGTAAGCGGGCACCCACCCACCTACAATCAACACGCTGACCCCGCCCCCCCAGGTCCGTGTAAAAATGGCCTAGTAGAAGCTCCAAGGTCTACATAAGCTGGGGTTGGGTGAGTGTTCAGGAAGAGGAAGGTCTAGATCCAAGTTCTGTACTCTCTTAGTGTGCTTTTAGATGAGCAGGAAGATCTAGTGTGTTGAAAAACATGCTTTGAGAAAAGTCACGGGGCGGGGGGCAGGGCTTTTAGATGAGCCAGAAATCACTGGTCATCATTGCAATCGCGGCTCACACATTATTTTTAAAATGACATTTGAAAGACCTCTAACATCAAGGTCTTTCAAATGCATTTTGAAAAATAATGCGCAAGCCGCGATTACGACGGCCGGTGACTTCCAGCTCATCTAACCCCCCCCCCCAACCCCATGCAACTGTTCTCAAAGCACATTTTTCAATGCGCAAGATCCTGCCGCTCATCTAAAATTGGCCTTAGTTCACATCACTGCTCCCTGACCCTGATCTCAGTCTTTCAGTGCCTGAAGATAGGAAGAAGATTTAGTGCAGACCCATGCACTGGAAAGGGGTCAAATAGCTGTGGGATATATTTGGCAACCCTTTATCTACAACATCCATTTATATTAAACATATTTTTATAAAAATATATAAATTGAAAAATCCCTTGCTCTGCGTGTAGCCCATATACATGGCGAAGTCTGAAAGAAGAATTTCTGGAAGTATATGCTAATGTGAGTGCCACATCTCAAAAAAGCAGCCATCAAGACATTTGTGCATCTGCATAGTGAATCTAGAATTAGCAAACAACCCAGTATAGTTCATATTTTTCTGATTTGGTTAAAGGCCATTATGCAAACTGTTTCAGCTTAAAATGTGAACCTATTTATTTATTTACTTATTTATTTATTTATTTAATTGTGACAATTCCCTTCAGTCTTCAAATCTTAAATTTAAAAATTCACAACACAAATCTAAACTTTAAATATGCACAACACTAATGCCAATTATAACACTGGAGTATAACACTAATCACTAAAACCAAAACAAAACAACAGAACTTATAATACTAGCGCCAAGGCACTATCAAATGATCAAAATATTAGGTCCCATTGGGCGTTGCATTGCTGTATCTAGACTTCAACTTTTATAGGACCCCTCACACCAAGGAAGTTAGGTGCTCACATCCCATTTAAATTCTATGGAAAATAGGTGCCTAATTCCTTTAGGGTTCGTGCAGAAATTGGGTACGAAAATTGCTACCCACGGTTACTATTCAGTGTTCTGGTTAGTTTGGCAGTTTCTGGTAACTAACTGTTTATAGTGGAGGGTAACCACAAAACTGGAATTATTAAAACTGGCTATTAACGTTTACCTCAAAACCAAACCAGAAGGGAATGGGAAAAAAATCATTGGCAAATGGTAATGTGGTAAATGGTAACCAGTAAATGGTAATGCAGTTAACTGGATATCCGTCAGAAATGAATCCGATACCATTCAGTATCCAGATGGATTCCAGACAGCAGCAGACACTTGTTCCAGCTCTACTTAGCATCGCTTCCAGCACGCGTCACATTTTATACGACACATTTAAAGACAGATGGAAATGTAGCATCAAACAAGTGGTCTAGGACATTTGGTACACCCTTCAATATTAAATGTATTGATTTTTGGAGTCGCTTTTTATAGAGCTGTATATCTCTTCTACAAGGTTTAGTTGCTTTGATCGCTATTGAGTTCTGTAGAGTTTTTCTGTGTGGGAGTGTAAAGTAATAGTAAGCTTTTAGATCCAGCCACACAGTAATGGCATCTATGAGGTTCCCTTCATGTTCTTCAGCATGACACAGTGATGGCCTCTCTTCATGGGTGTGGGGGCACAGACCCACCAAAGGCCGCCACCGATGCCGATTCAGCACTGCTTCTGCAGCACGGATGCTCCAAGCTGGGCCAGCCTGGTCCAGCTCTCCTTATTTTTCCTCACCCTCAATGCTCCATTAGCCCTCACTCATGTGTGAAAGCGCACATGGACAAAAGGATCTGTGCATTTCTGGACATGTGCCTCAGATGGAACATGCTCAAGTTAGAGGTGTGTCCAATCTGGGGTGCATGCGCAGAAGCACACACAGCCTTTTAGCCCTCTATGCTTTCACATATGTGCAAGCCAGTCATGGGGCACCATGGCTGGCTAGTTGAGCATTAGGTGAGGGAGATGGAAGTGGGGACATGTGGGAGGGGTGAGGCAGGATAGCTGTGAGTGTGGCCAGCTCTTTTTGAGGAGAGGGGATGGAAGGAACAGTGGGGCAAGGTCTCATCCTCCCCTTGCCTTTGAGATACAGAGGTCCTAAGGTAAGCCAGCACAGATGCTTACAGAGTGCTGGTGCATTAAAGGCAAGGGAAAGGGCTGGAGGACGAGCCAGGGCAGAAAGGCCTGGGTTCCTATGAAGTAACTCAACCGATCAGGATGATTTTAGGGCACCATTTCCATATGCCCTAAAACCAATCAGTGCCCTGAGGAGCGCTCTCCCTCATTCACCTCTTTAGGAGTTTGGAGGCTGCTGGATTTCTCTACTTTGGTGATTTATTTATTTATTCTCCTGATTTTTGTTACTCTTCACTATGGTACAGCCTCTTTTAATTGTCCCCCTTCCCTGAGTGATACATTTTTATTTTATTTTCGATTTATTTTGTAGGCTTTTGTTTATATTTGAGTTTTTGGATATTTTTAATATATTTGTGGATTTTTAAAAGTATATTTATTTTTGGTTTGGGTATTTTGTTTGTTGACAATATATTTTTTGAATATAGTTTAAATGATATTGTTTGATATTTTTATATATTTTTTTAATCATTTGTATTTGTATTTATATTTAGTGTGGATATTGGCTATTTGGCATGGATATTTTGTGCATTGACTGAGTGCAGTGGGGAATAAAATGCGAGCAGAACTTAAATGTTTTCCGAGAAGCTTTACTTAGACTTTTTTAATTTAATATTTTTGCAGTAGTGTGAACGTGACCTTATAGTGTTTCTGAAAGGAGAAAATAGTTATGCTCTTTCTTGTGATAGCCCCTTTGAATTTTTCCCTCTTCCCAAGTGATCTGATGCTTGAGAAACTTTTTGTTGAACCTTGAATGTTTAAATTGGTTGGGATATTTTGGTGGGCTCATACAGTGGGGAAAAATACAGACCGAATATAGACATTTCCCCGAAAGATTTATTTGGTGACTTGTATTCAGTCTTTCTGTTGCAGCGTGAACACTTCAAAAATGCTTGCTTTGCCGTTTGCATGCAGTCTTGCATGATGTTCGTTTTTTTGAAAAGGGAAAATAGGGTTAGCCCCTTTGCAATTTGTCCCCCACTCTACAGGCAATCTGATGCTACTTGGAATTTGGGATCCATGTATTTTTTTTTCTCTTGTGCACTGACCTCGAAGCTTATAGGAAGGATACTGAAAGTGCTATATCAGAGGTGGGGAACTTTTCCCTCTCATGGACCAATTGAAAAATTAGTACAAGTTCTGAGAGTCAGATAAAAGGTGGGGGTGCCTATCTAGTGAACTCAGAAAGAGGAGGTTCCGATTATGGATCTGTGCCGTGGGTCTGTCCCCTTCTTTTAGTACATGCCCTCATCTCCACTCCTCTCCCCTGAGTCCAGGCTTTCGGTGCTTGAGGTAGGAACTGGATCCAGAGGCCAAATCTAGGAACTGCAAAGAGTCAAACAAACANTAGACATTCTGAGACATCAGGTACCCGAATTGGGTACCAATGGGTACCCAATGTTGCCAGGTCCAGGGGTGCAGTGGGTATTACCTTGTTACCTGCAAGTAATACTTGCATTTTTCAGACGCCCCCAGTGGGTACCCAATGGGCTTCCCCAACCCCCATCAAGTGCCCGGATACCCCATACTGCAGGTCTTTCTAGGACACCCATGGAAGCTCTTTCTGCCACGTGCTCGCCCACCTGGCTGTGTTGCTGTTCCTGCTACTCCTCTGGCTGCCGCTCCCACTGCTCCGCTTATCCAGGCAGTGCACCACAGTCCCCGCAGTGCCTTGGGATTCTTCTGGCATCCCGTGCGTGACCTGCTATGGGGACCGTGGCACGCCACCTGGCTCAGCCGAGCAACAGGCCGGGTGGAGCACTGGGAGCAGCGGCCAGAGGAACAGAAGCAGCAGCAATGCAGCCGGGTGGATGAGTCCACCCGTGGAGTGCGTAGATAGCCTGTCAGGCCACATCCAGGCGCTGGTTGGGGCCTGAACATGATGGGGTAGATACAGGCATTCCTGATTTGACAGGGTGCCCATTTTCCCAAGTACCCTCTTTCAGCTATAGTCAGGTCAATTTGGGTACTGGGAATTCAGGTTTTTGCGGGTACCCGTTTCAGCTCTAGTCAGTACAGATGGGACCACGGATGAGTGCTGTAAGACAAGAGTCCAGAATACAGCAGGGACAAGCAGGAACCATGTCCGGACACTCCTTTATAGGGACTGTTGACACACTGGGCCAATCAAGAGACAGGGCGGGGCTCAGGAAGCTTATAAGGCTCAGCACAGGGGCTCAGAAGGTCAGAGATACTGATGCTTGGTTCAGGAAGCTGTGCTAATGGCAACTTACAGTATGGCCTAAAGAATGTTTTGCTCCTCTGCTGGGGAAAGTAAATGGTGAGAGTAGGCATTCTTAGTGGGGTTTTAATGTGTTGAGAGACAGCATGGCATAAACCTTTATGGGGCAGTGTCTTAACCTAGTATTAGATACAAAA
The DNA here is from genome assembly GCA_003113815.1 of Sphenodon punctatus. Taxonomy (NCBI): domain Eukaryota; kingdom Metazoa; phylum Chordata; class Lepidosauria; order Sphenodontia; family Sphenodontidae; genus Sphenodon; species Sphenodon punctatus. The sequence goes on from QEPC01011712.1 coordinate 797,994, forward strand.
AAAGAAAGAAAGGGGAACATTAACTGCGTTGAGTAATGACAAGAGGGTTCTATGATGCATTTCATAGGGGTTTATATACTTCTTGATCCTATACCATTTAGAAGGGAAGAAAGAAAGAAAATCTGTTTGATCAAAACTCTCCCACTCAGTATGTATATTGGAATCAACATTAAAGCTTTTAACAATTACACACACAGCTGAGTTAAAGCTATTGTTACCCTGTGTGATGGATTAAGATCAGGAATGTTAATGCTCTCCAAAGGAACCTTTTAAAACATATATTGCAATTGTATAAACAGGGTCAGCAGAGCTAAATGGGATGTCAATGACCTACGAAGATCATAAAGTAAACAAAAGATCTTAAAATAAGCATGTAACCTGAACACCTCGGGGTTATTCGATATCAAAGGCATCTGCTTATATAAAGTAAGGGAAATTGACTTGCTGGTAATTCTGTTTGTCGTAGGTTACCTCTTTCCCCATATGACCAAGGCAATCCATCTTGGCCAACAGCAGTATGTCTTCACCTACCACAAGAGGAGGAGGATAAGCGAATGGTTCAGCAAACCAATTCAGAGCGTATTTCACTAGCACTGTTAAGTTCTACTGACTTCAGTGTGAATTCAAAACACTTGTCATTCAGGGCCAGTATAAAGACTGTCAACATACCAGCTTCCTCCTCACTCAGAATATTTCAGACTCCATGAAAATCAAATGCTTCAGTAAGTCCCCTATGAAGGAAGGGGAGAAGCAAGCTGGATAGTGTCATTATTAGTGACAGTGGGTAATTTTTCCCTTGTCATAGCTTCTTTGCTCATGGCCCAAAGGAAATCCATCCTGATCAATAATGGGCCTCATGAGCAGTAAGCAGGGAGGTAGGGTTACCTCACTCTCCTGCTTGTAAAGTTCTCAAACCATGTTGGTGATTAAGATTAAGCTGATCTATTTAGTGTGGCAAAAGACCTTGTTGCAGATTTCAGCTGTGAATCTTTCGACTCTATTCGCAAAACTTTGGGCTATATTTTGTGGGAGATGATGGCTCCCCTTGATTTACCCTATGACTCTGGAATAATCATGCCCATGTTTAGCTCTGTCATGGCGACCCCCACGCTGGGGCTGGGAGGGTCGCACGAACCCATGTGCTCACCCGCTATGATGGGCGGCCATTGAGCCTAGTTCCTTCCAGGCCCGCATTCCTGGGCAGCCGCCTACCCAGTTGGGGGCTGTAGCAGGCCCACATCTGGCAGCCCGCTAACGGACACGTGGGTTAGGCTTTGATCCAGGTGGGCCGTAATGGGCCAGCATCAAGTCTGTTAACACCCTATGTCCTGGTGGCTTTCAGTGATGTAGATCATCTGCAGCGCCAGCCCTAGGCACGTGCGACATGTGCAGTCGCACATGACCCTGCCCTGGGACTGGGTGTAGGGAGCCCCGTGCCTGGGCTGGAGGCGGCCCTGGGTGTAGGGCACCTCCACATCCCTTCACCTGCTGCTGCACCAGCGGGACACTGCTGGGGCTATTCTCGCGGCCGATTGAGATGGAAACAAACTCCCGCGTGAGTGAACTGATCTCCAGTCCAAAGTAGCAGAGCGAGAAAAACCAGGATGGGCACCGTAAGACGGCCTAGGGTTGGATGTGCTCCTCATTCTGCTGCTTATGTCTGGGCTGTGGTGAGCTTCCTTTGCAATGTCGCTGCCTTTATCAGTCCACGCTTTGGTGCAGCTAATTTTTAAGGAACATTTATGAAAAATACATGTTGCAGGGTCTGCACTGGCTGCCATCCCCAGGGGCCTTAGGCACCAATGCAGGGCAATATGTATTTTTCAAAAGTGTTCCTTAAACATTTGCATAGGTGGCAACTCTAAGCTCCATTGGACGTAGTTTTTTTTTTTGATCTCTCCCAGGAGCTTCTTTTCCCTTTTGTTTTCCAACTAAAAAACTTTCTAACTCAAAGAGCTGCAGCCTGTTCCTTCTCAGGGGGAGCTGTGGAGCGAAGTTCATGCGACACTGGGCCCAGAGGAGCAGGGTGAGACAGGCATGTAGGAACTGGATGCATTGCGTACTTCTATGTGTGAGAAATCCCCCCTCCCATGACAGGGTCTCATGCTGAAAGGGCACAGAGATGAGGACATCCACTCAAGAGTAGGGGACCGATCTATGACGCTTGTCCATGTTCTCTGGACCGTCCGCTTCCTAAGCTCTCTGGCTGCCCCCATTTCTACGTGACCCTTGGGGCTTGGATTAATTTTCAAAGCAACCCCATGGGAGGGAAACGTTTCACTTCCCCTGAGCTGAGCTATGTCATGGATCCTTCCGCAATCCTTGCATGCCCTCCTCTCCACTCCCTTCTTCCCAAGTTTACTGTTTCAGGGTTTGGGCTAGGGCCTGGATCCAGGGGCCAGATCCATAAACTGGAAACAAGTCCAATAAAGAGCAACCACTGGCCAGATTTGGGTGGGGGATTCCCCTGCCCTGCTTTAGACCTGTCTCTTATACACATCTAGATGTGTATAAGAGACAGGCCCTCTAATATGTTTACTTTAAAAAAAAACCAAAACCAAAGAAAAACACACACCGAATGGGATGGAGGAGGATTTTTCAACTGTCTGGGCAGACACACAGTATTTCCCTGGAGTTTGAAAGAGCTGGTTTCGGGTGTCAAGAGGAGGAGTGGGGAGAGGGTGAGAATTTCCCTCCTGCCTTTTATTTGGAGAACAAGGGGTGGTGGAGAGAAGGGGAAGGATGGGTTAAGCTTAGTTATAAGGGGATAGCTGGATCTGTATTTTTCTAAACCTGTTCTCTTATTTCAGGCACTGGTGTGCTCTGGTTGGTCCTACTCTCTACTCATAGCTATTTTTCTGTGTGGATTGTTGGAGTACAGCAGATCCTGCAGTGGTGCGGGGGGCTGGAGTATATGGCCCTTGCGGTCACTTCCAGCTCTGAGACTCTGTGGGAGGTGGGGGATCCTGAAGGATATGGCACTATAAGGACTGGAGAAGTATAAAGGACTTCTTCACTCCCCGACCCCAGAATCAGAAATCTCATCCCCTGATTGGCTTGACTAATAGCCATTCATGGACCTGTCCTCTAAGGACTTATCTAACCCTTCCATAGTTAAGCTATTGGCTTTCACAACATTCCCTGGTAATGAGTTCTGTAAGCTGATGAAACACAGGGACCAGGTGACCCTTGAAATCAATTCCAGCCCTAAAATTCTATGATTGAGTGAAAAACTGCTTCCTTGGATTTATCTTAAATCTGCCTTGTTCCACTGAGCTCGTTCTTTAGGGCTTGAGAGTGGATCCATGGGCCAGATCGAGGAATCTGCTCCTCTGCCCAAAAAGAAGTCCCATCCTACCCACTTTATCTCCTAAAGTCTAAGTAAAGTGAGCATCCAGTAAGAGTAAGACATGGCAATATTTTCCTTCGAAAAATAAAACATTTCAGAGTGATAATAATTACTTCAAGTTGATGCTATTGAAAAAGTCATATTTTCCAGTTTTGATTTTTTTGCCCTTTTCAGCTCTAATTACTTATGCAAGTCCACTAGGAACTATTAATCAGAGATAGAGGGGACAAGAGAGTCTCTATGAATGTCAGTGGTCTTCATAATGGAGCTGCATCTGGGAGGTTGTATTTACTAACTATGGCGAAATAATACGTCATACCCAGGACAATAGCAAGGGGGCAATGTGTGTGGGAAGCTAAGAAATTACTGGTGAGGCTGATGGGGTTTGTGGGTGTGCAGGTATGAACAAATTATGCAAATAATTATGCAAATTAGGCCCTGCACCAAGACTTTGCAAGTAGTCCTGCAAACCCTGGGGCCAGCCTTGATCATCTGATCCTCAATGTGCTTTACAGAGGCAAACTACCTTCCAGTGTGCTCGTCTTTAAAGTGACTAAGTCACTTTTGAAAGTCTCACTTAGGGGGCTTTCAAACATAGTGGCCGGAGCCGTCACTACAGTCAGGAGTCAGCCTGGCTGCCGAGCAACCATTACAGTGGTCAAGCCGGGGAGGGGGCAGGGAGAAGCACAGATAGGTGTCTGCTGCGGTCTGCCCCCCTAGCAGACGGGCAGCCATAAAAACATTACAGCATGCTTTACACCCGGTTGGGCAGCCGTTCCCCAGGAAGTGTTAGCATTTAGCCCGGGAGTGGAGTTGGGGATTCCCCCAACTCGCAGCCCTGGCTAAGTGCCAACCATCACTGCCCAGGGAACGGTCCAGGCTAACATCTGGCAGCAGTTTCTGATGTGATGGTAGCCCGCATTTCCACATGGGTCAAAACGTGAAAATGCAGGGTATCGTCATGTCTAAAAGCACCCTTAATGTACTTAGGTCAAGTACATATTAGTGTTTTTAAAAAAAACTAATTCAAAGTTCTAGGCTGTGATGCACAAACCACTTAGTCTGGAGTAGTCCCATTGAAGTTTATAGGGTTTCAATGGGACTACTCTGAACTAAGCAGTTTGTGGCTCACAGCCCTAGAATAGACAGGGTGCCATTAGTGAAATTCAAGAGAAAGTCAAGTTAGTGAAATTCAGTCCAAGGTAAAGGCTTGTTAAACTCTTCTTAACCTTGTCTATGTTCGCATTTTAGCTCCAGAAGATTGACCTAGCTCATGCTAAAAACACATTTTTTCCTCCTTATACGCATACGTCATCATGGTCTAAATCATGGAGGCACTTTTGAATATTTTGAGGTAGATTTTAAATAGTAAAAACAACACTTGCATGCCTAGCTTCCATAAGAAGCCCATGGGAATTGGGTGTATCCGTGTCATTTCTGCCTTGGAAAACTTACTCCTTTTACTCTGTTTTGTGACCTTTCCAAGTATCCCTTCATGTTAGAATGACCATAGAAGTGGGATAAGACGGATTATTATTATTATTATTTATTTTTAAAGTGTGTGCGTGTGTGCAACCATACTAATGGTTAAATAGACCCATGGGAAAGTATTTCATCGCCCATTGCTGATAGGTTAAGTAGCTGGGAGCTGTACAAAGAAGGAACCATGGTGGGAGACTTTCTGTAGAAGGTAAATGTGTTCCCTTCCTTCACGATCCCATTCGTCTCAGCTACCCGATTTCTTTATGACATCCTGGCAGCCACCCGAGTTTGTCTCTTGCTGTGAGACAGTCAGCACCTCACTCATGGCGCCACAGGAAAACTAAACCCATCCAAACCAAGGAAAACACTTGGAAAAACATTGTTATGAATTGGGGTTCTTTTTCAAGTTATGTATAAAGACCCTTTATATGGCAGAACCCTATGGAGAAAGGCTCTCTTTATGCTAACTCCAGTGAGCGTCTTCAAGAGATGCTGGCTTGGAAAGGAAAGTGCAAGGGGGAAAGGAGGGAATACAAATTATATTTTTGTTCTTGTGTCTGATGATGACAGAAGATTTTTGATGATGATGGAACCCATTAATCTTTTCTGCACTCCTCTCTCTCTCTCTGGGTTAATGAGGTTCCTTTTTGCACCACATCAGGTATCCATTTCATCGGAGTGAAGGGCCATTGGGCAGTTGATTATGCTTTCTTAATTTGCAGAGCTATATCACTCTGAGCTCCAGTGTTGGGGTATACCCAAGTGTACCTGCTGACTAGGTTCATGCCACTATGTATTCAACAACACACACACATTCTTCAGCTAGGAAATACAAATGGTGCATGTAAAAATCCAAATTCTATTAACTGGGTCAATTATGCAAGTTAACTATAGTCCCAAAAATTATTCACATTTTTGAATGCAAATGAGTTTTTCAGCATGCCATTCCCTCCGTTATGGACACCTTAAAACACAAAATACCACACAGACATCTCAGCTGGGGATTCTTTTCTCCAGAAGAGGGTTGTGAGCTGCTCCTTTTGGGCAGATGTGGCAGCTGGCCCATGATCTAAGAATATCTACAAGTAGATCATCAGTATTGGCATCTAATTGGTTAGTTCATGGTGCTGGTATCCCATTGCTTAGATCACAACACTCCCCTCTCAGGCTGTAATTGCTGTCAGAGGCAATTTCTACAACTGTTTGGCCAAGTGACGTATTCTGTAAAAATGGCTATAATTACAGCAGCACAGAATTAATTGGGATCTGGATCCTGACTATGACCGCTGCTCTCATGACTAAAGTTCAAATACAGAGTGCTTTTGGCCTCTGTTCCTTGTCCCCTTGGTACACCTTCCATTATGGCCAAGTAGCTTGACATACCCCTTTCATCATGGCCAAGTGCAGAGAGCAGTGTAGGAGGCCAGAACCAGCTGCATTATGGCTCTGCCAGCCTCATCCAGCATTCAGGTCTGGATAACAATTGTGAGGTGCTCTGATACTTATTGGACTTTATTCTCACAATGCTACTGAGAGGCAGGTATGGCAATACTCATTTTACAGATAAGACCTGAGTAGAGCTGAAATGAGTACCCGCAAAACCAAGTATACCCAACGAATTTCCAGTACCTGAATTGATCCAACAACTTTGGGTACTGGTTAGTATCTGATTGCGACCTGAGTTGGGTTCCCCATGTCCCAAAATGTAGACTTCTGGTCCTGGAATACCGACTTCTGGTACCAATTATTTTTACTTTCATGTTGATTTTTCGACTTCCAATGCCTATTCTCCCTCCCAGAAAGTTGACTTCTGGTCCCAGAAAAACAACTTCTAGTCCCGAATGTTCTGTGTACTAAATTTAGTATCCGTTTCAGCTCTAGACCTGAGGCTCCAGTTACTTGCCTGTGGACACACAAGAAGTTTGAGGCTGAAGGAGGAATTGGACCCAGGTTCCCTAAAGCCAAGTTCACTAGAACATTTGTGCCTCCAGTGAATGCCTCTCTTCACCCGAGAGATCGTGTGGTTGCCATGTTGGTCCCAAGTGACAGCGAGGGAAGCAAAGGGGTTTGAATGATCTCTTTTATTGGACCAACTACTGTTGGTGGAAGAAAGGAAACCTTTGGGCCGAACGGGGCCCTTTCTCACCTCAGGCATTTAGTGTAGCCAGTCAAAAACAGAGCAAATACAGGGCAATATATAACGAGGCAGGAAAGGGTAGAGTTAGATAAGACAAAGTAACTAGTGTGTGGGGTGGGTGGGTGGGTGTTGTATTGATAGGGAGAAAAGTGCCAGACATATTGAGCACAATTCTTTGTCCCGTGTGATACCTGACAGGTATGCTGTGTGGAGCAGTCAAGGTGTAGGGTGCAGGGGTTCGGAGTCGGGCCAGGCTGCACACTCGCCAGGTGTGGCTCTCCTGTGCATGCACAAATGGTGTGCGTACTGCGCACCCAGGGCATAGGATTGTGCCCAACACATAGGTGGAGGGTAAAGGGGAAACAGATAACGTGAAATGAAAGCTGGTTAGTTATAAAGTTTATTGCTTAACACAAGTCATTGCAAAAGACATACACAACACAAAGCAATCATATTAAAACCAAAAACCAACACACAAAAATCATTTGTTAATACAGAGTAGTGGGAGATATACATTAATAATCCCATTATCCTAATCCCCCTAAAACTCCCCCACAGAAATGACAGCCCTATCTAGTTCTTTTGGAGTTTATAACACTGAGCAGAAATTTTGCCACCCTCTCAGTATTTCCTTTGTCATCGCCAGTCAATCAAAGTGCCACCAAGCTAGCACGAGACCTGCCTGGAAATTATTTTAATAATGAGACTAACAGCTTCTCACGGGTTTCCAAATAGCGCTCACATTCTAAAAGAATACGGTCTATAGTATCCACACAGACTAGCGAACAACTGCAAAACCGGTGGGCAAAAGGAACACCTTGGAGTCGCCCCTCGGGTAATACAGATGGGAAGATATTCATCCTAGCCATAGTTAAAGATCTTCTGGTTGGCAGTCCCAAGTCATATTCCAGATAAGGCATAATACCCAAGGAGTTATTAAGTAATTCCAAAAAGCAACACAGAGTCTTTTTTTAGGGATGGGCGAACGAGTTTTGGATGTTCGGAGTTTGGACCGGAATCGGTCTGTTCGAACGTCCGAACCGAACTCTAGAACGACCGAACAGTTTGCTCGTGTTCGGATGAGTTCGGGGGCAGGAAAAATGTATTTCCAGGGCCAAAAATTATGTTTCAGTTTCGATTTTGGTTTCGCTATTTTTGAATGTTCGGCCAAACCGAACTCGGCTGAACTGAACCATCAAACCCAAACTCGGGTTTCGAACTGAACATCCGAAACACGTTCTGTTCGCCCATCATTAGTCTTTTTCCCTCTTACTGCAGCAATGTCTTCCTGATAGGCTATATCTGTAATTCGCTATTTAACCAATCTTCTAGCTCCGGCATATCCCAAAGTAGTCAGCATAGCAGGAGAGAGGCCTATCGTGTATTTTTTTGATCATCATTTCAAACCATGGGTTATTGAATCGGTTCACCAGTACCAATATAGAGAGAGGGGCAGCCAATCTGAAGTGGAATCTCTGCCAGTATCCTAGCGTCAATATCCAAATCTGAGCTTTTACAGTTAACATTCTGCACTCTAGCCTAACTGCGCAACTTGGAGCACTGTTAGATATTTCCAGAATAGATCTAAGGAATCTGGTCAATAGGTGCTCTAGCTTTTTAATTTTCCTAACTGCCCAGAACTGGGCTCCAAAAAATAACTGAGACAAACACTTCATTTTGTGCACTTGAATTGCATGGGTTATCAGGTGTCCCCCTCTAGATCTAAAATAGTGGCATATTGACCTCCTTACAGATCCACCCTGCTTTATTGCCCGACCCACGTGGAGGGGCATATCCTCGACCTGGTCTTCTGTTCTGGCCTTGAGGCGGGTAATCAGTTAGTGGGGGATGTGAGTGTCATGCCCTTGTCATGCACGGATCATTATCTCCTACAGATCAGCTTCTCAGCGCACCACCTCCAGAAGGGGATGGACCAGTTAGGTTGGTCTGCCCTCGGAGGCTGATGTAACCGCAGCAATTCCAGGAGGCTCTGAGGGAGTTAACCTTAGACCCTGACAGTCACTCTATCGATGAACTGGTCCAGCATTGGAACATCTTGAGGGGGGAGGCCATTGACAGGGTGGCTCCGAAATGTTCCCTGCCTCCGTCTCGTCACCGCAGAGCCCCTTGGTTTACTGAGGGACTGCGGTGTGTGAAGCAGGTAGGCAGGGAAGTAGAGCGACGCTGGCGCCGGACTCATTCTGAATCTGACCGACTTCTCCATAGGGCCCATCTGCGGTCCTATGTTGAGGCTGTGAGGACAGTAAAGTCGCATCCAGCAGAGCTGTTCCGGGTGGTGTGGGGGCTGGTCAGTCCGGCCTCCCTCCATCTAGATGGCCACTTGTCCCAGGCCTGCCGTGAGGAATTTGCCGTCTACTTTGCAGACAAAATCGCTCAGATCCAGAGTAACTTTGACACTGGATTGGAGGCAGTAGGTGAGGAGCATGAGGTTATGGAGGCACCACCTGGTTTACCTTTTTGGGATGAGTCTCAGGAAGTGATGCCAGCCAATGCGGTGGATGTTCTGGGGTCTGTCAGAGCCACCAGTTGTCAACTAGATCCATGCCCGCCCTGGTTGGTGAAAGTCTCCAGGGAGAATTTGGGGATGGTGCTGGCAAGAGTAGTCAACGTGTCCCTTCGGCAGGGGAGCTTGTGGTGCGCCCCCTGCTGAAGAAGCCATCTTTGGATGTGGGCCCACTTGCCAGCTACCGACCCATCTCTAATCTTCCCTTATTGAATGAGCTGTGGCGATACAGCTCCAGGTGCATCTGGATAACACTGGTTTCCTTGATCCTTTTCAGTCTGGGTTCCGTCCCGGCTATGGTACTGAGACGGCGTTGGTGGCTGATCTCCACTGTGAGATGGATGCAGGATGGTCAATATTTCTGATCCTGCTAGATGTGTCAGCCGCTTTTGACACTGTGGACCATGGGCTTCTGTTGAGATGGCTGCGAGACTGGGGGGGTCTGGACGGGACTGTCCTTGGATGGTTCCGCTCATTCCTCTCGGGGAGAAGCCAGAGGGTGGTGCTGGGGGCTGAAACGTCTAGCCCCCGGGCCCTGGACTGTGGCATCCTACAGGGTTCGATCTTGTCTCCATTATTATTTAATAGGGGTGGGAAACCGGTAGAATCCGGTATCCAATAATGCCGGTACCGGGCGTACCAGCATTATCGGATTCGACCCGGTAATCCGGTCCGGGGTACCGGATTCCGGGTACCGGATTTTTTGCATTGCAGCCATTTAAAAATGGCTGCAATGTAAAACTTAAAGCCCCAAGTTAAGGGGGAAAAAACCC
>QEPC01011712.1:822854-861150 GCA_003113815.1 Sphenodon punctatus
GGGGATCTGCCACGGCTTCTCTCACGCATGTCAGGGCGCAAAATCCTGCCCTGACACGTGCGAGAGACGCTACGGCAGATCCCCATTCACACCGGCTCTTTTCCTGTCAGCCGGCTCCTCTGCGCTGCTGTCTCTTTCCTAGCCCCTCCCTCTGCTGCCACCACCGCCGCAGGTGGGAATGCAGCCTGAGAGGGACATGATAGAGGTTTAGAAAATTTTGAGTAGAGTGGAATGTGTAGATAGCGAACGGTTATTTACCCTTTCAAATAGTACTAGAACTAGGGGACACTCCATGAAACTAGCTGCCGGCAGATTTAAAACAAATAAAAGGAAGTACTTTTTCACTCAACGCGTAATTAACTTATGGAATTTGTTGTCAAAGGACGTTGTCAAGGCCAGTAGTATTGCTGGGTTTTAAAAAGGACTGGATAAATACTTGGAGAGTAGATCCATTAATGGCTATTAACCAAGTACCTTACGGGATGAACTTCCTACTGTCAGGAGGTGGGAGTGAACAATGGGGAATGGATTGCCCATTATGACTGTTGGTTCTTCTCCCATGCAATCGAGATTGGCCACTGTCGGAGACAGGATGCTTGGCTCGATGGACCATTGGTCTGACTCTGTATGGCACAACTTATGATTTTCTGGAATTGCCGTTTTGGGTAGTTGTCTCACTCCTTCTTCCTTCCGAAGTCATACACTGACTTGAGGGCAGCTGGTGCGTCTCTTTTGGTCATGTTTTAAAAATGAGTGCCTGTTGGTTCCTTGTGAACGTTGAAGTTCCCTTTGTTTATGCTTTCAGGAACAATGCAGATTTTCCCAAGAATTCCTAGGTCAAAATGCTCTCCCCACTCTTAATTTTATGCAGAGTATGGTGTCAATGTGTGCCAGTTGTCTCTGTGGCTGACACCTTCCACCTCTAAGGTGACTTATATTTCAGTAGCAGAGAAGTGATGTTGTGTTAATTAGTGAGACTAGGCTCGAAGGCGCTAAGATGTAGAAGAATCTGTGCTTTCCCTTTTACAACATTAATGATTTAATCATGATTCAGAGCTCTGATATGAAGTAACTTAGATTTCTGTAACACAACAATGAAAATCCTTTTTGAACCCTTATCAGATATATCCTTTTTGACAAAAAGAAAAGACAATTAAAACATTTTAAACTTTAACTAGTTAAACAAACCTTTATTTTAAACAGTTTGTTATTCCTTTTCCCTTTGGCTGGTTCAGAATCATTTCAAGGGAAAATGGGTTGCCTCATGGTCTTTCTGATGGTATTTGACATTCCTGTTATAAAAGAGGAATTGAAAGTTGGCGGGCGGGGGGGAATTATGTTAGCTTTGCTCATGGCCAAATGAGGCGACTAGTCATCCCATCTCTGGTGCTTGCAGTTCAGTTGCTAGAAAATCGCAGGTATAGCACATAGCATGCAACTCTGTTAGTCGCTGAAGAATCTAGTGCATAGGATCCAGCTGCAAAAACATTTTGCAGAAGCTAAATATGCATCACTTTTGTTCTTAGTTAGCCTCTTCGGTTAAAACAGTACAGTAAGGCAGGTGTACAGCTACCACGGAGGACAGAGTTTAGCGGCACCCAGGTCCTGGACTCTGCAGGGGCTCTCTGCCAGCGGCCCCAGCACCACTAGGCAAGTTTCAGAGTGGACAAACATTCTGTCCGCAGCCACTCTGAACATTTTCCTTGTGGTGCTCATCAGGCCTCTTGCAAAGGGTCCCGCCAAGGAAGACGATTTCAGAGTGGGTAGGCATGGAGCGCTGCGGGGGGAGGTAGGGACTCACTGAGAGCCAGGGTGACACCACAATCTTTGCAGGGGAAGGTCAAGGTTGGGAAGACCACCCACTGCTTAGAAAGACCCTGCCCCTTTGCCCTTGCAGGGATGCATAATTGGGATATAAGCCCAGGTCTCCCACAGGAGGGGATCCTATGTGGAGTTTGGCTTCGTGACTGTGGCAATGACCTATAAAGGATAAAACACTTTCTAAGAAACTAATGATCTGTCAATGGTCTGTCAGTAATTGACAAGTCGGGCCACGTACATTGGTGACAAGGAGTGGTGTGAGGACTTAAGGAGGAAGGATTCAAGGTGTTGCTCAGCAATCCAGCTCAGATAATGACCTTGATTCTCAGCTGAAGATTATTCCATAGTAAAAAAACCTCCAGTTTTACAAGAAGAGTTAAGGCTCTTGCAAATTCAATCATGCACTAAAAAGCATGGAAACTGCAAGTTAAGGTTCCTGCCTTAACTTCCATGCCATGTTAGCAGTAAGGACATTGTACAGTCTCACATATTGTGCTCACTTACAACTTAGGCTCCATGCACCCACATTTTGTCTGTGTCTTTCAGTCCCAATTCTCTTCCTCTGCGGGTTGGGCCCGCATCCCCCGCCCGTTTGCCCCCCCACCCAAAGTGCCCCCTGCCCTCGCTCCCTTGACACCCACACCCAAAGCACCCCTTGCCCCCCCTATATAAAGTGCCCCACTGCCCTTGCTCCCTTGCCCCCTGCCCTCACACCCTTGCTTCCCCCACACCCAAAGTGCCCCTGCCCTTACTCCGTTGCCCCCCCCACAAAGCTCCCCAGGCCCTCGCTCGCTTGCCTCCCCCACACCCAAAGCGCCCTTGCTCCCTTGCCCCCACGTCCAAAGCACCCCTGCCCTTGCTCAAAGCACCCCCTGCCCTCACTCCCTTGCCCCGCCCTCATTCTCGTCTCCCCCACACCCAAAGNAAGAAACCCCTGCCCTCGCTCCCTTGCCCCCCAACCAAATCGCTCCCCTGTCCTTGGTCCCCTGACCCCCAAAGCCCCCCCAGCACTCACCATACAAAAGGAGGAGGAGGGGGAGCTGCCGCCACCAGGATAATTTTCAAAGCACCCATGGTGCACGCAAGCACTTTGTGGAGCTGCCACCACGTTCCCTAGTAGTGTGGCATCCTGGGAAGTGCAGTCCCAGGAAAATTATCCTGGTGGTGACAAGTAGGAGCAGCAGCAGAGGTAGTGGCACGACGGCAGCGGCATGGGTGGGGGTTGGTTTTGTCTCTCCCCTCCCCTGCTGCCGAGGGGGTGCTGGCACAGGCAGCAGCATGGGTTGGGGAAGGGAACAGACTCTAGCGCTGGCCGGGCTCTCAGCCCACAGACGGAGATGGTGGCAGCAGCAAGGAGCAGCGGGTGAAACCCTGAGGCACAATTGCCCCGAGACCCACTCAGGGAAGGGAAAGACAGGAGAAGAGAGGATGAGCAATGCTCCTCTTCGAAGCAGCCCCGCCCTCTCCATAGGCTAACATGGTTTTTTTCACAACCCCATAACTTTAAAACTACTAATCAGATTTACAAATAAAACCCCAAAGGCACCCCCTGGCAGCCTCCTTTAATTTTCTAAAAGACTAATTCCTCCTCCCCACCAACACTCAACCCCTCTACACTGCCCAAATCGAGATGGTCTGACTAAATGAAAAATCAGGCTTGGAAGTGCAGCTTTCAAACTGCGATATCTCAGCTTGTATCTAACGGAGTCATCTGAACATTTCACATCAGGAACCATTTATCCTAGTGATACTCCACATCAAATTTCACAATCCTAATTTGGGCCTGCTAATTTTAGAACAAATAGAATATCGGGGCTTTATAATATAGCGTGCAACACATCTTAACTATCAGAGTGCTCCTGCGCTCTAATAATCCTGCTCCCTCCCCTTTCTTGTTGTAGTCGGAACAGCAGTGCAACAGGGAATTCTGGGTTCCGATATGCAACCATTGTGGTAATAGTCACAGAAATGATACTGCCTAGCACTCTTTCAAGTTGCTTCCTTCATTACTATATGTTCAAATGTTAAGCAGATAACCAGATGCTTGCTGGAAAAGCAATTTCCCAAAAGAGGTGTTGACCTTGTTCCTTTAAAATTAACTGATCAGCTCAAAGGTCCTGTGGTTCTATAAATGGGCACCTCTTATTTTGACCATTTTCACACAAGACACTCTCCCCCCACTATACATGTTGCAGGGCTGCAATGTTGCCCTATGGGCACCCTGTAACCTGTATAGTGATTGGAGAGTATCCTCTGTGAAAACACGCTAGCCTATTAATATTCCGGCGAAACTGTAAGACCTGGCTGTTCGCCCAGGCCTTTGGGAGGGAGGGTGAGGTTTTAATTCCCCCACCTATTCTTAGTGTTTTGTCTGCCCTGTATATTAATTATTTTATAATATTTATGGTCGTTTTAAATTGTTTTATTGTTTTAAAGATTGTTGGAAGCCGCCCGGAGCTGCGTGCAGGAGGGGCGGGGTAAAAGTTTTATAAATAAATAAATAAATATCCTCTTGATGCATTTCTCAAAGACACCTATGACATCACATGCCTAACCTATCAACACCTTAGCTGTAGTTTTACCCATTCAAACACACTCAGCTTGTGCCAATTCTTTGACTCCAACTTGTGCTTATTAATGTTAACATGACAAATTTCTAGGCCAAGTTGACTTCCTGCTACCTTTCACTTTAGACAAGCAAAGACTAACCCAGGGTGTATGCAACTCAACATAACCATGATCCCTACATGTAAATAGTCGGAACATGCCTTACAAAGCTCTGAGACAGATGCTGTACTTTGTAAACGTAAGACAGCATTTACTAGGATTAATAATAAAAGACTTGCATCAAACACAAAAGCAGCAAGTCTTCAGCAGGAGCCACCTTTGCAAGTCTAATTCTAGCCAAAATTATCTCCTAATCCATTATGAAAAGTGTAGAGAGTTTGTCAAGAGCTCAGTGTGGAATGATGGAGCTGAGAGCTGTGGTTTCTGGCTGAAGCACTAAGCCCTTTATAAACGGAGCTGGGTCAAAGCCATGGCATTCAAATCTGAATCCAGCTATTTTTGGTGCTTGGAAGCAGGACAGCCAGGGATCTAATACTTGAGATGGAGATTGATGCTTATCTTAAAGATTAGTCTCAAAGGGCTACTTCATTTCTTTGGGCAACAACTGTGTGTTTCTGCTCCAATATCTGTGCTAGAGACGCATTTGTGCCACTTCACCATGAATTTAATTATAGTGGGGGACATCTCCCCCCACAAATTTCCAGGGTATTAGAGATCCAACAACCCCCACAAATTTTAGTCCAAAGTTATGCTCCTGCTTCTGACCCATCCTATAATCCTTCTCATGTATCAGCGTGCAATTCCATAGATGCCTTCTTCCAACAACTCTTTTTTTTTTTTTACGAGAAAGAAACTTAAGACGAAGGAGACATAATTAACACTTCTCTTTTTTTCTTAGCAACAAATAATATTTTACTTTACATAACGCAGTTAAAGAAGCACTCAAGTCACATCCCTAGTATCTGACTGCATTCTGTCAAAGCTCCTCTACAGGGGGCCAATGAATATAGATCAGCGAGATACTCAGACTGTATCTCCAAGTCCTGGACTGCAATGCAAGTGCCTCTTCTGTTGACGGCCTTTCCCATTCATGTGTTTCTCTTTTGGTTAACATTGACTGCTCATGTGGTTCCTGAGTTAGTCAGGCTTGAGTGTCACTGGTAAACATGATGGAGAGTCAACACGGTTAGCTTTGTGATATTTGTGGATCCCTGCATACCTGTGAAATCTCCGACGAGTCAATTTAAGTCAATTCCCTAACCTGAATCTGGACCCCATTCCTCCAATTGATTCTATCTGTGTGTGGTTTTACACAGGTGCCATGTGTGCTGGGGGTCCACGGTCCATGCACGGGGTGGATTTGGGGCATCATGCATGGGGAGGTACTTCAAACAAGCAGCTATTACAATAACTGCCTAGCCTGTCCATGCACGAGGCACTCTGGCTTTTTCTGGAGTACCTTGTGCGTGGATTGGGTGGGTGGTGTGTGGGTCATGGGAGCACACACACCCATGCATTGAATTCACACGAGCACTCCCCCACGTGGACGGTGGGTATATGTGTGGGGGCATCTTGTGTAAAAACACCCCGAGTTAGAACTGGGTTAAGGCTTTTCTGCCCAATATACCCTATTTCAGTCTTACAGAGATCCCCTTTTCTTTATTGTCTTTCTACATCAAGTGTTTTATTTTTAATGCACTTATAAAGAGAGTAGAAACTGAAGTCTGTTGCTTTGCTTGACAGTTTCTGAAGGTTTTGAACATGGCGCCTTGACTAGAACTCAGATTTCACAAGGCAGCAGGATACAGTTCTTGACGTGCATTGTGTATCCAGAAGAGAAATTTCTTTATTCTCCCTTCACTAAATATCCACTTAGCTTGTTGTGATGGGGTGGGATTTTATGGCCTGTCTTATGAAGGGGGGTAGACTACATGATCTTGGAGTCCTTTCTGATGTTGAGCTCTATAGATCAGTCGGGCTAGGCATGGCAGAAGCCAGCCCAGAGCTCAGCAGAGTGATCTTGGGCTCAGTCAGAGAGAGGGAGAAGAGAGTAGAGACAGGAGCGAGACTTCGGTCTCCCCAAGGCTCCAGAGATGAGAGCCAGGGAGGGCTCTGCTTCTGAGAGGCTGATACCTGGCCAGCTGAGCCTGGAGCAGCAGGGGCTTTGGGGAGAAGCCCTGTTGGCAACTAGGCAGCCCAGGATGGGCCTGTAGAAAAAGCTGGGGTGAACCAGAAAGGGTACATGGTCAGAGAGTCCTGGATAGCCAGAGGGGCAAGTCTGTCTGAAGGACTATGCCATGGTGGGGAGCTGATGGTGATGCACCAGGCTGTGGTGGAGAGCTGGTTCCGAGGTGGCCTGGCCTTTATGGGTCAGGGATCCTGCAGGGAATCACCCCAGGCCAGATCCACCTGTTTACAATTATAATAGTGTCCAGTTTCTGGTACTTCACAGGAAAATTATTTTTGCCCATTATTGTTTATCCAGTGAAGTAGGGGTCATCCTACAAAGACTTACACCAGTGTAAGTATTCTCACTGACTTCAATACGCAACATTATGCTATGGTATAAATCTTCTCAGGATTGCACATCTACTTAGGAATGTTATGAACAAACACTAAATGTGAAGTTGAGTTGAGAGCTGTAGGAGGGTACCCTTAACCCATCAAATTTCTGGTATTTGACGCGACCCTGTAATGATCAGGTACCATTTGATACCCAATTGTGACCTGATTGAGTGCCCGATGTACGGAAATGTTGACTTCTGGTACCAATTTATTGACATTTTTATCAATATACCGACCCCCAATATCAATTAATCAGGTTTCAGTCAAGTTCTGATCATTTTTAGGCAACTTCTGATCCTGGAAAACTACTTCTGGTTTCAATTTGTTTACTTTTAAAAACTGTTTTCCTCTTAAAATACTTATTTATGGTATCCCGCCTCCCTGGAAAATCAACTTTCCTGTCCCAGAAAGTTAACGTCTGGTCCTAGAAAACTACTATCCATCCCATTAAAAAAAAATTAATAATAATAATAATTTTTTAAAAATTGATTTTTTTTTTCTCCCCTGATGATATTATGATTGGAATACCAATATACTGATTGGAAATGAGAAAATAAAAAAATTGGTACTGGAAGTACCAGATTTTTTGGGTTTTCAGGTACACAATTGGTACCCAAGTAACCCGTCAAGTACTTAATATGGTACTTGCAAAAGTGGGCATTATCCACGTGTACTAAATTTAGTCTCTATTTCAGTCCTAAGACAAGGATTCTATATTTTCTTTGTAATTACAGCTGAAACAGCAAGCGGAACGAGTGACACGGTGCGATAGAGACGTTAATTCCGCTACTTCCGCCATTCAACTACTTTCATTCCGCTACTTCCACCGGCTGCAAAAATAGCAAAACAGTGTTTGTTCCAACCATTTCGATCTCCTGCAATTTCCACTGGCACTGCAAAGTAGCAGAACAATGTTTTTTTCCCTGACAGTTTCCAAATTAGTGGAATGCCGGTGGAAAAGCTGCCGAAAGTCGCAGGCAGTTCTGAAAAGGCGGAATGAAATAACGGAGCGGAAAAAGGAGTTGCCACTTCAGCCCTATAATCCATCAAAGTGATTTCTCATTATTCTACCAAACAAATATACATTCTTTCTACACTGGGAATTCCAAATTCTCTTGTACTAAGTCACGATCCTTCAATTGGCATAAAACATGGGAATTACAGCCCCTGTGCTGTCTCATCACAGTCCACTTGACCTCTGTCAGTTGCAACATAAGGACTTTAGATTTAATCATGTTTAAAGCTTTCAGATTTGACCAAATGGAGTACAAACACAGCTAGGCTGTATTGCACTAGGCACATGGTTGATTAATAGAAACAATCAGCTAACTGTCCTAAAAGGTTTTGTTGTAAAGAAAGACAACGAATATTGTCTGGCGCTATATAAATGTTTATAATAATAATAATAAAATAATAATATACCACCATGGCTAAATGGTGCTGTAAATGGCCCCCTCACCTGCCAATAGCAGTGTGGGCCACTTTGTCGTGTTCCCCTTTAAAAGGAAAGAGCAAGGCTGGGTTAACATGCCCATGCTGTGGCAACCCTTTGCTGCAGCCAGTCGGGGAAAAAAATGGCCTGCTCTAGTGGGAAGGAACAGTGCGCCTGACTACAGTTGCCAGACAACTAGGCAGGCCGCGTGAAAGAAGAGTCTCGAGATGTGATACTTGGGGCCAGGCCTTATAAGGCCCGTCCCCTGAGCTCCCAACAGTCCAGTAGGGGGCACACACAGAGCAGCACCCCCCCCCCCCACTTCCTTGTACTGTGAGCATAAGTCCGTCGCCATTTTGGGGCCAGGAAGGAATTTTTACGGGAACCCCAGATTGGCTTAGGGATTCCTGGTTTTTGCCTTCCTCACAGTGCTGTTTAGAAACAATTAAAAATGGCCTGTTAGCGGGGATGTTTCCATTTATTATTACATCACAGGCTTTGTAGGCAGGGGTCCAGTACGGTCATGGCATTGGCGTTAAATTGTTAGAATAAAATGCCGAGTCACCTTCTTAAGAGATGGGCAGACGGCACCTGACCCAGTAGTAGGGTGCAGCAAATGCTGGTGTTGCCTCCCTCCCTGTGGGGTACAACAATGGGCAGATGCGGCCCTCCTGCCCTCAGGCACTTCACTCCTGACTCTGGTCCTGAAGGAACAATACTCCTCCCTCACACGTGCCAGATAGTGCATGCAGGAGGGAGGCTCACTTAATGAAAATTGAGGGCTGTCCTTGAGGGTGCATCAAGGCCAGCTCACCTGCAATTATGGCTTATGATAATTTAATTTATTTTTATTTATTTATTAAATTTATACCCCGACCCATCCTGAACCCAGCTCCGGGTGGCTAATTGCACTTGACCCACATTGCCAAGGCAATGCACCCCACCTAGCTCACTGGAACTGGATTAAAAAGTGCAGCCGTGTAAAACCGATCCCATTGTGTCCTTGTCTCATTCCGGGATGTGCGGACAAAGATTAAAATTTTCCAAAATAGACTCCATCACCCTGAAAACTCTTCAGCATGGTGGGTCATCTGGCATCTAACTGACTCTGTAGAAAAGCATGTAAGAAGCCGATCTTTGAGCATTTTAAACCTTAGGCAAACTCTTTTTAGTGAAGAGATTCCTGGGCTCTAAAACGAATACATTCAACTGGAAGAATGTAATTTTTGATAGGGAGCAGGGGAAACTTTCTGTATTAACAATAACTGACCACATTTGGGTTTTTTTCTAAAAAGAGATGAAAAGGACCGAGTGTGATGGGAGCCTAGCATTTCACACTTGAGGTGACAATGGGAACTGTATGCAAAATAAGGAAAAGCTTATGGGAATCAGAGGGGCCTGTTAAGACGGGTCTTTATCTTGTTAGGAGGTGTAGTCCAGGACTCCACTGTGTGTGGAGCTCTATGACTGCTGTCTTCGGGTGTTTTTAAATGAGATGCTACCACGCATGGCCACCCAGGAACCACTCATGTGACCGCTGTCTGAAGGTGGTGCATGGGAATTCATGCTCCCATAAGCCACACAACACCTACTCATGGTCATTCCTGGTGCACTGCTGAGAAATCCGGAGTCCACCATGCAGGGCAAGCCAAAAGAGTGCGTGGTAATGGGCACCCACACATCCCCTGCCCATATGAACCCATGGCAGTAGACACTGCCACCCACTTGTTGGCGCTGTGGGCAGAGGACACAGCCTTTGCAAGTCACAGGAATTGGTTATGAACCCTGGGGAGCCCGGGTTGCCCAGTGCTCATGCTGAGACATGTTGATTTCAAAGGCCAGCCCGGTATGCTTCCCCCTCCCCCATGCTCCATGACAGAGGAAGTGCATGGCGGCTACTGTGGTAGTCACCCATTAGGATCGCTCCCCACTCACTCCACCTGAGCGACTGCTCTGCAGCTGTGCCACTTAGTGACCACAGACTCCCACCCAGCCATGCTCATTTAAAAACACACTCTGTCGGTGGGCGGGGGAGCATGTGCGCTCCTGTGCTCCACCCATCTTCATCGATCCCCCACGCACGGAGGAATTAGAGGCAAAGGAGGTGCCTCTGTGCGTGGAGATGGGTGGGCATCTGTGTGATGGAACGCCCACGCTTCTCCCCCCCCCCCCCCCCGGACTGCAGTTCCTTCCCGGTCCATTTAAAAAGGACCATTGTGGCGACCCACCCGGAGTATGGTACAGGCAGTGCAGATTGCACCTCGCCCACTGCCAAGCCTAAGGGGAAATTGAGTTCCTTCCATCCCACTTTCTCCCCCCCCAAATGTAGAGCAGGCAGACTGGCTGTACTACATAGTGGAACTTAACCCTGTGTTACTGGCTGAGTTAGCTGAGACACCTACTTGCCATGGGGGCAGAGCCATTTCCTCCAGCCCCTATGTCCTCAAGTGGGTCAAGTTTCTGTCCTCTACTCTGTTTGATTCCAGGCTTGCTTGCTTGCTTGCTCTCTCTCTTTCTCCCTTCCTTCCTTTGTTTATCAGATTAAACTCTCCCCTTCATTCCTGAAATATGTTGCATTTTCTTTTCTGTCAGGATGATCCCCACCAGACAGACCCAGATGACAGAAAGTAGAGAAAAGACTCTCTCACTTCACGCACCCATTTAAAGATAAAACACATGAAGAATCCTGATAAAAATAGACAATCCTTGTTTATTTTTTTTAATCCTCAGAAGAAAGATAATCTCCACGACTGCACTTTTCCATCACAGTTCACCTGACCTAGACAAAGAGAGAATTTAGGGTCTGATTCTCTTTGTGCTCACACCAGGTTTCCATCTCAGGAGGAGTTGCAATTCACAGCAGTGCAAGCGAGTGAAGGGTTTGCACCATAAATTAGGGTCATGACCAAATCAAATGTAAGACCCGCTCTCTCAGGAGTGTGCATTGGGCCAAACACACAAAGCCAGATTCACAATTGTATACTGGTGTTCCCCAAATAATAGGAAATTTATTTGGGTCAGGTTTGCATCTGCATAGAAACAGAGCAATACTTCAGACCTCCACAGCCTCTTCATCAAATGAGCACACATCCGCTTTAAAGTAAAACATTTATAAAAAGAAAGTAAATTCAAATTAAAACAAAAAAGGAAAATGGTTCAGAATTACGGAGAGTTGCTATTGAAAAAGACGGGTTCAAGTAATACAGGCTAAGTTCATTTAAATGATTCCTTACTCACCCTCAGGTACAGTTCTCTGCAAAGTTTTCTCTCATTCATTTCAGATCGCCATTTTTGGTTGTTTGTTTATATGAGCCCAATCCATTTTGAGAATGAGATGCTTCCTGATAAAGTAGAACCCCTCACCCCAAACTATCCTGCTAGCTCCCCCTTAGGGAGTGGCTAGAACCGCCTCACCAGGAAGCTTTGGTCTCCAAGGCTGCGTCAACACCCATTGCTCCAGAGATTGGATTGGATATTCCCCTTGATTGATTCGGTTTTCAAAATATTTCTGTGATTCAGACAGGGTTATAACTATTATAATATAATTTTAATTTGTAATAGTCCTGTAATTATACTAATTATTTTGTAAAGTTTAACACAACACCAAATATGAATAGTTTATATACGTGCACTTGGATTTACAGTAATAAGCCTGTGACATATCCTCCTGTCACAGCTGCTCATCTGCTTAAAACACATGCTTCAGTGGGTGAGGCCACATGAGACGTCCTCCCACTTTGAGCAACCTTACCCCACATTAGTCCGTGATGCAGTGGATCGTACGGCCAGCGATCGCCAGATGTTTGCCCAGTTCGGCCCTGGGGCAGGCACCTGGATGCTATGTGATGCATCGGCTGGAGAAGGCCAGTGACACGTCGTGTGTTACTTTTGTCTCACCTAGAGGAGCTCCCCCCTCAATCAGTTGTTTGGTGGGCGGGGAGAGCATGCACACTTGCTCCTCTGCCGCCTCGACCCACGATCAGCTGTTTAGTGGGAGGGAAAGTGCATGTGCCCCTCTGCCGCATCCCATCAGCTGTCTAGTGGCAGCAGGCCCCATGTGCCAGCTCCTCAGCCTGACGCATGGCATCGAGGGGCTGGTGACAGCTGCGGGGGAGGAGGGAGGGACTTATTATTTGGACTGCCCTTTTCGCCGGCCCGAAGTGTGGCGGCTGCGTTCACCCTCCCTGGGGCAGACGGGGGATTAGCCAGCCCTGTCTCGTGTGGCCTCACTCAGTGTTTCAATGGATTAGGGTACAGCACTCAGAGAGTCAGCCCTACAGCTTTCTCCTGGAGCTGTTTTTCCTCCTTTACAATTACTAATGGTGGCACTAGCAGTCGGAAAGTTATTGTTTCTATTTCTGACCTATTTGAAATCCCATGCTAATCCAAAATCTTCACTCAAGCTCTGAGGGATATATCAGAGCACACTTTGTATCAGTAACTTTAGCCTAAAGCATTCTTCCGTGTTTTCCTTACAATACAACCGCCTCAGCCTGGAGGTTACGAAGCTTTGCATGTCGCTATAATGAGGGGCTCTTATAGTAGCCCAACTGATCTCCATGTTTAGTATCTGTGTGCTGTGAGTTCGGAATCCACAGCACAATGAAATATGTGGTTTGTCAGAGGGGTGGCAGCAGACCAGTGATGTTCCTAAAAAGTTCAATCGTTTGAGACAGTAAAATTGGGATCCCTAGCAAAGAAGAAAGCCTTGCATCTGTCATCCCTGCAGTTTACAAAAATGAAGCCCAGATTTTTGGGTTATTTTAGGACAAAGGGTGATGATGACTTAGTGATACATTTAAATTGGTGATTTATGCAGTCTGACATTGACTTTAATTTAGCTCATGTTACAAGTAAAGTAATTCAGCCCTTAATGAAGTGGACTTCATATGACATATTGAACATGCGATCTGACAATCATTGCTTTAAACCAGGCCTAGGTTACATTTTCTTTTGTCATTGAAAGTGGGCTGTCAGTTCATAAACTTAAAACTAGGCGGCATGCTGACCTATCATTTTCCCTGAAGTATGTTACTGAAGTCTGAGAGAGACAAAGATTAAAATAAACTACTGTAATGGGTTGAGGGGGAAAGTGGGAAACAAGGAGGGGGAGGAACCGCAAACTAGTTTTACTATATACAGAGCACTTTGAGAGGGCCAGGGGGAAACACCCGAAAGCAGGGCAAAAGGCACAAGGGAACAAAATCCTGCATACCACTATGACTTGAGCTTTGAAATGGAACCAGTACATTTAGATCGGTTAGAAGGACTTGGTCCAATTTATCTGAAACAGTCCACCACATAAATTCTTCCACTTAATATAGATTTGCATATATATGATTTAACCAAACAACCGGAAACTGTAAAATATTGTAAGCCTTACTTTTGGCATGGAGCTCAACAATTTATCCATGTCTTTTGCTTTCAAGGAACAAGGATAAACTTTTCAGCCGTTTTCAGGTGAAATGAACTTGCAACCCTTTTATTCCGGCTTTACTTGTGTAAATGAATACCTGATTTCAGATTTGTTGCAAAATTCATCCGTTTGACAATCGTCCTTGTTATTGGCAGCTTCATTTAGATTGGGGAAAAACAGATGTGCAGGTGGGGCAGTGGTTGCCCAGTCCAGCCCAGGGTAGGAAACTGCAGCCGACGTGGACCGCACCGGTGAGGGGCACAGAACAAACGTCCCCACAGCTGGAGAGCTGTCCCGCCACCTGCACGGCCTGGGTAGGGCAGGGAGCAAAACAACGTGTGGGCAGCCATCCCCAACCTCGCCTTGCTCCCATCCTTCTGCCATCCACCATGATGGACAGCCATGGCAACTAGCCATGGCACTCGGCTATGGAAGCCCCTGCTCTAAGGCAGGTATGGTGGTAGGGTTCAACACACGTGCTGGTCCACATGGACATCCCTTAGCCTAGGCTGCATCCTGGGAGATTTTCTGAGGATGCAGCCCAAGCTAGTCGCCTGCCCAACCTAGGGCAGTCCTGGGGTTAACATCTGGTGGTGTGTAAACAGGGGTGCTAGTGGGTCCCATGCCACCATCATGTCTGTTTTTACTCGGGCTGAAATGAGAATAAAAACAAGTCTCATAAAAAAAATCTTGGGAGAACAAGAACCAGGCTTGAGATTTCGCTAAGATCTCAGCACCTAGTTCGAGTTCTCGTGTGATTGTAAACCTGGCTCCCCACCCACAACATCCGTTTTCTGATGGTCGTGGTGGGGGGTTTACACTGACTCAACTTTGCAAGTGGCTTTCCTGGAGTGCTGGAACCCTTGGGGCCTTTTTAAATGAGCGGGATTTCCCCTGCAGTTTAAACCTGTGGCTCTGGAAAAAAAACGGGGGCAAGGGGGGGGAGCTTTAGACACACTTCCATGAACCAGAAATCGCCTGGGCACCATTAGAAACAGTCGTGCCACACGACTCCCGGGTGTTTTGAGACGCGGTTTATCCCTCTTGAATCCCTCAGGTTCAAAGTGCAGGGGTGCTCCTTGACTTGCGGCTCTGCCTGGATGACGTTTAGCCAGTTACATCCGTTATGGTGGCTTCTGCTATGTGTCTCGGACTCTGACCTGACTACTGTCATCCGTGCTTTCATCACCTCAAGACTAGACTACTGTAACGCGCTTGACATGGGGCTCCCCTTGGTGACGGTTCGGAGACCGCAGCTGGTGCACAACACAGCAGCCCATCTCCTCACGGGCATGGGTCACCATGGACATATAACACCTGTGCTTCGTTTTCTGCACTGACTGCCTATAGTCTTCTGGGCTCATTTGAAGGTGTTGGTTCTTAACTATAAAGCCCTAAACCTCAGGGACCGCCTCACCCTTCGCGCCCCAGAGTGGCTCCTTCGGCCCGCCGGGGGTGCCTTCTTGGAGGTTCCCCGTTTTAAGCGGGGGTCCACAATGGAGAGGGCATTCTTGGTGGCTGGGCGCACCTTTGGAACTCCCTTCTGGAGGAAGCTCGCCTGGCCCCCAGCCTGTTGACATTCCGGCAAAGTTGTAAAACCTGGCTGTTCGCCCAGGCCTTTGGGGAGGGTGGGGTAAGCGGGTTTTTTTTAAGCTCCCCCACCTTATTTATTATTGTTTTGAATGAAGGCCCTGATTTATTTTATTTATAAAATAAATAAACGGCTTGGGTCCAGCCTATCTGCGGGACCACCTCACTCGCTGGGTTCTGGATCGACCCCTGCAGTTGGTCAGGAATGCCCTTCTTGAGATCCCCCGTGTGTGGCTGGGGGCCACATTCAAGAAGGCATTCTCGGTGCTGGTGCCGCGGTTGTGGAACTTCCTGCCGGGTAAGGCCCGGTTGTCCCCGGATCTTCCCTCCTTCAGACACCGCTCTCAGATCTGGCTGTTTTGCCAGGCTTTTGGCACGGGAGATAGGTAGTGGGTGGAGGGTTAGGGTGGGAAAAAATTTTATGGACTCTAAACTCAGAGTCATGGGTTTTATATTGTTATTAATTTTATTTTGCTATTTATTGTAATTTTACTATTTTATTGTTATTTTTCTATTGTGAGCCGCCTCGAGCTGCCAGAGGTGGGGGGGGAGGGGAGAGAAAAATGTTTTTATAAATAAATAAATATGCGCTGCAATTAAATTCAAGGGGAAAAAAAAAGAGAAACCCTTCCATCAAAACCCCCCCCCCCGCCCTTAAAATTAGAAAGCAAAACAGACAATATCATGGGAGAAAAACAGCAAAGGGGGGTTGACCAGGTCCCCATCCCCATCATGGCCATTTTGAAGAGCAAGAGGCAGCTCAGCCATGCTCAGTTCCACCCACAAAATTGCCCTGCCCTGCCTCTGCTGGGGACCAATAAGCCCCTACCCCCCTTCACTAAAAGAGAGCTCCATTGGGACGGCACCTGGAGCATGCTCTCTTAGTGGTGGGTGGGTATTGGCCCTGCCTGCTAGCCCCGCCCCTGAAGACTGGGAAGCACATGACACACCGTGTGCTCCCCGGCCGGCCCACCCCCAGGGCCTCACCTCCTCCTTTGCTCTGTGGCCGGCTGTGCACACACACCAGCTAGGAGGGAGGCGGGGAGCTCAGGCAGCTCCTTAAGAAACTGTTTGACTTTGTTAGTTGATTATTTGGTATTCAGGATTTTGTTCCCTTGTGCCTTTTCTTCTTCTGTTTTTCTTCCTGGCTTTCTCAACAGATGGCACGGTCCAATCAATATTCAGTCAGTAATCCGATTTTAAAAAATAAAGCCCAAATAAATAATTAGGGATACAAAGCGTCCCCACAGAATATGCACAGGAACAAAATAATTAATATAAAGTTGAAAAAACCAAAATGTTACCAAATAACAAAGCAATGGACACATCAAACCTTGCATGAATTTTGAAATGAAGGTTTTTTTTTTCAAATGCTGCCTTTGAATTTGTTGCACAATTCTGAATTCAAATTGGATGAATTACTTGAATTCATAATCTTGAGAGTGTGGTTCTAATGTTGATCCCAAATGTAAGAGATGGAGATGAGGTAGTTCAAAGGCTGTCTTTTATTTTAGTGCCTCATCATACATATCTATCCTGCATTCCGTATATTTTTGACTGCCCGAGGAAGGGCCCTGTATGGCCCCAAAGCTTCCATGTTCTCACAACAACAGTTGGTCTAATAAAAGATCATTTGAACTATTTGGTCTCCATGATTTCTTGAATTCATAGTTCAGCCCTAATTCTGGCATCCAGTACATTATTTATGGGGACAAAATCAAGGCAAAATTGTCTTTTAAACTTATGTTCTATCAGTGCCGCTCTCTGTTGATCAAAAACGAGCCATTCTGTAGCCCCAAGGGTATTGTCGAGAAAAGCCCTGAGCTGCAAGGGCAGCACAATCAAAGTGATAATCGCTTGCATTCCAAAGTTGTCCAAGCTGCTGGCTGGCCAAAAGCGGAATGTTTGACTTTGTGGCAAGGACATGGTAATTAACTAGAAACTAACCATTTGGGCAATTACAATTCCGATGTAAAAAATAATCCCAGAAATAGAACACAAAGCTTCCAATTTAAACTGAGACAGACTGTAAAATTTCATAGGTAAGATACTTTCAGAATGGGGATTTTGCAAAGACCTAAGGGAATAAGGTGTTCAAAGCCTATTGTAGTTCTCTTACTTATCTTTGAAAATCCCAACCTTATTCTAAAAAATACTTTTCTTATTATCATGACTATTTTGGCATGGATTTAACCATAATTCCAGGTCTGAGAGGAGAGCGATAAATAAAACAGATACCTGAAAAACCCTAGCCACTGACCAAGGGGCCTTCTGAGTCGAGCTGAAACAAATAACCACAAAAACAGGTATGCCCATCACATTTCCAGTACCCAAACTGACTCAGAAAATTTAGGTATGAACTGGTACACAATTTCAACCCGATTCAGGAACACGTTATCCTGGAATGTTGACTTGCCGTTCCAGAATATCGACTTCCAGTTCCAATTTTTCAGTTTTCTGATTTTCCGATCTTAAATGGAAATCAGTAAATACCTTAATCAGTAAAATGAAAAATCAGTAAATACCAGAAATTACCAATTTGGGGGGTATTCAAGTACCTAATAGTGATCAGGTTTCTTGTCAAATACGAAATGTGGGTATTGCCCTCAAGTACTAAATTAGGTACACATTTCAGCTCTACTCCGCTGCCAAGGTCATTCACTCTGCCCGTCCCTTCGACCATGTGCAGCCTCTCCTCTTCTCTCTTCACTGGCTCCCCCTTCCTGAACGTATCCTGTTTAAACTCCTGGTATTCAAGTTCAAAACACTACACAACCAAGATCCCCCTTACCTCTTGGACCTAATCTCCCTACGCTCTCCTGCACGCGCTCTCCGCTCTTCCTCTGTCCCTTCCCTCACTCTCCCTCGTTTCTCCTGCTCACCTAATCGCCTTCGAACCTTCTCCCTCGCTGCCCCCCATGCCTAGAACTCCCTCCCTACCCACATCCGCCTTGCCCCCTCCCTCTGCTCCTTCAAATCCCTCCTCAAGACCCACCTTTTCCTCACCGCCTTTCCCAATGCCTGCTAGTTGTTCCCCATATACTTACGGTCTGCCCTCCTCTGCAGACTGCTGCAACCATCCTGATTGTAACCAAGCCAAGCATACGCACCTGAGACTTCGCATCCGCCTGAATGTTTGTCTGTCTTCTCCCCTATCTCTCCCACTCCTTGTCTTTTAGATTGTAAGCCACAGGCAGGGATCACGTCTATTTCTATGTTCTGTACAGCACCAAGCACATGACTGGTGCTATATAAATGTTTATAATAATAATAATCCTCCTCCCCATTGATTTACTGTGGATTGCCAAAGGATTGGAGGAGGTTGCTGCCTCCCTAGTTTGGAAAGAGGGCTTCAACCATCATTCCTGATTTGTAGCTATCTTAAAGCACCATTTTAGCTGGGGGAATATGTGGGATTTGGAGGTTGTAGCACTGACCCCTGGCCTTAAATTTGAGAAGAGCCTCTTCCCTCTGGAAATGAAAGGTGGTTCCCCCCCCCCCCCTTCTTGTTACACCACTGATTCTGGGACAACAGTTCAATAAATATGAAGAGGATCTATAGAATATATGTGAGTTTCTTACACACTAGTACCAGAGCTTAGTCCCCTAGCTCAAGCCAGGAGGACTTGTTCACGAGGTTCTGGTGCTTGACAGGAGGTTTTTTTATCAATGTGTTAGCCAAGACAGTGATGACAATATTTTCATGGATTACCTTGACATCTGTCTGTTCAACAGTTCATTTTTCCTTAAAGAGTAGTATTAAAATTTGGTGTATGTGTATGTTATAATGTTGACAGGATGAAATCTGTGTCCCAAAATATACATTTCTATTACTTTTTTTAAAATTCTGATTACCATAGCTAGACTAAATGGAAACTCCTTGTTTTTTAGATTAATATGTCTGGCAAACCCATGAATTCCTGGCTAGGATGAGGTAGAAAATATCAAATCAAATCTCAGCCTTCGATCACCTTCTTTATACAATTGGGCTTTAATTCATTTGGCATTAATATTATAGAAATGAAGTTGTGTAGAAAATAAATACATGACCAGGCATTTGACCTCATCTTCAAGGTGTGTTTTTGATTTCCATGTTTGGGTCAACCCTGTTGAGTAGTCTGACCATTACCTTATGCATTTTAGTGCAGGTGCCACTCTGCCCTACCAACAGCACAGCAGCCCACTACGGCAGCTTCATTACAAGTACTAGAGCTGATCGGTTTGTCCTTTCCAACCAGATCTTTTCAGCTGTTAGATGGCGCCCTAGATTTCCTGGCTCCTTGCTGGACCCTAGTCATCTTCTTGACTGTCCCTAGACCACTGTGATATAATAGCAATCAACTGGACTTAAAGAGGCTAGGGCATAGATTGGAGAGGATATGGCTGGAGTCCGATCTTCCACCATACCGAGAGTTTATGTACAGTCAGTTCAGGAAGGCTATCACTGGGACCAAGTGGTTGTATTTGTCCTTGGGGATAGATGCTGCAGGGAATAGACCAGCACAACTGGTTTGAGCGGAGCACAGCCTGGTGAATCCAGACTGCCTCAACCCATCTAGAGTTGACTCAGCACAGTGCTGGGAAAAGTTGGCTAAGTTCTTTGCGGAGAAGATAGGGGGATTCCAGGTGGGATTCACTGGGCCTTTTAATATGGAGAGCCATGAGGTCCTGAGGGACTGTATTCCCCTGACTGATTTTGATGTGGTTGATGAAGAGGAGAACTGTGCACTGTGTTGAGTTCATGGAGACTCACCACCTACAGCCAGGGCCAGTGGTATCATATAGGTAGCACAAGCGACTGTCTAGGGCAGCAAGTTCCAGGGGGTGTGATGACTGCCTTAGGCCACCTAGGGTGGCAAATATCCTTGCACCACTCCTACCTGCAGCGCCAATCTGTGCCTGTCCTGCTTGTTGAAAGTGAGCGCTGGGTCACTGGTACCTTTAATGATGGGCATTGTTAATGCCTCCTTTATGGAGCAGAGGCTGCCAGCCAGCCTTAACTGTGTAGAGGTCCCCTTCTCAAGAAATCATCTCTTGTCACTGGAGTGCTTGCCAATTATTGCCTGGTTTCCAATCCACCATTTTTAGGGAAGGCAATGTCACAACAGTTGCAGATGCATCTGGACCCCAATAATGTCTTGGGGAAATTCCAGTCTGGATTCTGGGCTTCCCACAGGGCAGAGCGTCTGCACTTGGCAGTGTGATGAGTGATGATTTTAAACTGAGGACAGCTGGCCATTTTGGTGATGTTTGGACTGTACAGCAGCGTTTGATGATACTGACCTTGAGTTGAAGCTTTGGCGACTGAGGGACATCATAAGAACATATGTAGTGCCATACTGAGTCAGACCAATGGTCCACCAAGCCCAGCATCCTGTCCTCCGACAGTGGCCAATCTCAATCGCACGGGAGAAGAACCAACAGTCACAATGGGCAATCCATTCTCTGTTGTTCACTCCCAGCTCCCGACAGTAAGAAGTTAATCCCGTAAATTACTTGGTTAATACCCATTTACCCTCTAAGAACGTATCCAGGCCTTTTTTAAACCCAGCTATACTACTGGTCCTGACAAAATCCTCTGGCAACGAATTCCATAGGTTAATTATGAATTGAGTGAAAAAGTACTTCCTCTTATGTGTGTTAAACGTGCCGGCAGCTAGTTTCATGAAGTATCCCCTAGTTCTAGTACTATCTGAGGGTAAATAACCGTTCCCAATCTAATAATTCCATACAACTCAAGATTTTATAAACCTCTATCTTGTCCCCTCTCAGTCTTTTCTTCTCTAAGCTTAAGAGACCCAGCTTGTCAAGCCTCTCTTTGTGCGGAAGCCGTTCCATACCCTTTATCATTCTCATTGCCCTTCTTTGTGCCTTTTCTAGTTCAGCTGTGCCTTTTTTGAGATGAGGCAACCAGAACTGCACACAATATTGCAGGCGTGCTCCCACCATTGATTTGTATAGAGGTATTATGACATCCTCAGTTTTATTCTCCGCCACTTTGCAAATATTTCCTAACATTTTGTTCACCTCTTTGACTGCTGCTGTACAGTGGGCTGAGGATTTCAGTGTGTTGTCCACAGTCACTCTCAGTTCCTTCTCCTCAGCAGTAACTCCTAGCTTAGTACCCAGCATTGTGTACTCATAGTTTGGATTACATTGCACATTTTTCCCTACGTGCATCACTTTGCACTTGTCTACATTCAATCTCATCTGCTATTTAGATGCCCAGGCACCCAGTCTCGTAAGATCCTGTTGCAGTTCCTCACAGTCGGCTCGTGTTTAACTACTTTGAATAACTTAGTGTCAAATTTCATCACCTCACTCTTAATGCCCTTTTCCAAATAATTCATGAATATATTAAACAGCACCGGTCCCCGTACAGATCCCTGGGGCACACCACTTTTTACATCTCTCCATTGTGAAAACTGACCATTTAGTCCCACTCTTTGCTTCCTATCCTTTAACCAGTTACCAATCCATAGTAAGACACTACCTCCTATCCTATGACTTCTTAATTTTCTCAAGAGACTTATGTGGGACCTTATCAAATACTGTCTGGAAATCCAGGTACATTGTATCTACCGGGTCTCCCTTGTCCACATGCTTATTTACACCCTCAAATAATTCCAACGTATTAGTGAGGCATGACTTCCCTTTACTAAATCCATGTTGACGCTTCCCCATTAAGCCATGTTTATCAATATGCCCAGCAATTCTGTTCTTAATGATAGTTTCCACCATTTTGCCCAGCACAGACATCAAGCTTACTAGTCTGTAGTTTCCAGAATCACCTCACTGGTGTGAGGGGAGGTTCTGGTTGATGGTTTGAGTCATATCTAGAAGACCGAGTCATTTAGTAGTGATTTATAGTTATGCATCATCCATGAGAGACTTGAAATGCAGTGTGCCCCAAGCTTCTATTTTTTTTCACCCATGATTTTTTGAACTATACATGCAACCCATGGGGGGTGTCATGTCTAATGGAGTTGGGTATCATCAATATGCTAATAATACACTACTGTATATCTCTTGCCCTGTGAGACCTGTCACCTTGGTCTGTGCCTTGGATCTGTCTGTTTCAAAAGCTCCAAAATGAAGAGCCAAAGTTTTATTTTCCTAAGTAGCATACTGGCACTTAACATCCTACTGATTTGCAATGGCTTACAACACAATCCTCCAACTCTTTAGCACTTTTGACCTTTTACACTGGAATGAGTCCCATTCACTGAAATGGATTAAATAGTAGAATTATTATTTCCAATGGTAAAGAAAGTAGTATCTTAAGTTTTGCCTACCCCATGGGTTTAAAAACAACACGACGACAATTTTGTCACACCAAAACCACAAGATTGGCTTAAAAGCAGAAAGTTTGTTTATTTATTTATTTATTATTTATTTATTTAAAATTACATTTGGGGCTGATTTTATTTGTCTTTTCTCCCACACTTTTAGCTTCATGTGCCGACCACTGTGGTCTAGTAGATAGCATGCTGGACAAAGCAGGAGTCCTGCATTCAAATTCTGGGTGACCTTTGGAAAATCACTGGGTGTTAGATGAGAGATTAGCCCTGTGGAGTTCGGAGTTGCTCCATGGAACCTCATGCAGCCACCACTCTCAGGTTCTGCCTGACCAACAGCACAGATGGGGCAGACACTATCCTCCCCCCTTCTTCTATACAGCCACAATGACCCCTGGATACAGGAAGCTGCCCCTCACGGTGGCCTTCGTCCAAGTTCTCGTTTATTTTTGCTCTTTGGGGTGCTCCAAAAAGCGAAAGTAAGCAGACTCAACGCCTGTACAACTGTGAGATTGTCAAGAGTGCGCGCTTCTTGGACCGCTCTAGGCGCTCTGCCCAGGAGTCTATGGTTCTGGAGGAGCTGGACATGTGGAGAGGCTGAACGCACTCTAACAGATGGGAGGTAGCCATGTGGGCAGCATTCGGCTCCACATTTGCTGGGGTGATGCCGTGAGTGGGGACTGCAGGGCAGAGGCGGTGGCCGGGGTGAGAGAACATCTGACAGCCACCGCATAGTCACGCAGGTGGCCACCCATCTGATCTGGGTTATTGTGGGCTAGCCAAGCGCGTGCAGCTGAGACCTCGCATTCTTTGTGAATGTTACACCCCTTGTCTCTGCCTCTGTTCCCCTTCCTTCATCCCCCCCCCCCGTTCTCAGATTGTAAGCCCTAGGGCAGGGACCGTGTCTATTCCATGATTTTGTAAACACCAGGTACATTGCTGGTGCTATATAAATGCTTGCTAATAATAATAATCATCATCATCATCAATAATAATAATAAATTGCGACCCCTGCAGTTGGGAGCACCTTCTTGAAGCAGGTAGTATCTACCCATTAAGTTCATAGGGCAAGGGCAGACAGAGGCATTCTCCATGACTGCTCCACTACTATGAAACTCCCTTCCCCTGGAGGTTCATCAAAGTACGGGCCCGTTTTCTAGAGGCAACATAAGACCTTTATATTTGACAAAATATTTGGCAGACGGGAATAGAGATTGGGGGAAAGGGATTGGGCATTTGTCTTTTTTAAGGGTATTTGATTCATTTTGATGTATTCTACATTTTTATACGCTGTTGTCCACTTTGAACCCTTGGGAAAGGGTGGGACACAGATTTAAATAAATAAATAAATAGAGCTGGCAGTGCTGCTAATTCTGCCCACTGGGATTAAGACAAGGAGAAGATGTGCACTGCACACTGCTGTTTAGGACTGATATGTTCAAGCTTTACTATAAAACCGTGAGGGCTAAACGTTTACTTTTGTTCTCTTAAATAGAAGCTGAAATTCTGGTACATATATAACTACAGGGGCTGCTGGGGCTTAAAGAAAGCACCACAGCCGTGATCCAGAAACCTGCCCCACAGGGCTTTGATGGGACTTCTCTGCAGTAAGTGGGTTGTAGATTATCACCCAATCTCTCTATTTTATGTCTTGGGGAGAAAGAAAGGACTAGAGTAGTGGTCATTGCTGTCTGCAGTAGTTGGCTCTCCTCTCTGCTGACATTTCCTAAATAGGACATCCAACAGTTCTAATTATACCTGTCTTTTTTGTGATGTGGGTATGATTTTTTAGCGACAGGTTAGTCACATAGAACGCAATCCAGCTATACTCAAACAGCACCAGCAGATGGCGTTACGGCCCCAGCGGCTGCGGTGCCACATCCAGCTCTATTCCGACCCCAGCGGATGGGGGAGGTGGAGCAACGGGGCAGAGCTTCAGATAGGGACACAGGCACTGGCTGCCTGCTGTCTCTGAAGTCACTGCATCTGTGCCCCGCCAGCCCCGAGACACCCAGGGCGAGAGAGCCAGGCTGGTTCCATGTGAGATCTGGCTTGCACTGTGGCAAGGGGAGGGGCAGGGCCTCGTGGAGGCCTGCCCAGGGTTTTCACGCCCTGGGTGTCTTGGGGGCTGGCCGGGCGGGGGTGCTGCAGCTCCAGCGATTTCAGGCGGCCGGTGTCTGTGTCCCTATGACTGGGCGGGCTGCACTCCTGTTTCGAGCCCTCACTGACTCCCCGATCCAGTTTGCTGCAGGGAGGAGCTGGTGGGCAGTCCCCGGGTGCCATGCTCCAGTGGGATGCCCTCAGCCCCTGTGGGCCATGCCTAAGGGGTAGGGAACTCCCTCCACGGGCTGTGCCCCTGTCCCTAATGGCTGTGCGGGGGGGAAGACCCCTTGCGCTGGCGGTACAGCTTAGCTGGGTCGCTCATAGACTTCTGAACTTATTTGTTAAATAAAACAAACCCTTGAAATAGTCCTATTCAGTTTTAAGGCTTTCAGGAAGTGTGGTGGTGGATGCTATCATCTGATGCACATCCAAGTGTTTTGAGGCCTGCACTCACAGTTTGTGTGATTTAGCATGACATCAGGATTACATTTATACAATTAATTAATGTTTGCTTGACCACTTTTATCCAATTTCTTTCTCCTGCACATAAAAGGGGAACCTGACATAAATTTCTCTTTCAAAACAATTGACTTAGCAGGAGCTAACCTTCTGTTCTGTCATTCCAAGGATTGATTGGACATTGTTGAATTGTTTCATTCTACAGTAATTAAACATAAAATTAATTATGCTGGTAACCCATTATTTCTTTGAACCAAGGATCAAGCCATTTATTTTTGCTTGGTTAACCTGGGGTTCTGGCATCAGACAACACAACCCTTGCTAATGCAGGCAAACTAAATAGAACAAAGCAGCAATTTAATAATCAAAATATAATATAAAGACTTCTAATTTCCGTATGCCCGGCCTGTTGCATTAGGGTAATATAATTTGATCTATAAATCTTTTAAAACTTATGATTTTGTAATTCAAACATTTCCTGGATGGCAAATCACACAAGGGAAAAAAAATCCCCAAACAATCCTTGAGGAAAAGGCACACTTTTAAAACAATAGAGTAAAAGGTTAGAAAAGAGGAATAATTTTAGAAAACTCAATAATTCTAGTTTAGTTCCTGAGCTTGCTTGATACTAACAAATAAACAGAGGTGCATACAGTCTTGTGCCGATATAGACTATTTTCTTTGTTATGATAAAAGGGTTATTAGATACATTTACATATTGTTAGATCTGGTGCAGGAAAGAGCATCACAACGGCAATCTGGAATTATCAAAATCTATACAGGAGTAGACACCAAAAGAGATTTTTTGTGGTTTATGTTAGCAGAGGCCATATTAATTTAATAAGCATGATTGAAAGTTATATCGCAGTGCGCTGGCCTATTACTCACAGACTATAAAGTGAAACAGCTGAGAAAGGGGAGTGTTTCCCAGTTGCTGGCACACCCAGACTTTGATTCTTAGACTCTGTTCCTGCAATGTTTTTTAGACTGAGAGACACTAACCATACAAAAGTCAAAAGGCTGGCACCCTGGTGAACATGTCCTAAAAAAATAAACAAGGCTTCACCTCACTGATTCCTACTTCGCTTATTGTATTTCCTGACATAAACTGTCAGTTTGTTTTGTTTACCAAGCAAGGTGTTAAAGTTCCTTCAGACAATTGCTGCTGTCTTCAGAAGTACCCAGACGCCCATGCATCTTATTGGGTTTTTCTCTCTGACCACAAATTCTCTGAAAAGCAACACCACATGTCCACTCCAGAAGCAAGAGCACTCAAGAGGGCCCTCAGGACTTTGCTTCCCATCTCTTCTCTCATTCATCTCTCCTCTATCTCTCTTTTCAACCATCCCTCTCCTCCTGTTTGGACTCTTCTACTCTCTTATCCATAGACCTGGCTTACCACAACCATCTGCTACCTCCGCATCTGTTCCCACACTGCTGAACATCTATTCATCTTGCAAAGTACTTTCACCACAAGTTCATTTTCTCCTCCTTCAACTCTGCCATCTCCCTACTTCGTCTTCTACTTCTCAGTACGAGTGAGTCTCATTCCCACAATCCCCACCATCTCTTCTTGATTTTAATTTCCCTTCTCAAACCTTCCTCTCCTCCTCCTTCTCTGCACTGGTTCTCTCAATTCTATCCCTTCTCACACTCTCGTTTCCTTTCTGCTGCATATGATCAATAACTCCTCTCTACTGGTTCTTTTCCTACTGCCTTTAAGCATGTTTTGCCATCTTTTAAAAAAAAACTCCCCACTCTTGACCGCTCTACCCACTGCTGCTATTGTTCAATCTCACCTCTCCTCTTTGCTTCCAGGCTCCTGGAATGCACTATCTACACCAGCTGTCTTGATTATGGCTGTGTTCTCACCTGCGGCAGCGGCAGCGGGAAGGGCGAGGGAAGACGCGGCAGTGTGAACAGGGATCTGCCATGGCTTCTCTCATGCATGTCAGGGCGCAAAATCCTGCCCTGACATGCGCGCGAGAAGCTGCGGCAGATCCCCATTCACACCAGCTCTTTTCCCATCAGCCAGCTCCTCCGTGCTGCCGCGTCTTTCCTGGCCTCTCCCTCTGCTGCCACTGCAGGTGAGAACACAGCCTTTCTCTCTCTCTCTCTGCCAGTCCTTCTCTCAGTCCCCTTCAGTCTGGCTGACGTACGTACGTACGTATTCAAACTTATACACTGCCCTTCCCATGATGGCTCAGGGTGGCTTACATTCAGTAAAACTCCGCCAAAACATATAAAAACCCCATTACCCTCCCCAGAAACCTACCTTTAACCCGCCCTTTAACTCTCCCCCAACTACACACAACCCCTAACAAGCCCCAAACCCTATCCCTGCTGGCCAAATACCGTACCAAACAAAACTGTTTTGCAGCACCTCCGGAAGGTGTTCAGACTTGGGCTCAAGCCAACCTCCAGGAGAAAGGAGTTCCAGAATGCTGGGGCAGCAACCAAGAATGCCCCCCTGCACACCCCCCATTCCACGGACAAGAGTAATAGGTGGAACTTGCAGGACGGCGCTCCTGACCGACCACAGGGGCCGTCGCTGTCCATGGTAGGACAGGTGATATTTAGTTATGTGGAGCCCAGGCCATTTAGGGCCTGAAACGTCAAAACCAGCACCTTGAATTGTGCCCAGAGCATTTTCGACAGCCAGTGCACCAATGACCTCCTTGTATCCACGTCTAAGAGCCTCTATTTATCCTGCTTGATCTCTCTGCTGCATTTGACACTGTTGATCACACCCTTGTCCTTGGTTCTTTTCACTTCCTTGGTTTCTGTGATCCGGAATTGGTTCTCTTTCTACCGCTCTAACTACTCCTTGATGGTATTTCCTCTGCCTTTCTTTGCTTCTCAATCCGAGTTCCCCAAGGGGGCTCTGTACTGGGTCCCCCTCTTCTTTTATGGATAGAGGTAAACCTATCTCATTGAATCTCATGGCTTCCAGCACCGCCTGTATGCTGATGACACCCAACTCTATCTTTCCATCCCCCTCTGGCCAGTCTCACATAGCCTCTCCACTTGGATGTCTCACCTGCATAGCAAGCTTAACATGTCCAAGGCTGAACTCCTCATCAGTCACCCTAAACCTTCCTCTCCTTCTTCACTCCCTATCTCCATTGTTGGTGTCACCATCCAGTCTGTCCTCCAGGAATGTAGCCTGCGATTCATCTTTGACTCTTCTCTCTTCTTTACACCTCATATCCAGTATGTCGCTAAGGTCGGTCACTTCTCCCTGCATAACATCACTAACATTCGTCCCTTTCTTACTGCTCCCACTGCCGAGACTCTAATCCATGCTCTAGTCCTCTCTCAGCTGACTACTGATACTACTTTCTTACTGGTCTACTCCACTCTCCCCTTGACCCCTCTTATTTCTGTCCAGTGCCCCATTGCCAATCTCATCCACCTGGCTTGCCCACTTCAATCATGTTCAGTCCCCTTTCTGCTCCAACTGACTCCAGCACAAAGCCCTTGTCTTCACCTTCATGGCTCATTTTCCACTATATTCCCAACCAGGAAATTCACTCTTCCCCGGCCACTACTTGCACCCATCCTAGAGTCTCCTGCTCTCTCAACCATCTTTGCCCCTTCTCCATTGCTGCCCCCTATGCCTGGAACTCCCTCCATGAACATATATGCTGTGCTCCCTTCCGCCATTCAAATCCCTTCTAAAAACTACCTTTTCCATCAGGCTTTGCCTAGCTCCTCTTGCCCATACATTGATCATTTATGTTCCTCTTTATACTGTCTCATCCTTCAGGAGCCTCCTCCTCTCCTTGTATCTAAGCTTAACATGTGCACCTGCAACCTCTCAGCTTCATGAGTGTATCCTTGTCCCTCCCTATGTGCTTCTGTCTTTAGGTCAAAACAAACGTGACAGTGACCCACTCTGCCCAGCTTTGGCTTGCTGTCACTGTCATGTTTATCCCTCAGGCCCCCAGATGTTTGCTTCAGACTGACCCCGGGTGTGTCGGGAGCTAGCCTGAGCTGTTACTCGGCAAAGTGCCGAAGTCACAGCCTGGGCTACTTCCCCTTCCACCGGGGTCAGTCCGGGTCAGAGCAGGCTATAGTGGGCTTAGAATGTATGCTCTGACCTGCTGTGACTCATCCTGGATTGAGGCCGTCATGTCTTCCCAACATGGCGGGGTGCTGGGCGTGACGTGGGGGCAGGGCTAGTCAGCCACATGTTGGTAACAGGATGGCCCTGGCCATGACAGCAGTACCGCGGCAACCCGGTCCAAGTCCGGTCTCCACCATGCTACTGTCACGTCTGTCTTCACCCCTTGTTCTCACTCCCTTGTGCATCCTAGATTGTAAGCCCCTCAGGTCAAGGGCCTGTCTCTAATCATGACTGTTCAGCACCAGGCACATTGTTGTTGCTGTATAAATAAATAATAATGATGATGAGTCCCTATGACACATTTGTCTTCTGATACAAGTCCATGAGATTGGTCTTTAGGAATAATCCCACTGCAGTCGGAGAAAAGAAGCAGGTATTGTCTCCTGTAGAAGAAGGACCTTCTCTTCGTCACCTCCATAGGTAACACGAAACACACCAGAACTCTTCTCCTGACAACGTCTTTGCTAGTAACCTCAGTTAAATTGGGCGCACACTGCAGAACTTGGAAGTTCTTTTTTCTTCTTCTCTTTGCTACATTAGCAGGGGAATTTTGACTAATAAGCCGTATTTTGTCTCTCTTTGAATTTCTGCAACACCCATTTGAAAAGGGTTTCCATTAACTCACAGTTCACCTCTGCAACCTTATTGCCCTTTGGAGTAATAGCCTCCCCGCTCCTTAGTAATCTGCTTTTTCAAGACTTTGGCCTCTCTTGACTCCCTGTGAGATGCATCATGTTTCTCTTGTTAACGCGCTGTAGTTTTCAGATAGTTTTGTCTGATCTGATTCAAAGCCTTTCACTTCTTTGTGTGTGTGTGTGTGTGTGCGCATGCACGCCTCTCTCTCTCTCTCTCTCCTTTTTAGGTAGCTTTGCTTGTGACTGCTATGTCAGCCAAGACAGCGAGAGAGATGCTCTGGGACGAGACTGTCCTGAGTGTGGTTCCTCCCTTTTACTAGATGCAAACAATCATTCTCTGTTCATTTAAACCAAGAGATAAATCTTCTATATTTTACAGTGGGTAAAAGCTCCAGAATGTCTTGTGTGGGTGAAGGGACCAAAGCTTTTTGACAGATACATGGATTTCAGTATAGTTTAGGTGATGCCCTGCTAGAACTTTATCCTTCTTACTTCCCATGCTTTCAGGCCTGTGTAGCTTAATATATTATTTATAAAATAGATTATATTATATGATATATTCTATATTATATAATTATAATAATTTATTTACAAAATAAATATTTATTATTCTTATTTTTATTCATTCCGATTTACATCCTGTATGGATCAGGGTGGTTTGCAGCATATAAAAAACATATACAAATATATAAAAGTCCCCCTAAAACGTCCATCTTAACCCCCTAGCAATTCTCCATCAAACCCCTATCCCTGCCTTCCAAATGCTTGGTTAGAAAGAAAGGTTCTACATTGCCTCCAG
This sequence comes from Sphenodon punctatus, assembly GCA_003113815.1. Lineage (NCBI taxonomy): Eukaryota > Metazoa > Chordata > Lepidosauria > Sphenodontia > Sphenodontidae > Sphenodon > Sphenodon punctatus. Next base: position 853,670 of record QEPC01011712.1, read on the forward strand.
AAAATGCTCAGGCCTGGGGCTCTGATGAGGGAGTGCGAGTTAAACACTAGCAAGCCTCTCTGTGTGTCCTCAATGCATGAACCTGGCTGGTGGGGGCAAGAGAGAGCTCGTGGTTCACCACAGAGATCATGATGGAGCGGAGTGGGAGAGGAGACCTTTCTGTTATGTGGAGTCCAGGAGGAATGTTCCTTTAAGTGGATTCTTTAAGAATGCCCTTTTGCTGCTGTTGGCTGGATATTGCTTTATTACATCCTTGTAACCAGGTGGTGTCAGAGAACATTAACATGTAGGTCTTGCATACTTGACTCCCAGTCAGGCCTCTTTCCTCTTAGGTCCTTTTCAAAAAGGTGCCCCCCCCACACACACGTGGGTGGGGAGGGTGTCTGTAGGAATGCTACGGGTTGCTGCTGGCGGTGGGGGAGATGCCCGTGGGAACACGGCCAGCGGTAGGTGGGGGTGCGTGCACATTCCCGGTCTCCACCCATCACCACATAAATACCAAGGGTGGTTGAAGGATGAATTAGCGTCATGTCTGAAAGTACCCCCTGTTGTGTAAATTTAGCAAGCAGGTGGTAACCTGCAAGACAGCGCTCTCAGCTGACCTCAGAGGCCATTTAATTTTATTTATTTATTTAAAACTTATATCCCGCCCCTCCTGCCCAAAGGCAGCTCAGGGCGGCGAACACCACAAGATTTCACAATAAAACATTAAAAAAAAATCATAAAACTCACCCTCCCCCAAACCCTATCCCCTCACCCTCCCTCCCTCCCCCCCCTCGCCAAAAGCCTGGTGGAACAGCCAGGTCTTACACAAATGTCAAAACGACAGGAGGGTGGGGGCCAACCAAACCTCCTCCAGGAGTGAATTCCACAGCACAGGGGCAGCCACCAAAAAAGATCTCACATCAGTGGCACCTCCAGAAAGGCCCCCACGGACCATCTCAGGGGTTGCACGGGCACATGGGGAGTGAGGCGATCCCGCAGATAGGCAGGGCCCAGGCCGTGAAGGGCTTTGAAGGTCAAAACCAGCACCTTGAACCTAGCCTGGTGCTTTATAGGCAGCCAGTGCAGATTCCAGAGCACAGGTGTCATGTGCTCCCTGCGACCCACCCAAGTAAGGAGACGGGCCGCGGCATTCTGCACCAGCTGCAACCTCCGGACCAGCTTCTCGGGCAGCCCCACGTAGAGTGCATTGCAGTAATTCAACCTCGAGGTGATGAAGGCATGGATGACAGTGGTGAGGTCAGAGTCTGAGAGATACGGCTGAAGCTGCCGGACAAGATCTAACTGCCGAAACGCACTCCCTGCCATGGCCACAACCTGAGATTCCAGGCTGAGTCGTGAAGTGAGGAGCACACCCAGACTCCGTACCTGCGAGACCATGGGAGGGCCAACCCTCCCCCACCCCCAAGAGGAGATTCAACCACTCCCAGGCTCTCACCCACCAACATCACCTCCATCTTGTCAGGATTCAGCTGCAGATGGCTCAACCTCATCCATGCCCCTACAGCCGACAGGCACTGGGAAAATAAAGAGACTGCATGGCCTGGGTCGATGGAAAAAGAGAGATAGAGTTGAGTGTTATGAGCATACTGATGACACTGCATGCCCTGAAACCCCCTCACGATCTCCCCTAACGGCTTCATATAGATGTTAAACAAGAGGGGGGACAGAATGGCACCCTGCAGGACTCCACACATAAGGTCCCGGAGGGAAGACGTACACTCCCCCAAGACCACCCGGTGAGTTCTCCCGGCAAGGAATAAACGAAACCAGTCCAAGACCGTCCCGCCAACCCCGGCATGGTCCCACAGGCGAGTCACCAACACCTCATGATCGACTGTGTCAAACGCAGCCGAAAGGTCTAGCAGAACCAGTAAGGTCTGACGACCCTGGTCCAACGCCAGATGGAGATCGTCAACTAAGGCCACTAGTGCAGTCTTCGTACTATACCCAGGCCGAAACCCGGACTAAGAGGGGTCAAGGAAACCGGTGTGGTCCAGATGTTCTTGGAGTTGCCGTGCCACAGCCCGTTCAATAAGCTTCCCTAAAAAGGGAAGGTTAGAGACCGGCCGATAACTGGCAGGAGCATAAGCGTCAAGAGATGGTTTCTTGAGCAGGGGCCTAGCCACAGCCTCCTTCAGGCATTTAGGCACCCTGCCCTCCCGAAGGGAGGCACTAACCACCCCAGCCAGCAACGGCCGTAATGTCTCCTGGCTGACTTTCACCAGCCAGGACGGGCGAGGATCTTGTTCACATGTGGTGGCACAAACAGATCCCAACAAGGACTCCACATCGGCAGGCGACACCGTCTGAAACCGATCCCACAAAACAGGACAGGATGGGGCATCCATAGCCCCAAGATGATCCTATACAATAACTGCGGAACCAAAATCGTGGTGGATGCGAGCAATCTTAACTACAAAGTACTCGATAAACCAGTCACAGCGGTCACTGGATTGCTCCAGGTCCAGGCAGAGACAGGCAGGACTGACCAAACCTTTCACCACCCAGAAGAGCTCCACTGGATGCGACTTTGCAGATGCAATAAGGGCAGCAAAGAACTGCACTGCCACAGCATAGGCCTTTAAACTGCTCTTATGCTGCGATCGATCATACTCATCGCGAGTCCGGCGCCACCGGTGCTCCAACTGCCTGCTCTCCTGCTTCAAGCACTGCAGAGCCTCAGTAAATCAAGGAGACCTGCGGGAATCGGGAGGGCAGCGGACACCTGCGATCCACTCTGTCAATGGTCTCGGCCAACGTATTCCAGAAGGCTACGAGATCATCAACAGAGCGGGTGTCAAGGTCCAGAGGAAACTCCTCCAGAGCATTCCGGAACCGATCCGGTTCCATAAGTCTCTGGGGGCAGACTGATCTAATAAACCCTGCACCCCATTGAGGGATGACATGCGCCAGAATGCATGCCTTAAGGAGGTAAGAGTCAGACCATGACAAGGGCTCCATCCCCCTGACTTCTACTAACTGATCCCCCGCCTCAAGGCCGGTGCAGAAAATCAAATCCAGTGTATGTCCCTCCTCATGTGTGGGGCCACAGATGATTTGACACAGGCCCATGGTTGTCATGGAGGCCATAAACTCATGCCTCACTCCTCCAAGATTGGCGTCAGTGTGGGTGTTAAAATCCCCCAGGACCACTAGTTTCGGGGTCCAGAGGATCACATCAGACACCAAATCAGCAAGAGCATGTAGGGATGCCGCTGGGCAATTGGGTGCATGGTACACAAGCAGCACCCCTAATCTGCCCCCGGCCAAATCCAACACAAGATGGAGGCACTCAACACCTGGTGGAGCCTGCACCGAATACCTCCTAAAAGACAGTTTTAGGATATGAGGGGCGAGGCCGTCTTTCAGATATTTGGGGCTCAATATGACAAAGTAGAGATTCCTATAGTTTTCTCGCCGATTCCAATACTTGTTTCCATTGATGAATTAGAGCAACAATGTTGATGCACATGGAGATCTCTTCTGCATGGAAGTGATACATGCAAATATAAAATCTTTTCCCTGTTGTTTTGTATCTTTGTTCTTGTGCAAAAACAATGCCAGGAATGCCATGCAATGATCCCATTCGTACAAGTATATTTGAACCAAACTTTTAGGTCTAATAATAACTTCTTGGATTTAATTAAATCAAAGTGACAACTCCACTTCGGTGGCATTTGGACAAATAGTGTAAACCAAAGTTATCTTGTAGCAATTCCTGCCTGGGTGAAATGTAATGATCACTGAACCGAAGTCATTACCCTCATGCTGAAAAGTGATATCATGAAAAGTTACTTCGACATACAAACGAAAGGCGAGTACGTACCCCCAGGAGTTTATACGTCTCTTCCTGCTTCTGCATAACATTGTTTAGTGCTCTGCTCACGCAAATGCTTTGGGATTAAAACCGAAGCAAGGTCCAACTACATAAAATCAACTGTTGGAGTATGACCTCAGTGTGAGCATCCCTTGTAAGTATGGTTCATTTTCTTGCATGGACATAAAATAAATACATATTGCTGCTTATACAATGCTGCTGCTCTTTTGGCCCTGAAAATAAAGTGAGCAACTAGCAAACAAGGCAAGTAACTGATGAATGCCACCTCAATTCATGATTAAATAGTTCACCTGGCATCCTTCCCTACAGCATTCAAGGTTCTGAAAGCTCAAACAAGTTCTCCCCCTTCTTGCTTTGTATCTGGCCTCCTGTTTCGATTGGGACAGATAAGGACGTAAAATTATTAGGGCTGACCTGGTCTGAGAACAAAGCACCTGAGAGGCCGTGGCAGAATGGGTTAGCTACAAACCAAACGTCTATGCTAATAGTAGGGCTATGGCGGACAAAAAGTGATCTCACTGTTACCATGTGGTGATGGTGTTTTCAGATTAAGATGGGGGATTAAGGAATTTTACTCAGCAATTTGAGATGCTTTGTTAGGAATTGAGGAGATTTGAGCTGCTTTGTTCTCAAGCCACATGTTAGTGAAAAAGCAAACAGGCACTTAATCCTGACAGACAGCAGAATTTGACATCAATTTGTCCCTTGGGAGGTGACCAAGAGTACCCTGTGACTGGCTAAAAATGTTGTGCCTTGTTTTTTTGGAGCTGAATGCCAGTTCTTGTAGCCGTTGCAGTCCTGCACAACTCCGGTGCACCATAATTCACAACAGCCGAGGACTGATCACCAGTTTTTATAGACCCAAACAAAGCTTAGTGTTTTAAAAACACATACAGGGTGACAAAGTGTTTACTAAATAGAGATAAAATATGGTTGAACTTAGGGTCATGCCTTCAGTCTTAAAACAGACCATTGTAAAAAAAAGAAAAGGGGAAAAAAAAGGGGGGGGGAGGGAGGGGAAAGCTGATAATTATCCTGTTTGAGATGTTGGATGGTTTCCCGTAACAATAAAAATATAGCGTCCGACATACAGACAGCTAACTATATACACGTCTGTGTACTGCCTGCCCTCTGACAGATCTTGAGGTTCTTTTAAACATCTAGTGCATTTTAAGGTCATGTCCTCAGAGGTCATTGATGTAAGTGTATTTGCAAAAGAGAAACAAACAGCTCACTGGCTCAGGTTTCCTTTTTTTAACATACATCAGTTAAATGAACACGCAGAGTTATAACGTCTGGCAACAAACCTAGGTTGTGATGTATAAAATTTGACTTTTCTCCCCCATGTTTATGTCATAGCTAATACACAAAGATAAAGTGCATGTACTGTACTATACTCTATATATTTACTGAACTTTGGCAAGTTGCTAGGAACCCGTACTCAAATCAAATTAGAACCACCCAATTTATAAACACTCTTCTAAACTGATCTGATTATATTGAAAAGGTACTCTAGTTGATATGCAGCCAATCAATAGCTCATGCTTTCCATCCTGCAGTAAGTCAGTCTCTACTTATACCTTCATAATTTTAAAATGTTGCCACCACTACAGACCTGTAGAATATGGTAGCCACAGTACCTTTCACATTACTTAGAGTAAGCAGCAGAGGAAACCATCCAAACAAGAATGATGTACTATTTTTCTTTTCTCTCGAGACTCTTATTGCTAGAATGTTGGCTTTTTACAAAGACATAGTCAAGGTAATTTGATTAATTTTCTAATTTGCTTGTATTCCATTTGCATCACCCATGACATTTTAATGGTCATGATTCTTTTAACAACACAAACTCTGACTACAGAGCAAAAGTTGCATGCTCCAGGAATACAAAACCAGGTCCCTTTTTTGTGTGGATTATGCACTTTTAGTCCGTATTAGAAAACTAAACCAACAGTTTAACATTCATGAGTAATTCTTCAGTAACCTAACAGTGTAGCAGCATGATGGATGAAACTTGCTTTCATCCTATAAGGAACTACTTCTATTTCAGGTCTTTAGTGAATAATCATGGGAAAAATGGTGGGGGTTTTTGTTTTTTTTTAAAAAAGGGTTATGAAAAATACCTTGACCCCTAGTACTTCTGAAAATGATCAGATGGATGAATTTGCAAAGCTGTTTGCTTTTGAAATCCTGTAACATGAGGATAATTTCTAAGATAAACGTTAGCTTCACGATTTTTCCCCTGCAAGTAATATTTGGAAACTTGGTGGCTACATGTTTGGTTCTTCATGAGAAAAATACTGATTCATTAATTTCTCTTTACAGACTAGCAAAGACTCCAAATTGCCCCATACTTCTGTGGAGGCTTAGTGAATGTATAAGGATCAGATCAGGGGTAAGCTGAAATCAGAAACACAGTATTCATTCATCTAACTCTGCTGTAGTAGAGCAAATTCAGGGTGACTCAAGGGACACAATGTCTTGTAAAACATATGTACTTAATATAAGGGTCATAAAACTTATTAAATTAAAAGCTAGGTTAAAAATAGGAAGAAAATTTATGCTTCTGTCTAAAATAGCAATAATTTCCTTTTGGCCTTTCCCTTTACAACTAATATGGGTTCGGTTTAAAAAAAAAAAAAAAAAAAAAAAGGTCAATTGGTAAAATCTTCATTCTTCAGAATGAAGTCACTCTTGACTAGGCTAATTGTATGACTGCTTGCAGGGCAAAATAAGCAAAGAATCTTGGACCCCTAACAGTTCTGGGGGAGAAGGTGTTGCATCATTGTTGAAAGACCGAAGATTCTTGCCTGACGGGTAGGGTCTATGAAGCTTTGAAACACTCATGAAAAGAAGTTGGCCAATAAGAGGCTACTTTTTCTCTTAGCTCTTTAATATTTGGGAAAGTAATAGAGTCATGTTGAGTCCTTGCGAGCTGAGGCCCAAAGGGGCTGGGTAACTGCCTGCCCATTTGCAGCCACAGAGCCCAAAGGAAAGTGTATGCCTCTTTAAGGAGATTGCTGGTTAGTAAGCCAGTTGGGGCAGCTGAGCGGTTCCAGCTTATATGTCAATCTACATGCCCCCTGGGAGCACCCCGCTATCAAACGACTGAGCTAGACCTAGGCCACCAAGAGGAGACAAAGAGCAGGAAGAGTGTTCTGACTTCAGGAGCAGAAGATCCAGAGGGTTTTGTCCTGTTTACAGGGACCAACACAGCAACCACACTTTAGACATAAAACCTATAGGCATTCATTGCATCTTTTTGAAGACATAGGGTTAGACTGTGGGTGTTCTTAAATGAGATGCTATTGTGCATGGCCACACATCAACCACTCATCCGACTGCCCATTGGAAGGTAGTGTGGGGGGGTCTGCATGTTGCTGTGGCCCACGCAGCACCCACTCATGACCACGCATGGCACACTGCCAGAAAATCTGGAGTGCGTCACGCCTCCAGGTTCCTACCGTTACAGGGGCACGGGAAGGACAACATCTGCGGCAAGGTGAGAGGGGTGTGTGTAAGGCCAGGAGGGGGGATGGTCTGGATGAGGGAGTGGCACTGGGGGCTCTGTGGCGGTAGGGGGCTGAGGGAGCTCTGGGGGGGAGAGGGGGATCAGAGAATAGGAGCTCGGTGGGGG
>QEPC01011712.1:861991-917233 GCA_003113815.1 Sphenodon punctatus
ACCACCCAGAAGAGGAGTTGAAAAACACAACGAGGCAATACAGAGTAGAACAACAAGGATGTACCTATGGTGCTTAATAGAACCATGGTAGTGTTTCCCATACTCTATCACTCCTCCCAGTCATTTACATCACCAACAATCTCAAGATTCTACTAATTTCTTATGTCATTCCTCCTATTATTCCACCAAGTTCTTTCCTCCTCTACTTCATCCTTATATCCTCCTCCATCATTCCACCATCTCTCCCTGCTGCCTTTGTTATTCCACATCATCTCTCCCCCCCCCACTCCCAAAGATGCATCTCCATTGTATTATTTCAAATACACTTAATGAGATATAATTTAATTCCAAATTAGGATTAATGTTTCCTCCTCTCCTTCCATTGGCCTTTCCATGCATTTAATGTCAATGTGTACCCAAATTCTTATTAAACACTTACATAGCATTCTGCTCAGCTTTAGTGTTGCCCCCAACCTGCAAAGGAAGAAGATTGGAGCTGAAAGACCAAGGCAAAGTGTGGGTGCATGGAGCCTAAGTTGTAAGCGAGCACAGTATGCGAAGCCATACAACATGTTTATTGCTTACATGGGGTGGAAGTTAAGGCGGGAGCCTCAACACACAATTTCTAGGTTTGTTAAAGTTTGCTCGGTATGAATCTGCCTTAACTAAGTTTGTAAAACCGTAGGATTTTTGTTTATCTAATGTACATATAGTTTGGATTATTTTTCTCTATGTGCATCACTTTGCACTTGTCCACACTAAACTTAATCTACCATTTAGATGCCCCAGTCACCCAGTCTCGCAAGATCCTCCTGCAATTCTTCACAGTTCGCTCCTGTTTTAAGTACCTGGAATAACTTTGTGTCATCTGCCAATATGATTTAATCACCTCACACTTTGCTCCCTTTTCTAGATCTTCATTGAATATGTTAAACAGCACTGGTCCCAGTACCGATCTCTGGGCACTCCACTATTTACCTCTCTCCATTGTGAAAACTGACCATATAGGGCATTTTCACATCAGACACTCTCCACTCACTATGCTGCAGGGCTTCAGTGTTGCCCTGTGGGTATCCTGTAACATGCATAGTGTGTAGGTGGGTGGGTGGAGAGTGTCTTGTGTGAAAATGCCCGTAGTTCTACTCTTTGTTTTCTATCCTTTAACCAGTTACCAATCCACAATGGGTATTTTTTCACACGACACTAACCACAGTTTAACATTTCTTATGCATGTTGCAGGGCTGCATAGGGCACCAATACAGCCATGCAACAAGCATAAGCAACGTTCAAGTGTGGTTAAACTGGGGTTAGCGTCATGTCTGAAAACACCTAATAAGTCACTGCCTCCTATCCCACGACTTTTTAATTTCTTCAGTAATTTCCTTATGACTTATTGAATGCTTTCTGAAAGTCCCGATACATTATATCGAATGACTCACCCCTATCCACATGCTTATTACACCCTCAAAAAATTCCAATAGATTAGTGAAGCACGGTTTCAGCTGAAATGAGATTTCACCCTTCTTGAAAATCTCATTGAGAATAGGCTTCTTAAGGAGATTCTCGTCTCGAGAATCTCATGAGAATCAGGCATTCTTGTGAGATTCTTGAGAACCTCAAAATGATCAAACATGGCCACCAGAGCCGTTCTGTGCATCCACAGCCATTTTGCACATGTGCAGATCATTTTGGGGGTATTTTTGAGATTCTCAATCTTGGGGGATTCTCTAGAATCTTAAGAGAAGCTTGCAAGATCTCGCCAGGGTTGCGAGATTCTCGCAAGAATTAATTTCATTTTCACTTTAGCCCTAGCTGACTACCATTTGCCAAATACACGTTGACTCTTCCCCATTAAGCCATGTTTATCAATATGCACAGTAATTCTATTCTTGATAATCATTTCCACCATTTTGCCCGGCACAGCTGTCAGACTCATTGGTCTGTAGTTACGAGGATCAACTGTGGAGCCCTTATTAAATATGAGCATTATATTCACTACCCTCTGGTCCTCAGGTACAGAGGCAGATTTTAGCGATAGGTTAAACATTACCAGTAGCAGGTCTGCAATTTCATATTTGCGTTCCTTCAGAACTCTGGGGAGAATGCTATCTGGTCCTGGTGATTTGTTACTATTTAATTTGTCTATTTGCTCAAGAGCCTCCTCCAGAGTCATCTTGATTTGTGACAGCTCTTTCAATTCATCACCACCTACAAAGGACAGTTCTGGCATGTGTATCTCCCCAACGATCCTCTGCAGTGAAGGCCGAAGCAAAGAATTAATTCAGCTTTGTGCAAAGGCCTCATTCTCCCTGGCCGTCCCTTTTGCCCGCTGGTCATCTAATGGCTCAACTGACTTTCTCGCAGGCTTATTACTGTACCAATTATTGCCCATGACCGAGCTTTTTAATTGGCATTTTAAAAAAAATGTGCGAGCGCTATAAGGTGCATCCCCGCATGTCTAAACCCCGCCGGCACTCTTTCACAGGCGCATGATTTTTAGGGGCAAGTGCATCGTGCTCGTCTAAAAACAGTAATAGTCTCCCTTAAAGTTAAATGTTACTGCAATAGTTTTGTTTATCATTCTTTGTCCAGTAATTATGTCAAATTTGATTACCGTATGATCACTATTGCCAAGCAGATCCACCACCGTTACCCCTTACACCAGGTCCTGCACTCCATTTAGGATTAAATCTAAAGTCGCTTCTCCTCTCATTGGTTCCAGGATCAGCTGCTTCAAGAAGCAGTCATTTACGGCATCTAGAAACTTTACCTCCATATCATGCCCTGAGGAGACATTCACCCAGTCAATATTATTAGTATTATGTTTCTGACTTTAGTAGCCTGTCTAATCTCTGTTAGCATTTCATAGTCAGTCTCACTGTCCTCATCAGGGAAACGATAGTATAGCACCCCTGCTATAAACTTCCTGTTATGCATGGAATTTCTATCTATAGAGATTTCAGAGTACAGTGCCCTTCCTGTAAAATTTTAATCCTTCTTAACTCAGTGCTCAACACATAGCGCCACCCCCCAACCAGCTCGATCTACTCTGCCATTTTGATATGTTTTGTATCCTGGTATTACTGTGTCCCATTGGCTGTCCTTATTCCACCAGGTCTCGGAGATGCCTGTTCTGTCTAGATCTTCATTTACTGCCATACCCTCCAATTCTCCCATTTTACCTTTTAGACTTCTACCATTTGCATATCAACACGTAAATGTATTCTTAATCTGCTCATTATAACTAACTGGTTTAGGTATTTTGGAATCATTTATATTTGTCTGTTCTCCACCTGGGCTTCGTCGGCTTCTTTCATATCCCCTATATTAGGACACCCCAATTTCCCTGGATTAAAAGCATCCTTTGCAGATGCCTTTGTCTGAACCAAACCATGCGCTTCTCCCCCGAGTCTAGTTTGAAAACTGCTTTACCTTCTTTTCCATTTTGGTTAAGGTGGAGCCCATCCCGTCCGTATAAGCCATCCCTTTTTATGTAGAATCTAGGCAGGTGATCTTGATACAGGAGTTCTTGTGGAAATGGCACATCCGTTCCAAAGTCTTCATAGACTTACCACCCTCTGGATGCTTTAACCAACAACACGAGCTTCCTACATCCATAGATCCGGCTCCTGTTTTCCATTGGCATACACCATACAAGGGCATAATCATTTTATTTTCAAAACCAATGCTTTCACAATAGACTGCTTAGCAATAATATCAAAATGGAAGGGAGAAGTGGGGACACCTGAGCTTGGGGTGCAGGGAATGGTCCCCCTTTATTTTTTACCTACCATAGCAACCATGGGGAGTTGAAGTAAAGGGAGACTCCCCCCTCCTCCCCCAATCACTCTGCTTTCCTCCCGCATTTGAATTTCCCATAAGAAGAATAAGCATGCAGAGCAGCTGTCCATTTGGAGAGTATGGGGACGGGCCTTTTGGTAAGAGCTGTATCTGTCTCCTGTTGAATTGTTCTTACTGAATCTTTGCAGACTGCTCTCATTCACTAGAACAACTCTTCAGAACTAAAAGACCTGATTGTCCTTTCAAAGACACCTCACTAAGGAATAAAACTCTTACAAAGCCAATGAAGTTATGCTGACACCCAAGAAGAAAGAGGTCTAATGGAATGAATCTAGTTAGCACATACCACTTAATATTGGTAAAGGAGGCAGAATAAGTATTGGGCCCATTTGACTAGGTATGCACATGAAATTTTAATGCTGTGATAGGAAATTTCTAAATTTCAGGTAATTGGTATAGTGAAAGGAAATAAAAAATTGGAAATGTCTCTTAGATGAGAACTCATGCTGTTCTTGGCTACAGCATGAGTCAACGGAGGGTAGACTCAGCCATTATGTGGGGCTTTGTCACATAATCTGTCAGTTTTTATATGAGTATGTGGTTGGTCAATGATAGGACTCAATCCAAGATGCACTTTTCACAGATTGCATGCATCATGTAGGCACCAAGCACAGAACACGCGTGCACTGTATGTGCACCATGTATACCATGCGTATAGTTCATGCATGGTGCAGTCACATTCTTCACTTAGTGTACATGTGCACTGCATGTGTGTAGTGCATGAATGCACCTTTCATCCAAAGGCCTAAATTCTGTTCTCAATGGCTCCAACGTAACACTTACCTGCTAAAATTTTGTGGGGTGCTGAGTGATGCTGTGTTTAGATTAGGGTTGTGCAGAAGGGACCAACTTGTTTTCACTTTTGTTTTGGTTTGTAATTTAACATTTTTTTAGTAACTTGTTGCCCATTATTTTCAATGGGCATAACTTTGGAGGTCTTGCATTGCTTTAAATAGTGGTTTTACTTTGTGTGTCTGACAATTTCCTATCCTCAAACTTGCATAGTGCCACAGATGGGCAGAGTACGAGAGGGAGACAAACTGGCAGGCAGCAGGCAGGCACAGCATCAACTGTGCCACAGGTGGGGAAAGTACGAGAGCGCAAGACAGACTGGCAGACAGAGAATGGGCAGAGGAGCAACAGACAGTGGCATTGGCACCCCAATTATGACAGGGCTTCAACTTGCAGAGAGTACCCCAGGGTGGAAAGTAGGGATGGGACATCAGAGGGAATTTCAGTTTGGGATTTTTCAGTTTTCGTTCTTTATGAATTTTGGATCTCAGTTTAGTTTTGGATCTTTTTCTACCATTGAAGTTGCTGGGAACAAACTGCAATGAAAAAACCCTGAAACCAGCGCAATGCAAAACCCCCCTAAATAAAATCAATGTAAAACAACCGAAACACCTGAACCGAGACCCTCCAAAATTTCAGATTAATCCAAAATGGCCATTTTGGAGTAATTTTGGTTCTATCCCAAACCAAAATTCCTATCCCCAGTGGCAGCAATGAGAGATGGAGAGACTGGCAGCAGGCGGGCAGAGGAGCAGCAGGTAATGACACTGGTACCCCAAGTATGACAGGCTTTAGCTTGCAGAGTAGCTGGGTGCCATATTTATTTATTTATTTAAATGCATTTATAGCCCACTCCCTCCTGCTCACAGTAACAGTTCATGGCAGCTTACAACATATTTAAATACATTTCACAAATTAAACTATAACACAACACTTAAAACTGTTATAAAGCTTAAAAACTTATTAAAATGTAAGCGCCTTCGTCCCTTCTCACTTGCTGCCCCCCATGCCTGGAACTCCCTCCCTGTCCACATCCACCTTGCCCCCTCCCTTCATACCTTCAAATCTCTCCTTAAAACTCACCTCTTTCGCTCTGCTCTGTCTGACTCTTTATCCTGCTGAGCCACTATTCCTATACCTACGATCGGTTTACCCTTATTCTTGCAACATGGACCTGCCTGCTGTCATTCTCATCGTAACCAAGCCAAGTACGTGCACTTGAGACCTCGCATCTTCATGAATGTTAGACCCCTTGTCTCTCCCTCTGTTCCCCTTCCTAAGTCTCTCCCCCAGCTCCTGTCTCTCAGATTGTAAGCCCTAGGGGCAGGGACCATGTCTATTTTATTACTTTGTAAAGTGCCAGGTACACTGCTTGCGCTATATAAATGTTTATTAATAATAATAATAATAATAGTATAAACTCATTAAAAGAGCAAAACTGAACACAAATACTCCCTCCCAACCCCCCTACCTGCATCCCTCCCCAAAGGCCTGGCGAAACAGCCACATCTTACACTGTCTCTGGAAAGAGGGAAGGTCAGGGGCTAGGCGGGCCTCCATCAGGAGGGAGTTCCACAGCCTAAGAGCGGCCACTGAGAACGTCCTCCCCATCGTTGCCACCTAGGAAACCCAGGGACTTCGAGTCGGGCGTTCCCGTCTGACCGCAAGGGCTGCACCGCGGCCTGGGGCATAAGACGGTCCCACAGGTACGCAGGGCCTAGGGTGTTTAGGGCTTTATAGAACACCACCAACACCTTGAATTGGGCCCAGAAGACAATAGGCAGCCAGTGCAGAGAATGGAGCACTGGTGTAATGTGCTCACCATGACCCGTCCCCATAAGGAGACGGGCCACTGCATTCTGCACCAGCTGCAGCTTCCGGACCATCACCAAGGATAGCCCCACATAGAGTTCGTTACAGTAGTCCAGTCAAGAGGTGATGAAGGCATGGATGATGGTGGCCAGATCCAAGTTTGAAACATATGGCCGTAGCCGTCATAACAGATGTAACTGGAAAAAGGCGCTGCTGGCAACAGCTTCCACCAAGGAATCCAGGCAGAGCTGTGAGTTGAGAAGCAGCCCCAAACTACAGACCTGAGTAGCTAGGGGAGGGCAAACCCCATCAATGATGGGGGCCACCACTCCCCCAGCCCTACCCACCAACATCACCTCCATCTTGTCGGGATTCAGCTTCAGATGACTCACCCTCATCCAATCCCCACAGCCGTCAGACACTGGGTAAGTACTGAGACTGCCAGGTCTGGGTCCACTGAAAAAGAGAGGTAAAGCTATCGTCGGTGAACTGATGACATCATACACCGAACCCTCTTACGACCTCACCGAAAGGCTTCATGTACATGTTGAACAGGAGGAGGGACAAAACAGAACCTTGCGGGACTCCACACATGAGGTCTCAGGATCATATGAAGTAGAGAGATAATGGCAGGCAGGAACTGGACAGTTGGCAGCTCCCCAGATGTAACAGGGTGTCAACTTGTAGAGTGCGCCCCAGGGTGGCACGATATGAGAGAGAGAGACTGGCAGCAGGCGGGCACAGCAGGGGAATCTCTCTCTGCCAGGCATTCACTGATCACATACAGAACTAGCATCAGGACAGTGAGTCTTGAAGGCTCTTGCAGGGGGGTCTAAAGGCTCCCCAGCATCCTCCCCCAAGTCCTTCTGATTGGCACTACCAAGCTGCTGGCAGCATTGAACAAAGACCTATCCCAGGGCTTGTCTGTGTCCATCACACTGTTCCCAATGCCAGTTGGCTAGCGAGCATTCCAGTAATGCCTCCTGATTCCCCTCCCTGGAGTGCTTTTGCAGCCTCATAGCAGGCTGGATAGGAGGCAAAATGAAAAATAATTTTTCAAAAATTTTTCATTTAAATTAGTAACTAATTAGTTAAATTACATACTAGTTAAATTAGTAACTAAAATGAATGTACACAAATTTGTTTTTAGTAACTAATTTAACTAAAATAGATTGCACATTCCTAGTTTAGATGTCCACATGCATTTGGGCTCTAACAAGTGACTATGTGAAAACTGCACCCAATTAATCAGCTGCTTTCTCCTTTTATGTACCAGGCAGGGATGTACATGGCGTGTGTGTGTGTAGGTTTTGTCTTTTTGTGTTTCCAAGTTTTGTGGTGTTATTTTTGTCTTTTATAGAAGTTTACTGCAGATTACGAGCGGAACACACTTTACACATTAAATGATAAATGATACATATTGAATGGCATAACACCTGTAAATAAATGTGTTTTTTTAAAAATACAGGCATGTAAACTATAAGGAGAATAAAAAAGCAGTGTACACCCCCACTAGTACAATAGGAAGCCACCCAGGTCACCTGCTGCTGTGTACCCCCTCCCTTTTCAAGCTTTGCTCAGGTTTCCCCTTCTGGCCCATGAACTCTCAAGCCTACTACCCCTGGATCTCCCCTTTCAGCCTCAAGATCCCCCACACGTCCAAAAGATTCCCCAAGCCCACTGCCCCAAGCCCCCTGTCTCTGGGTCCCTCCTGCTCCCGAGTCACTCCCACTTGCCTCAAGATACCTCCAGTCCCAGTTCTCCAAGCCCTCAAGATTCCCCCCATCTGCCCCAAGATCCTCTCTCCCACCCCAAGATCCCCCCACTGCTCCAAGCCCCCAAGATCCTAGGGATGTGTGAACACAATGCAGTTCAGATGTTCGGCTCGGGAACTGAGTTGGGGTTCAGTTGTTTGGTTCGGCTGAACATTCGGAAATTGTTATCGATATCAGTGCCGATATCGATACCAATTTCTAAGGTTTTATTTTTGGTATCGGTAGGCCCTGAGACACTAATAAGTTGGTTATTTTTATGTCTTGTTATATTGTTAAATGCTTGTTTTTTAAAAAGTTATTATAAAAGTTATATCTGTTACCAGCCGAGTTTGACCGTTCCAATCTTTTACCCCTCTGTGCTGCCTTACAGACAGCAGACCAGCCTTTCCTACTTCTCTTCTCAAAAGGCCTAGTCCTCCGAACACACTATAAAACTGAATTACTACACACACTCTATATATAACTAAGCTAACTCCATCCATCCATCCATCCAGCCAAACACACACACACGGATGGGGGGAGGGGGGGGACACAGACAGCTCACACCAAACAACACAGGAAGGGGTACAAAATTGAAATGAAACCTAAATCAATCTAATCCTACTCTAAATAAATCCAAAAACAGGGGAGGGGAATCAGGGATGGAATATATAAAGGGAGGAGGGAAGGATTCAATGGAGGGTAGGGAGAAAGAAAACAGGGATCGGTAAATAATAAAAACAAACACCTAAATCTATCTAATCTAATCTAAATAAATGATACTAGGGAGGGATGGGTGAAATAGGAGGAGGATGGCAATGGATTAGCAACACAGACTTCTGAAACACCTGCTGTCAGGAACAGTGGCTAGCTCGGAAGGTGTTGGAAGGGGGGAGGGCAATGACTTTTGTTACTTGCGGCACCCGCCTTACTACAAGCCCCATTGTGGGGCCTAGCACCCCCATCCCCCATGTCCAATAGCAGACTGCGAAGCCAGTGGTCTGAGGAGAAAAGGGATGGTGATTGGGGAAGCTGGCTGCTACTCCAAGCCTCTCCATCCCTGGTGCCAAGAAGTCTGCTCCTCAGCTGCCTTCCCCTCCCTGGGCTTTCCAGTCACGTTTCCCCCCCCCCCCCAACTCACCCGAACGTGGCCATACTGTTCGGTCATTTTCAAGTTCGAATCGAATTGGGCTAGGTCGGTTCGGGTTCGGTTCGGAAGTTCTGTTCGGTCGTCTGAACAGACTGAGCACGGTCCGAACTCCGAACATCTGAACTGCGTTCGCACATCCCTACAAGATCCTCTTCCCAGCCCCAAGATCCCCCCTTCTGCTCTAGGACCCACACTGCCAACTCCTCGCTTCATCTATCTTACATCTACATCTATCTTAGAACCAAAATCTGAGAAACGGGAAGACAACACAGTTTGAGTTGCAACACCGATTGTGGTTTTGAGCTTTAGAAAGTAGATTTCCCTGATTGATGTTTCATTATACCATTCTTACAATTATTTAATACAACTATATGCTCATTCAGTGTACCCCTGATGAAGAGCATTGCTTGAAATGCATTGGGTATCATTATTGATTTGAGTTTCACTTAGGATTTGTACACTATATGGTCCACTTATTTGTTATTGTTCTTTTTACATCTTATATACGTTACATGGTTTTGGCTTTTATTAGTTGGGGGGGTTTTTGTGGACATTCCTTTTCTTCTTGTTTGGTACAGTAGTTTTTGGTTTTGGTTGCTATTCTTGCCCCTGGAAATGGGGACTGATTAGAGTGTAGCACACAGCTGGGGAGAAGCTTCCCTGCTCCCCTTCCCACTCAGATAATTTACTGTTAGGTTCCAGGTCAGCTCTGCAGAGTGCAACATGTAAGGGGAGGCAGAAAGCAAGCCTCCTGATCTCACAGATTAGTGATACTACTAATCGCAAGATCACGAGTGAGGCTTAGTAATCGTGCCACTCGTCATAAGTTCACTAGAGTTGGTAATGCTGAGAACCCAAAATCCAGAGGGGAAACCCTCTGGATTTTGGGTTCCCCTGAAAGGGGCATTCTTGTCAAAATTTGGGTTTGTTGGAACCCAAATTGTACACCCTTAGTATCGAGTTCAGCCAGTTTACAATCCTCACCTTGTCCAGCTATCAACTGAGGGGCTGGCACTAAGTATCTCTTATCTTTATTTATTTTTTTGATACTGTAAGCTTTGCAAAACCAATGCAGCTCTGAAGGAATAAGCTGTTTATTTTTAAAGTTGATCTACAGATTAGCAATGGAATTATTTCTAAGTTTCATGTGTAGGGTCATATGCACAAGTCAGATGCCAAATTGTGTTTTTGCTGGGAAAGGGTCTATGCCTTTCCTGAATCAAATTCAAGTGATTATTTCCTTTAATGAAAGTTTGAATTCTAATTTGCACCCTGCGATTCCCTTGCTGAGAACTTTGACTTTTGCTAGTTGACTTGGTCTTTGATGTTGGTTAGTTGGTCATTGGCCACTTGTATTAATTTCCCATTGGTTAGTTAGACTTTCATCTAGTTCAATTAGTTTGAATTCATTTTGTCTTCATATTTAACTAAACCTATCAAAGCAAGTGAACCACTGGAAACCGTAGTCAATCACCATAAACCTGTTGTTGAACTGAATATCCAACAACACTGAATAACGTTGAATTCCCAAAATGAACTAGTTGATGAACTAGTACTAGTTGATCTTCGCAAACACAGCCAGGAATTCA
Organism: Sphenodon punctatus; assembly: GCA_003113815.1. Lineage (NCBI taxonomy): Eukaryota > Metazoa > Chordata > Lepidosauria > Sphenodontia > Sphenodontidae > Sphenodon > Sphenodon punctatus. The sequence goes on from QEPC01011712.1 coordinate 872,950, forward strand.
GATTTGCATTTTCTGATGATTTGTAAAATCCATTGGCTTTGAAGTTAATGACAAATTCATTTCAGCATTATTTCATTTGTAGCTGTGCCAATTCAGGTGTAGTAGGGGGCATCCCTAGGGGAAGTGGTGTTGTACAGTTCTCACTGAGGGAGTCATTTCTCCGGCAGATGCTGCAACCCAGCTTTGCTTTCACATCTCAGCCACAGTTTGCAGAACTGGAAAACCTCATAAACTGAGCAAATTTGATTGGAAATTGACTGAGACAAACCAAAGACATGCAAGTATCTCAAATACTTGGTCCACAGGTTAGTGATCTCATTAGTTTGGGAACTTCTTGCATAAATGAACTTTCACCTTCACCCCATGAGAAAACTTTATTTGCAAATTGGTGGTACCCACAGCATTGTTAGACATAACAGAACTGGGATAAAAAAGCATCAGAGTTCAATCATCCTTTATAATGGTTTTTCCCAAACTTTTTAATCTTCATGGTCTCATTTGAGATTTGAATATAATCCTGCGATCCCCACATAGCAGCTAAGACATGCAAAGTATAGTGAATATAAACGGCAATTGCAACCCAATCCACCGATGGCACGAGCCCACTTGGAGACCTTGCCCACAGTTTGGGAACCTCTGTTGTTTTATGACCAACTTTTTCCAACATGGTCACTAAATTAGGGAGTCTAATTTGAGGCATCTTAGCCCAGGTTTCAGATATTGTTTATCGTTTATATTGAAAATGCTTTACAATGGTTATCGAGTTCATCCTCAGAACCATCCTGTCGTGATTAGTCCCATTTTACAGGTAGAGAAATTGTGCTAAGTAGTTGTGGCGTAGCTAGGGCCATCCAGTGAGTTCACACTAAAGACAGGATTTGAACCTTGGTTACCCAGAGGCACGCCCAAGTCTAACACTTCATCCACTAGGCTACACACGGGCAGTCATCCAGAATACCTACAACTCCAGTTCAAGTCACTGGGAGTGGAGGAGTTTGGCATCCATGGGAATCAGGACCAATGATGAGCATGCAAAAATCAGCGTCTACTTTTGAAGAATTGACCTGTGTGACTACATTGGTCGGGACTAAATTTACATCAGAATCATGTGGTACATGCCAAAGGTCAACAACTAATTCAGTATTTCTTGGGAGTAGGGAGGAAATGAACCCAGCAGCCTTTATGAAATTTAAGCACGTTGTTCATAGTGTAATTATAGATGAAATATTGAAGAAGTGGACTAATTACACGCAATGCACTCGAGCCCAATTAAAATAGCATCTGCAGTGAACATAGGGGTATTCTCTTTCACTAATAAGAAATACTTTCTTAACAGAGAATAAAATAGCTAAATTGGATAGGCAGTTGAGATTATAAATATCCTATTAGCATATAAAATGAGGATTTACCTTATTTAATCACGACATGCTTGCTCATCACAAGTCATGTTTCACCTCCATACTGTAGCTGTATCTATTCTGGAGGGGTGAGAAGCACATTAATAAATTTAGCTAACTAGATGCTGTTCTCATCTCCTGAAATAAGTTGGTGGAGACAACTGCCCACTCCCCTAATCCTTCAATAAAATCCCTGCCTTACTTGTATAGGGCAATGAGATGTTCAGGTCATTAAAAAGATGCCTATTCAAGTCAGCAGCCCTGCACCCGAGACTGTGTTTGACACAGCTCCGAGCTGCTTGCAGGAGGGGTGGGATATAAATCTATTCAATAAATAAATAAATATTGTGGTATCCAGCAAGGGGCTATGGAACCCTTGGACTCGGGGAGGGCAAAGGGAACATACGTATGACTGGCTAGCTTCGTTTCCTGGTGTGTGTGTATGTACACTCATACCTCCCAGCAGCCCTTTGGCTGGGGAATCCCACAGTCCCTTGTGAAGAGGGTTTAAGTCTCTCCTTCTGGAAAGGGAGAAGAAAAGACCGGTTTTCAAGATCAGGCATCCCCTTTCTGGTTGCCTCCCAGTAAAAGCACTTGAGAGGACAATGAGGATATGATGGAATGGCAAGGAACTAAGTCGAATGATAAGCAGGAGAACCTCTATCCCTTTTTATGCACTTGGAGTGCATGAGAGTGAGACTTTATTCACCGAGGGGGTGAAGCTCATTGGCTGAGGCGGCGGGGCTTTCCTCTCGTTGGCTGCTCAAAATGTTGAGCAGGATGCACATTCAATGACTTCAAAGATTTGTTCTTACCATATGCTCATCGGCATTGTAAGAGTGCTAACGGGAGCAGAACCGACTGCAGCGGTAACAGCCCCTTGGAGTAGATGGGGAGGGAGCACCTTTCCAAGAGGGGTGACACTAACTATTTTGGGCTCCCTGCCTCAAGCTATCACACTGTTATATTCATCTATGTTATACATGGGTGTGGTTTGAATTTTACACCACATTCTTCTGATGAACAGTTCATTAGATGTAGTTGGCCCTTACTTCAGTTTGACTCTTAAAGCAGTCACAAGAACGGAGTGCTAAACTGATGTTCATCAGGAGTAGGAAGAGAAGTACGTACTCCTGATTTTTCAGGAGTACGTACTCCCCTTTATTTTGTACTTTAAAGTCACTATTTGTGCCAACACTTATCAGGGTGAGGATAGCAACCATGGTTCAGCAAGCATTACCTCTCATCGGGGGGGGGGGGGAGAGTGCTGGAGTTCTGCTTCACTTCTAAGCTGTTCCGCGCATACGCGCGCACACACACCCACCCCAGTATTTTTGCCTTGGAAGTGCCGAGTCGTAACTGCTCCATGGTGCATTTCCAGGACTGACATTTTTACAGCTACAGGTTGAGTAGGGAGAGTGAGGGGCCTAGTGAAACTGTGTCTTAGGTTCACGTAATCAATGAGTAACACAAGTTAGTGATGTCAAAATCTATTCACAGAAAAACCAGCTGACAACTGCTGACCATACCCCTTTCCCCTCTTTTACCTAAATCACTTACCATCACAAAGCTCTGGCCCTCCCTTCCCTGCTGAATCAAACGCCATCCGTTGTCCAAGACCAAATGCCAACACGTGCCATGAAGCTTCCCAGTGAAATCCAATGCCATCAAAAGCCATTTGGGACATCCCTGGAGCATTGGGGTGCTCAGAGTGGCATGCACAGATTTCTTGGCACTAGAGAGTGACTTCAACACATAAATGCTGGGGCCCCCATTCCCTCCTCCCCATTTGCCCTGTGTGAAGAACATCAACCAGATGTTCACCCTGATTTGGGCTGGGGCAGTTCTGCATGGCATCATCCCCCAGAAAGGTGAAGCACGCTGTGTGGGGTAACTTGACCCAAACTAGGGAAACGTGTTGCCCTGGGGCCACCTCCTGTCTAATGGGGGGGGGGGCACAGGGTGGGCCACATTCACCACCATAGAGTTGTCGTCACAACCTAGAGTGGTCGCGGGAGTAACCACATCTCTATGGTGGGGGAGGTGGGGTTGGCACGCAGGAGGACTACAGCTGGGGGACCCCAGCTCATCTGTGAGGGGAGGTCATGGAGCAGCTCCAGGATCTGGCGGGGTCTAATAAATACATTTATTTATAAATATATAACACACACACACCTCAAATTCTTACTTTCAACCCCTATTCCCACCTGCCAAAACAGGTCACTCACGAAGTCGTCTTGTATTGCCTCCAGAAAACTCTCAAGTTTGGGCTTTGATGTAACCTCCAGTGAAAGGGAGATCCACAATAGTATGAACCTGGCAGGCACGTGCATGAGGGCCCACCTGGCTGATCACAGGAACCATCCTGGCACATAGGGGAGGAAATCATGAGAGCTGTTAACTCTGCTTATGTTACTCTTCCTTTAATTGGTGTGGTTGAATTTCACCCCAGTGCACTTCCACTCAAGTAATAAATCTTTATCGATGTTATTGTCCGGTTCTTGTTCATTGTAGGTTCTGTTTAGATGGAAAAATACCTGAGAGTGAAATCTTGATTCCACTGAGAGTTTTACAGTAAATTGTCATGGATTACAGGATTCTACCCATAATTTTTATTGGCAAGCTTTGCAAAGGCAACCTGGATTCAGGAGTGCAAGCACCACCAGTAAATGCTGGTGATTATTCTGCAAGCTGGAAAGTGGTGTAAAAGGCTGGCTTTATGCCAGCTGTATAGTCTCTGCATGCTGGGCAAACGCTCATCCAGTGAGCCACAGTGATGGCAAGGATCTGGCTGTTAATCTTGAAATTGATCCGCTATGCATAAAAGGAGATGCCATTTTTTAATCTGATCTTTGCAATGATCACTGTAAATGGTTTTCTGGTATGCATGATGTATCGCAGCAGATTAAGGAGCTGCCTCTGTCTTCAGTACAACATATACCATATTAGATGGTTTATTTATTTATTAGATTTCAGTTTCCACTCCAGATGACGGTGAGCTGTCGGAAGCTGAAGCCTGACAAGCCGGAAGTGATGTTGGTGGGAGGGTCCATCATTCATGGGATTCGTCCCTCTTTGGTCCACTCCAGATAGCTTGGCACGGTGATGGAAGCAACAAAACTTCTTATAACTGGGGGAGTTCCACAAATGCATACTCATACACAAGTTGAATTCAGATGGAGTCTGCTCAAGCCCCCTTCTACAAACACCCAAACTTGAGAGTTTTCTGAAGGCAATGCAAGACTTTTTTTTGTTTTTGGACATGTTTTGGCAGGTGAGAATAGGAGTTGAATGTAAGGGTTTGTGGGAGGATTTTTATATGTTTGAATTTTATGGGCACAAGCTTAGTACAGCTGTTTTGGCAAATTTTTCTACTAGAAATTTACCCTTTGGAAAATAAACCTGTTACAAAAATCATTATGGGTCATCACTCGACCTAGATCTCTAGTACTAAAAATGTGACCTAGAGTCAAAGCACGAACTCCTTCAGCTGGGAAGAGCAGACTCATCCATGTAATAGACTCTTACATGACCAGCAGTCAGGGTTTTTTCTAACCAAACCTGAGTAAAGGCATTAGAGCAGGGTGATCTGGGCCTTCAGGGTTTAATGGGCTCCGCTCGCCTGGTCCCAGACAGCTAAACATGCCAAGTGAGGCAAATGAGGAGATGCTGACTCTCGACAGCGGTGGCTGGGAGGAGCCAGTTGACCAGCCAGGAATAAAAGCCCATAGATCATGGAGCAAACCTTTACAGATGACAGGCTTGCTTTGAAGCAAGACTAATGAAGTGTCTTTTGTCTGTGAGAAATGGATAGTTTGGATGAGAAATGGAAGCACAGACCTTGGCAGGCATGTGAACATTCAAAGTATGTTACACAGCAAGTGACCCTCGCAACATAGGCTGCGTTTTCACCTGCAGCGGTGGTGGTGGCGGAAGACGCGGCAGCACCGAGGAGCCGGCCGACGGGAAAAGAGCCGGTGTGAACGGGGATCTGCTGCGGCTTCTCTCATGCATGTCAGGGCAGAATTTTGCGCCCTGACATGCGCGAGAGAAGCTGCGGCAGATCCCCATTGCACCGGCTCTTTTCCCGTCGGCCGGCTCCTCCAGGCTGCCGCGTCTACCCTCGCCCCGCCCGCTGCCGCAGATGAGAGTACATCCATACTCTAGTGTAATTTGCTCCAGATCGGTTTGCCTTCCAGAGTGGTGCCACTTGCTCCAGAGCAAATTGTGCCCACAAACAGTTACTTCTCATCAGCCTCGTATTAAAGTGGCAATTTACTGTAGACCAGTCACTAGTATAGAACATTGCTAAAATCCAGTTCTTCCCAAAACCCTATTCCATGCTCGTCAACTCCTGCCTTGACCACTGCAACCTCGTTCTTATTGGCCTCCTTCACTCTCACCGTGATCTTCTCACTTTGTTTTAGCACTTTACCCCATCTGTTGCTTTAATTGTGCTCAGTCCCTTCTCTCCCTTTGTATACAGCACAACCTTTTTGTATTTACCTTCAAGGTTCTTCATGGCCTTGTTGCCCCTATTTTTCTGCATTTGTTTCCCGCTTTGCTCCCACCCAGGAGTTTTGTTTCGCTTCTGTCACACTTCTTGAACTGTCTTCATCCCTTCTCACAGGCTTCTCTCTATGCCTGGAACTTCACCCACTCAACCTTCACATCCCTCTTGAAAGCCTACCTTTCCCATTAGGCTTTCCCTAGCTCTGTCCTCATCCCCATGCTCACTAATGCTTCCTCTACTGTGTCCCTTCATCCTGTAACTAAGGGTAGTAACAAACGAGATCATAGCCTAGACCAGGTGGGTGTCCGCCTGCCCGTTTATTAGGAGTTTGCCCCCACTGACCATGTGGCCACCACTCACTGGGCACGTGGCCCCACTCATGATGGGGTCCCAGCGCATGTGAGCCAATGTGTAACCACGTGTCTGTAGGTTGCGCGCAGGACTTCTGAATGTACAGCTCAGCCCGCAGCATAGAGGGCAGGAGGGGCAGGATAGAAATCTTTTATAAAATAAAATAAATAAAGTGGGTGAAGAGCTTAGAGCATTCCGAGGAATGATCACTTCCAGCCCCTCTTCACTCTTGCTCTCACCGGCGCACATGTAACATCTGCCTTAAAATCCCACCATGCCATTTTCAAACATGCGCTCTCCCAGCTTCTCCCGGTTGGTAGTACGTGCCTGATGCTTGCTGTTTCCAAGCCGCTGCATTCTCAGAAATGACTTTCAGAGCATTACCATTGTTGGGGCCATGACTAATACTGACAGCCAGGCACCAAACAGCATCACTATCTCCACCCTTCAATCACAGCCACTCGCTGCCTACAGATCTGCCTGCCAATGCTGCATTCCCTGGACCAAGGAAGAGACAAAGACCTTCATCATGTGATGGGGGGGTGAAGTGCTACAGGAATGAGGTGGTGTTCCAAGCGATTTATTTATTTATTTATTTATTTAAGTATTTATTACTCTGCTCCCTCTTGCTTCCTTATTACCCTGCCTGTTGGCAAGTTGGCACCATAGAGGCCAGAGAGGGATCACTTTATTTTTATTATTATTATAATCATTTATATCATGCCAGTCATGTGACCTGGCGCTGTACAGAACATATAAATAGACGCGGTCCCTGCCTGTGGCTTACAATCTAAAAGACAAGGAAGGGGAAGACAGGGAGAGGGGACAATGGGAGAGACAGGAAAGAAGAGAGTTGTGCTGTGGTTTTTGTGGGCACTGTGACTGTACTTTGTGGGTTTGCCAAAATGTGACTGAGACCACTGAACAGGGGCACAAGGGAGATGTACTTTCTTTGTAGTTAAAATAACATGGTGTGTGGGGAGGGGGCTTGCCTTGCATAAGTGGTCACTGGGCAGGCACAATGGAGACTTTGTTGTGGCGGGGGTGTGTGCATGTCTTGTTTCTTTCTTTTGGGTGTTATAATTACGTCTGCTGGGCTGCTTTTTTAAAATTTCTGCACGCAGTTGCACTTTTGTGGGTTCATCTTCTTGAGAAATTGACCCACTCTTGCTAGCCTGTTTTTCTGGGCACATTTTGGTTGGCATAATGATTTTAAAGTGGGTTCATTCATTGCTGATGGTGGGCCATGCTGTGGGTACACTACTGCTAGCTTTTTTTGGATTTCTGCACTTAGTTGCACTTTTGTGGGTTTGTCTTCTTGAACGATTGTCCCACTTTTTCTAGTCTGCTTTTCTGGGCACTGAGTTCCAAAGTTGCGAGTTCTGGGGATTTCCAAGTTCCGAATCCTCGGAAAAAGTAGTGAGATTCCAGCCAATTAATTGAGGTGGGAGGGAACCACTGAATGTTAAGAAATAGGGAAGTGATGGGATCTGCAAGGCAGTGAAGGAATGTATGTGGGAGCAGAGATTTCCATTAGTTAAAAGCTACTCATATATTTTCTAATCTTTTGAAAGTAGTTTTTGCTTTTAACTAGTATGAGGGGTCATAATGCCGTACAAAGTTATTGCTGCAGGTTGTTTTCTTGGGAAAGCCAAATGTCTTCAGCTCCTGCCTGTGGACACTAGCCACACAGTGTATAGGACCCCGAGAAATTGCAGGGTGATGGATGCCCTCCAAGACAGTTTCTGCTCTCATAAGGTGCACAAGGGGTTTCTATGTATGCATGATGGAGTGAAGACTAGTGCTGAAACTCGGTATTCGATTATTTTTTGTGAATACACTGAGGATCATGGTCCTTGATTTGGAATCACAGAGTTCCAAGGAGCAGGTCTTGATCGAGTGATGGATACGTGTGCTTTTTCTCTGAGCTGCGTATGGCTGTGCTGGTGCCCAGGTGTCGGGAGGTCTGGGACACTTGACATGACCAGAGTGACACACCTCTGACCCTACCGTCTCAAAGCTAGGAAGTAAAACTTGGAACCATATTTGGTAGACACGGAGGTAATGGGAGGGGACAGGTGAGGAACAGACAAGTACAGGATATTTTTTGATTGGCTGGCAGAGGAAAAATAGAAGTGGCCATTTGGGCATTTTTCAGTCTCTTTGGTGACTTTGGCTGTGTGTGCAACACTGCTGTATCTATAGGTATTTTGGGTTGAACTTGCGGTGGAGAGGGGACTGCTGTGGGTTTGCCAATGTGTGCCCAGCTGGGGTATGAGGGGGATACTTTCTGGTTAATTATGGTGTGTTTTGGGGAGGGAGTTTGCCTTGCATAGGGGCATGGAGCAAGGGAGGCATTTGTTTTTGGTTGGGGGGGCATTGCATCTGTTTACTGTGTACATGCAGCCCCTGGGGAAGATCATGCGAGGGTTCAGGATGCGATGCCACCAATATGCTGATGATACTCAGCTGTACCTTTTGTTTTCAACCGACCCAGGTCCTGCTGTCTCATTGCTTTCCCAGTGTTTGGAGGCCGTGGCAGATTGGATGCAGCAGAGCAGACTGAAGCTCAATCCTGCTAAGACGGAGGTGGTGGTGGTGGGTAGAGTGAGGTCTGCCCTCCCGTAGCCCAACAGGTTCGAAGTCTGGGGGTGGTTTTGGATCCGGGCCTCTGTCTGGATCGGCAAGTGGAGGCGGTGGCTAAAGCCGCCTTTCGTCAGCTGTATCTGGTACGGAGGCTGCACCCGTACATTTCCAGGCCCGACCTGGCCACTCTTATTCATGCCTTCATCACCTCAAGGCTAGACTACTGCAATGCTCTCTACATGGGGATTTCCTTGGTTCTGGTTCGGAGGCTGCAGCTGGTGCAGAATGCGGGGGCCCGTCTCCTTATGGGAATGAGACGACGGGAGCATATTACACCTGTGCTCTGTACTCTGCACTGGCTGCCTATATCGTACCGAGCCAGATTCAAGGTGTTGGTGTTGATTAATAAAGCCCTATATGGTCTGGGCCCCTCATACCTTGGGGACTGCCTCACCTTCTGCACCCCAGGGCAGCCTCTGCGGTCTGCCGGGGGAACCTTCCTGGAGGTCTCCCGGGTTAAATGGGGGGCCATAATGGAGAAGGCATTCTCGGTGGCTGGGCCGTGGCCTTGGAACTCCCTCCCAGAGGAAGCTCGCCTGGCCCCAGGTCTGATGGCTTTTCGCTGAGCCTGTAAGACCTGGCTGTTCGCCCAGGCCTTCAGAGTGGAGGATGGGAGGATGGGGTAGGGAGGTGGGGAATTTTGGGGTTGGGCAGGGGTATTTTTAATTATCTATATTGGATGATGTTTTATGTATTTTATGCTGTTTTATCTGTTGTGAGCCGCCCCGGGATGCCGTAGGCATGAGGGGGGGTTTAATAAATAAATAAATAAATAAAATAGGAGCATGCATGAAGTCGGGGGGGCAAATTTGCTGGTTATTAATTAATTGTATGGTGTGCTTTTTTTGGGGGGGGAAGGTTGTGTGGCTGTGCCTGCTGGCAGGGCAAGAACCACATGTGTTCTGGGTCACCCCAGAGTCACTGCCACCCACCCATCAAAGAGCTTGCATGTGCTGCTTTGCACTATGATCGGAGCTGGGATAGTGAACGTTAAACAGCCACACGTGGCGTTATGTGCCAGTTTGGGCACTGAGTGTTTCCGAGTTTCAGAGTTCCTAGTCCTTGCTACCAGTTCTGAGTGACAACTAAAAACTCGGAAAAAGGTGAGAGAATAGGATACGAATGCTATTGCAACTTTTCTGGACGTTTGTGCACTGCCAGAAGTAGGACAGTCATTAACTGAGCTGGAAATTCCGTGCTGTTTTTCTCATCACTGTCCTGATGACAGTGAGAGGATATATCCGCGGGGCCATCACGAGTTTCTAAGTCAGATGGCGGAGATGAATCTTTTTAGGGAAACAAGTAGCTTGGGGAACAGGGAATGTGAACTGACTGAAGGAGAGCTTGTTGAAGGAGTGCAGAGAGTCCTCATGAGAGGGGATGTTGTCTTCCGCCAATGGTATGATAATGCAGACGATGCTAGAGAGGAGGTACAGAGGTACATATTTGACTGGGTGTTTGTGAAGCGAGAGGGATTTCCAACACCATGGTGAATGAGAGCCCAATAAAACTGTGTGCTGCTACCTGCGAGTACATCAGTGAGAGCCCTGGACTGGATGTGAAAACCAGGTTGACAACATTCAAAGACTGATTGCTTTTGCTTTCAATTTGCAGTATAGGTGCTCAATGAATAAAGTATGTGATTTGTTCAACATACTCAGTCCTATGCACATTGTAAAAGGTTAGTTCCTGCCAACAAGTGCTGACAGGTATAAACCCAGGTATGAACCTCTATGAGTGGGCAGGGATAGTAGGCACTGGACTGCCTCCCCAATTCGTAATAGCCTGGAAGGAACAGCTGAGTTGGTTTCTTCTTCCCATAGTTCGCCGCGCATCAGGAGAGGGGATGGGATACTGAGAAGGGGGGTTGGTGGGCAGAGAACGGCGAGGAGGAATGACTGCCCATGTATAGGCGTATCACTCTAAACCTGTGAACGGAGGCTGAGTGGAGGCTGTCCTCCAAACACATAAGAAATACACACAGGAGACTGCCTGGTTATTAGGCTCTACACGCTAAACGTGGGAGTGGGGAGATTACAGGGATTGAACCCCAACTCCAGGGGGCTATTTTCTTGTTTGTTAAGACCCTAAGCTAATGACATGCCCTTGTGACTTCTCAACTTTTTGAATGTATCCCTCTCTCTCGGCTTCTCTCTCCTTTGGCCCTTCTAGATTGTAAGCTCCTCGGGGCAGTGACCTGTTTCTTATTAATGATTGTTCAGTGCCAGTTACAGTGCTGGTGCTATATAAATAAATTAATAATAATAAAAATAAATTAATTATGTAAAATGACCACTAAAACACAAAAACCCATTTGCCATGGAGCATGGACAACTTGCTGTGTAGCAAATATGGGTAAACAACGTATTTTAGATGCATCCCAGCCCAATCCCCATTGATGCCAATGGAAAGGATTATATTTGGTGTCTAAGCTGAAGGGATGGGGTGGTGGTGTAGCCATTATTTTCAGGGAGTTGAGGTGCGTTAGGAGGTATCCGGTGCAATTTGTGTCAGGAATGGAGGGCCTCCATCTTATGATCGATTTGGCAGGAGACAGATTAGGGGTGCTGCTGGTATACAGTGCACCTACCTGTTCAGTGGCATCCCTACATGCTCTGGCAGAGCTGGTCTTGGAGCTGGTCTTGCGGTTCCCAAGGGCTTTGGTCCTGGGGGACCTCAATATTCACGCTGACGCCAGTCTTGGAGGGGTGGAGCATGAGTTCATGACTGCCACGGCAACCATGGGACTGTCTCAGGTAGTCAGCTACCTGACGCATGATGGAGGGCATACCCTGAACCTGATATTTTGTACCGGCCTTGAAGCGGGGGATCCGATGGTGGTGTTGGTGGCACCCTTGTCATGGATGGATCATTGCCTCCTGCTGGCCAGTCTCCTAGCAGTTGGAAAGGTGTGGATCCAGTTCGGTTGGTTCACCCCCGGAGACTTATGGAATCAGAGGGGTTCCAGAATGCTCTGCGGGAGTTATGCCTTAATCTCGACACCCACCCATTCAATGAACTCATCGCATTTTGGAACACCTTGCTGACTGAGGCTATTGACCAGGTGGCTCCTAGGCATCTACTTCCTCCTTGTCGTCACTGCAGGCCCCCTTGGTTTACAGAGGACCTGCAGTTAATGAAATGGGAGGGGAGGCGGTTAGAGCGTCGGTGGTGCCGTTCTTGAGTGGGAGCTGATAAACTCACTCTATGCTGCAACCTAAGAGCCTATGGTGTGACTGTGTGGGCAGCATCTGCGAAGTCTCATCCAGAGGAGCTTTTCTGGGTGGTGAGGGGGCTGGCCAGTCCGTTGTCCCTCCGCCTGGAGCTGGATTCATCCAGTGCCCCACTGTGATGTGATTGTTGACTACTTTGCAGTTAAAATCATTCGTATGCAGCGTGAGTTCGTTGTTCCATTTATTGTAGTAGGCAAACCAGAGACTATGGACGCCCTGTCTGGTCCTATTTTGTGGGATCAGTTTTGGACGGTATCGCCCACCTATACGGGGGATGTTCTGAGGACTGTTAGGGCCAGTTTGCTGGACCTGTGCCCATTCTGGCTGGGTAGTGAATGCCTCCCTACAGGAGGGCAGAGGGACAGACCATCTCAAGGAGGCAGTGGTGCAGCCTCTGCTAAAAAAAACACTATCGCTTGACGTTGACTCCCTAGCCAGTTATCGGTCAGTCTCTAACCTTCCCTTATTGAATGGGTTGTGGCTCAGCAACTGCAGAAGCATCTGGACTGCATTGGTTTCCTGGATCCCTCGCAGTCCAGCTTTCTCTCACGACATGGTACTAAGCCTGCACTTGTGGCATTGATCGATGACCTTCGCCGTGATATTGATCGGGGATGGTTGTGTCTCCTGATCCTTTTAGGTCAGTCAGGGGCTTCTGATACTGTTGACCATGAGATCTTGGTTGCGGAACCAAGCCAGGGTCTTTCCTGGCCAGAAGAACTTAGCAGGTGATACTAGGGGACTGTTTTTCATCCCCTCATGACCTCACGTGTGGTGTCCCGCAAGCTTCTATTCCATCCCTGCTCCTGTTCAACATGTATATGCAGCTGCTGGGTGAGGTCATGAGAAGGTTTGGGGTTCGCGGTCATCAATATGCTGATGACTCCCAGCTCTCCCTCTCTCATTTTCATCAGACCCTGGCCCGGCAGTCTCAGAGTTTATTTGGTGTTTGGTGGCTGTTGGGAACTGGATGAGGCCGAGCTGTCTGAGGCTGAATCCCGATAAGACTGAGGTGATGCTGGTGGGTAGCAGTGAGGAGGAGGCCCCCATCACTGATGGGGTGCATCCCCATCTCACCTCTCAGGTCCGTAGTCTGGGTGTGCTCCTCGATCCCCAGCTCCGCCTGGATGTCCATGTGGATTCTGTGACAAGGGGCATGTTTCGCCAATTACATCTGATGTGTCGGCTTCAGCTGTATGTTTCAGATGTGGACCTAGCTACTAGAGGTGGGACCCCGGGCCCATTACCGGCTACCGGATTTACCGGTTACCGGTTCTCTAAGAACTGGATTCCCGGATTAAATCCGGTATACCGGTACCGGTTTTATTTCATTGAGTTCAATGGGGCACTGTGTCCCCATTGAAATCAATGAAATAAATTAATTCCTCCCCCCTCCCCCTCCCAGGCTGCGCAGGGTGGGTGGGGGGTGTCCCCCCTTCCACCCACGCAGCCTGGACTTGGGGAGGGTTTGTTTTTTTTAACTTTTTTGGTGGGGCTTTAAGTTTTTACATTGCAGCCATTTTTAAATGGCTGCAATGTAAAAAAATCCGGTACCCGGAATCCGGTAACCAGACCGGATTTACCGGGTCGAATCCGATAATGCCGGTACGCCCGGTACCGGCATTATCGGATTCTGGATTTACCGGTTTTCCCGCCTCTACTAGCTACCATCATCCATGTGTTCATTTCCTCAAGACTTGACTGTTGCAACGCGCTCTACGTGGGGCTAACCATGGTGATGGCTCGGAGACCGCAGCTGATGCAGAACGTGGCAGCCCGTCTCCTTACTGGGACAGGTTGCTGAGAGCACATCATTATGGTGCTCTGTTCTCTGCACTAGCTGCCTATAGTCTTCCAGGCCTGATTCAAAGTGTTGGTGTTGACCTATAAAGTCCTCCACAGTCTGGGTCCTGCCTACCTCCGAAACCGCCTCACTCCCTGGACCAGCCCCTGTGTTCATCGGGGGTGCCCTCCTGGAGGTCCCCTGGATATCCCGGGGGGCGACCATGGGGAGGGTGCTCTTGGTGGCCGCACCACGGCTGTGGAACTCCCTTCTGGTGGACACCTGGGTGGTAAGGGATGGGGATAAGGTGGTGGGTGGAGCACTGAGTGGGAGGGGTTGGGTTGTTTTTTGGCTCCATTTGGGTTGTTTTAAAATTGTTTTTTTATTGTTAATTAATTAATTTATTCGATTTTTACCCCGCCCCTCCTAAAAACAGCTCGGGGCGGCTTACAGTAATAAAAGCAATACATATACAATATATCTAAAAACAACTTGAAAACATCTCCAACAGAATCCAAATATTAAAACAGGGTCCAGGAACTCAATAAAAACAATAAATAGGGTAGGGGAGATAAAACCTAACCCCTCCACCCCCCTCCCTCCCCAAAGGCCTGGGCCAACAGTCAGGTTTTACAACTACGCCGAAATGTCAAAAGGCTTGGGGCCAGGCAAGCTTCCTCCAGGAGGGAGTTCCAAAGGCGTGGCCTGGCCACCGAGAATACTCTTTCCATTGTGGCCCCCCGCTTAATGCGGGGGACCTCCAGGAAGGCACCTCCAGTGGACCGAAGGATCCGCTCTGGGGCGCGGAGGGTGAGGCGGTCCCTGAGGTACGAGGGGCCCAGACTGTGAAGGGCCTTATAGATCAATACCAAAACCTTGAACCTGGCTCGGCTCGCTACTGGTAACCAATGCAGAGTCCGGAGCACTGGTGTAATGTGCTCCCGACAACCTGTCCCCAAAAGGAGGCGGGCCACCGCATTCTGCACTAGCTGCAGCCTCTGAACCAGGAACAAGGGAAGCCTCACGTAGAGCGCATTGCAGTAGTCCAGCCTCAAGGTGATGAAGCCATGGATGAGGGAGGCCAGGTCCGGGCTGGAGACGAGCTGACGCAGCCTCCGCACCAGATGTAACTGGTGGAAGGCAGCCTTTGCGACCATCTCCACCTGCGGCTCCAGGTGGAGATCCGCGTCCAAAATCACCCCCAGACTCCGGACCCGCTGATCTACAAGAGGACGAACCCCCCCAATCAGGGGGGCCACCACCTCCCTCACTCTCCCCACCAGCATCACCTCCGTCTTATCGGGGTTGAGCTTCAGTCTGCTCTGCCACATCCATTCCAAACACTGGTTACACTGGTTATGGTTACCAACTGGATGTTTTTATGAGATTTGTGAGCCACCCTGAAGTGCTTGGTCAGGATAGGGCACAATATAAAGACTTTGAAATAAACAAATAAATAATCTGAGGTTAGCCAAGAACTTACTGAATTTCTTAGTCAGCTAACTGTAAAATGGGCATTTTACAGGTTGTTATGAAGGTAAGGATTGTAAAGCACTTTGAACACTGAAAGTGCAAATTAAGTGATTAATAGTAATACTGAGAACTAGTTATAGTCCATAGATGCAGTTTACATGGGGGAAAAGCAAAATAATCTTTTAAAATAATGATGAATAAAAATCACGTGCTCCTCAGAGAGGCTGCATTAGCCAGATTATATTTTCCTTTGTGGAGCTATTACGCTACAGTTCTGCAAACTGAAAACTAATATTTATCATATACTTGAGGATAAATCAGGCTGTCTCCCGACAAAACCAAACCACGTTGTGACGTAATGAGGAATTGCGGACCTGATCATTTACTTTTGCACTTCTCCTGGAACTACAGGATCAGGCTTAAAGGGAGATTTGTTGTAATATAACAGCAGATATCAATCTGTTTTGTGTGTGTTTAAAATCAATTTACTGTTTATATTATTGTGAAGATTTAAAGGTCGGGTTTTTTGCCCTCACAAAAAGCCCAAGAAGATGGAAGTGTAAACATACTTTGGAATACTGAAAACAATTATGGCTATTAGAGATTCATGTTCCTAATTGGGTACTTTTCCAAATTACTACTTGCAGACTGCTCTTTTCTGGCCCTCCACCACCTGTTTGTTTGTGGCTTGCCTGCTACTTTTCCCCTCATTTATTTTTGGTCCTAGAAATCACATTCACTAAAGCCTTCAGAGCAACTTTCAATGCAAATTAAAAGTGACTGGGAATAAAATGGACTTTGCCATTCTGAGGGATTTGAGGTGTTGTACTGTCAGAGGCCTGTGGGGAAATGACTGAATCCAGAAGCAGATGGGGAACAGAAACGTCTGTGGGTGAGCACAGCATCAAAATGATGAAATAAAAAGTTAGCTGTCCACATTTAGAAATACAAGTTCAAGGAAAATATTAAGGAGAATGTGAAACAGTCATCTAGCTCTTCAAGGCAAAAGAAATCTCTTTTCAGTTCCAAACACATTTACATTTTGTTAGCTCTTTAAATCACCACTATAAAAACGAGTGTGTAAACATTAATTAAGAGGACTGTGATCTTAATTCCATTCGTTTGGGTGGGGTTATTCTTACTTTCACAGGGTGTAACTGAGTTAAGAATCTCTCTCATCATTCCTTCTTTTCTACTCCTGAGTGTGACTCCTGAAGTGAGCACAATGCTAATAATAGCCATTTCACCTTGTCAAGGGGCCCAGTCACTTAGCTGCAGCAAACATCTTGCTTTTTCTTTGACTTTCACCCACTTACATCCAATTAACAAAGTCTCTGCCTCTCACAAGTTATTATTAAGTTACTGCAAAGACAGAGATTAAAAAGGGAAAGAAAAAAACCAGTGCCCGCTATCTTGAAATTTTTGGCTTAAATCAAAGCCCTGGCATCCCTAGAGTTCAAGACTTGGCATCTCTTATTTAGACTGGTAAATAATTTTCAATTAGCACTCAACCCCATTTTAAGCACCAAAGCAGGGGATCGGATTTTTAAATTTTTTTGAGTATCCAGCTGCTTCTTGTGTGTTGCCTATGGCCAAATTTTCAGAAGAAAATGCTCAGCATTCTGGGTAAATGGAAGCTGAGCTGTTTTGAAAATCTGATTCCAATTGGGGGTGATGAGCACTTTTGAGAATCTAGCCAATAATTTTTCAGCATTAGCTCACAAAGCAATTTCGCCTCACCTCGGAATTGTTACATGATGGGTAAGTGGTCTCATTGTAACTTGGGCTTCTTTTAACTTCAGAAAGATGGGAGACTAGTCTAGGAGAAAAAAATGTTCTTTATTGACAAGATCAAAGAACATAAAGAAGAAAACTGACTTTCATTGAAATAAGAGACGAGACCATCTCCTTGTGTCCTTATTGTAATTCATTGCTTGTTTTCGAGACCCATAATAAAATTCTGCCATAACAGACAGAGAACTTTGTTAAATTGTAAATGAGTATTACTGCAAGCACTCTGTGGAAATATCTTCGCCTCCCCAAAGCCATACATTATTTCTGCTTAGGTATGGTGGCTCACATTTCCCGGAACTATCACATACAGCTTAATTCTCCTCACACAACATCACTTTAAAATTGTGAAGCTCTCTTAATCAACCTTTGTATCAGCCACAAATTTGTAGTATGACCTAATTTGAAAAATGTCTCAAAGTGCTGACTCAAACTGTTAGTGAATAAAGGCCAGTCATTACCATTATGACACTAATGTGATGCAAAATAAAATTGAGTTGCATCAGCTGAACATTAGTTTACAAAAATATTAGTAGTGACTGAAGCCATTTTCTGTTCATATTTTATTTATACTTAGGAGATTTATACTTTTTTTGTGTGAAACAGCCCTACAATCAAATCCCAGAGTGTAAGTATTGGAGAAACATTTTAATGTTGAAAAACTCAAGCCAGAAACATGCAATCAAGCTGCATCATTTTACACATCATAATCTACTCCCTTGTATAAAACAGAAGGAATGCACATTATTTTGGAACTTTTATTAAAATATTTATACAGTAACATATGAAAACTCTCATTCTAATATGTCATTTTGCTTTGTGTCTTTAGGTTATATTCCAAGTCTTATCTTTTTCCCTTTCTAATTATACTAACACCCGACTTCTTAATACTCTTTACAAAGAACAACTGTTTTAAAATTTTTATGACCCTTAAAAATAATTTGCAATTCTCCCCGCCCTTCAGAAAACCCTCCAGCAGCACAGTTTGCAAATACAACAGGGAAGCTTTTAGAGGGAAAGTATATGTATTAACGACAGGGATGTTTGAGTCAATTGCTCTTTTTCTTAAAGAGAGGAGAATAAAATATATATGTTTTATATAGCTGTTTGCAGGTGACAGTGTGTTAATTACCCATTTATTTGGTTTTACTCTTCAAAATCGCTCTGGCAAATGTGCTGTGCTTGGTTTGCCAAATATTGGCTGATACGCGGCACTCAGACTGGTTCGTTTTAGAATCTGAGGTCTCGGGATGAACCATCTCCGCAGCGAACATTTCCCTTGGTGGCTTTTTAATCTGGAAATGTCAATAATAAAAATTGTCTAACATCTACTGATAAAGTGTCCATGACTTCATGCTGAAGTACTTCAAAAACCAGACACATGCACAGCAAGGAGGACAGGCCATTAATTTAAAATGTAGAGGGCCAATAAGTTTTTGATAGTAATGGGTTACTGTGCTAATGATTATTTAACTTGCTGCATACGTATGGCTATGCAAAGCAA
Source organism: Sphenodon punctatus (assembly GCA_003113815.1). Taxonomy (NCBI): domain Eukaryota; kingdom Metazoa; phylum Chordata; class Lepidosauria; order Sphenodontia; family Sphenodontidae; genus Sphenodon; species Sphenodon punctatus. Next base: position 891,641 of record QEPC01011712.1, read on the forward strand.
AGTGTTTTCTCCAAGTGTTATTATGGCCACTGAAATGACAGCTAAATGAGGAAAAAGTTACAAAGACTGGTTACTAGAATATAACACAATTCGTTCAGTTGTGAAAAAAGCCACAACAGTGGCCTGAAGTATAAGATCACTATCTCAGTCCGTTATTTTAGTGGAAATGGCAGGCAGAGAAGCTTGCTAATAGGTGTCTTGCTTGGGTTTTTATTTAATAATTCATTTTTAACTCTTGCTTTCATTTTTATTTTTTTTAAAGACATTTTGTAGATTTCCTCAGTAAGAGAGAGGCTTAAAATAAACAATGCTGTTGTGCTTCATTTTCAGTTACACAACAATTCTAATTTCTTCAGGAGCAATATAAACTGAAAGAAAGAAATACCAATGAATACTGGATCATTAACAATGACACGGAACCCTTTTTGTATTGTTTATCATTCATAAAGTAGCCCATGATTTTCTTGATACAATCTTTGGAATGTATTGTGCTTTCCAGAGCCTGTTCCTGGTAGTTTATGTTGTGTCTTCCTCGGATGCGATACATGAGTACTGCCATTCATTACCACTTGGTATCCTTGACCATCTTGGGAAGACAGAGAATAGGAATCTGCTAAAGCCTCTTTAAATGTTCATTTACCATCTTGCCCCAGCTGCGGGCAATGGCTGATGATCTGTAAGCTTGTTGAAATTCTGAGACAAATACTAAATATAATCAATATATAAAAATTAAAAAAAAGAAGGGGGAAATAATCTCCATGAAAATTTATGACCTTAACATTCCTTCAGGGTCAAGTAATTTATCAAATTCTCTCACTTTCTGGTTTCAATTACACAGCTATTGTGGAAGGAACTTATTTTAGCAGGTTCATTTGCCTCAGTAGGGAATACAGAACTTTGGCCTAATGCTTCACCTTTAGTGCAGGCCATTTGAGCCTTAGAACAAATACCAATCATCACTCTTTGGGAGGAAAAAAAACCCCCAGCATTGGAGTGGCCTATTGGAATGGGTTTTCTGTCAAGGTAAACGGTTGTCGGCAATGACTGTGGTAGAGTGGCGATAAATCCCATTTTATTGCTGAAAAATTCCAGCTTCCCTCCAGGCCTGACAGCTCGCCACATTCTCATACCCATTTGGGCAATTTCTGCAGTATGTCCATCTGGTTCTTATTACCTCTCAACCTGCCTGTGTCTGATCCAGAAAAAGAGCAGGTCAAAAACAGGGGAAAGAAACCAAGGTGATGGACAAAACAGAGAGTGGCAGTGGGGGAGGGAAATTACCAGGGAGGTTTCTAGGTTAATCATGATGTTGCCAGGAACCTATTTGAATACACAGTTGAATCGTTGTAATAACTGTAACACAAGGTTTTAATAACCTAACTGAACCACAGTCTTTGATATTTATCCAGGACATTAGGACACCTGCCTAAAATTATAAAACCAAGTCCTTATCCCTTTGTTATAACAAGGTTAGTGGTACCACTACAAGTCAATGACTTAGAGTTCCTGTGCTAAGCACTTGTTTCCAGGAGTACCGATGAGTTCACTTTGGCCCTTTTGAAATGGGCTGCAGTGGGCGGAGGTGGGGGTGTGCCCGTTCCTAAGGGTGCACATCTATCTCCATCCACCTCCATGCACGGAGCAATCGGCATTGGTGCCGGGTGAGGTGTGGAGCACGCGCCGATCTCCACCCACTATGGGCACCGTTCCTACAGTTGTCTCCCCCCCCCCGGACAGTGTTCACACGGGCACCCCCACTACTACACACATGTGCGGTGCAAGAACACCCGTGTGAAAAGGCCCATTGTATGACCTCAGCGTATGAGTAAAGGTTATTGGGGGAAAGTGTTTTTAAAGAATAATATTTTTATATTCCAAAAGTCATCAGAGAGAGAGGTTATTCTTTGCAAGCTAACAACGTCTGAATATATGAATGTGCATTTTAATCATTTCCCTACAAAACCTTTTCCCATAATGGGAAATTATGAAGGCCATTTTAATACTGAGAAGTGAATATATTTGACAATAGGCAAACTCTTCTCAGTTGAAAATCAGCTACATTTAAATTTAAAAGAAATCTCCCACTAAAACAGCTTCCTTGGGAAGTCCTGGTATTTTGTCAAAAAGTTTGTCAAAAAATTTCATATGACATCAAAGACATTTACTGTGCCTATCTGGACAAAATTCTCCTTGAATGTATTTATCTGGAGTGGACTGTCTAATCCCTATACCATTTGGTATATTTCAATAGAGAGTTGTATAGTCATCACCAATAGATTGAAGCTCTATTGAACAATTGTATGAGGGTAGTGTCTCTTTTTCTGCATCTGTGAATGCAGCTGTAAAGATAGAAAGGTAATTAAAGTATCAAGTGTGTCAGATTTTTTTTTATAACAGGTTGGATCTCACTTAGACCACCGCAACATCAAGAAAATTCAGAATGAAGGAGGGTTACAAATCTGTTGTTTAGCTCACACCTTTGTACACTGATGATTGTTACAGAAGTTCCAAAAACAAGGTGGCCATCTTATAACTCATGTGTTCTAGAACACATAGCTAGGTACAATGAACTGAGCTAATCTCTTGGTGTCAGGGCAGGGTTTTACAGATGTAACATGCTTAGCAAAAATGTCCATGCAGCTAGTTGGAAGTTGGGAGCCTTTTCGCTCAGGCGTTAAGAATGAAGTTTTATCATTGGGTGAAAACAGACATGACGCTAACAACCCTTTAACCACCCTTGGTGGTTATTTATACATGTTTCAGGGCTGTATTGGTGCCTTATGCAGTCCTGCAACATGCATAAATAACCACCAAGTGTGGTTAGCGTCATGTCTGTTTTCACCCAATGAAACAATATTCAGACTTCCAAGTGAGATCCTTGTTATCTGTGTCTCAAAGCTGGATGGTTTCATTATGATCATGGGGACATGTGTCAATCAATTTAGAGTGCTAACTTTTTCTATGATCCCCTTTTACATGGAAACGCTGCCTTTTCAAGCATTTGTGTTGTGACTAAAGCATGAGTGGTCAGCACAAGTATTATTAAAGTAAATGAAAACCGATCTAGGATGGTTTTTAAAATCAGAGAGATTTTGAAAATCTGAAGGGAGCAGATTTCTTTTATCGTAACAAAGGCTGCTAGCGAGGTTTTGCGGTCAAAATGAATAAGGGACAAAGCTGTGGAATTAACGTTTTATTGCAGTACAAATTATGTAAACATTGAAACTAGACAATATAACTCCAAAACTATTTGGACCATTAATTTACTTGGATTTTCTGAACCAATAGTGTGCATCCATTCAAACAATTACAGTGTACAGGTTGCATTTTTTGGTACTAGTAAATACTATGACTTGGAGCTCTTTTTTTTTTTTTTTTTTAAACACTGAACTCAAGCATGTAAACTAACAAATATTTGTTTGCTTTTGTAAAGCAGCGTAGAATTAACTGATGCTTGCTCACTAAGGCATTGTTCCTACAGGTCTCAGTACATATGCATTTATTGAAAAATAACTAGCCCTCCTAATGGCCAGCTCTCAGGATGTTTTAAGATGTATCTTAAAAAGTGGTTTCTTAGGTGAAGGGCTTCTGGTTCATTATGCATACATGTAAACAGAAACCTCTACCTTAGGAAATGCCAAACTTGAAGCATTAAAAATATTTTGGCATCAAAACGGTTAATAGTGAATATTATAGCTTCAAAAGAGCCTATTGGCTAACCCTAAAGGATGCCCTGCAGTTGTTGTTAAACTCATCAGATGAAACTAGCAGCTCGCCTTTAGGTTTGTCTGGCTAACAGTAAAATACTATAATAAATCGGTAACATATGTTGCCAGACAAGGATAAGTCATACAAATAAAGAGCCAAGAGACCCAGCCCCTCAAGAACAATGTGAACAGATTTAAACTATCAATGTATTTAGTTACTCGATTAACGTTTTAAGACTCGTATTGTTGCTTATTTATATCATTCCTTATTTTTATCTTCTTTTTTCCCTCTTCAGATTGCATTTTAAATCAAATTTTCCTCCGTGAGTGCCTGCTTTGCAGCATTAGGGTAAGTCCCATTTTTCCACTCCTTCAAATATCTTCCTAAGCAGCTGGCAAACCTACATCAGAAAAGGTATTTTGTTAATTTTGAGTTTCATGAAATAAACATAACATTGTTGAAAACGAGAGAGAGAGAGAGTCTTTTGAGTAGATGAGGATGTGAAATTGTGCATATGCAGACAGGGCTAACCACAGAGTGCAAATGACAAGTGTCAGAAATCACATAATGAATGAACGCCAGCATTTAAAACATAGAAAACAAAATCGGCTTTGAGAATTGACTTGGTATTTTATTTAGCTTTTTTAAAATGGAGACATCCTTTGACAAATGACATAATATAAATAGTTTTACAAAGCAACAATATAATCACTCTCTAAACTAGAATATAAATCAAGGATTTCATTAACTGCTAGTAGCCAGTTTAAATTGTAGTCTTGTCCATAATGTCTATCTATCTATGTATGTCCAAGTTATATTAAAAACCTTTAAATGGCTTTGTAATATCAGCTATATCTAGCTATTATAATAATTAATGATACTGTTTTATAAATCAATATATGTATTCTTGATAAATTCATATCCAGTTAATGGTGTAATTTAAATAAAAAATTAATGTAATAAAGGACATACAGGAATAGGCAGGAAATCTTTAAAGGTTAAGAGGCAAATTTGTCTAAATTCTTCTTTTAAACCAATTTTTGGGTGGGGGTGGGTGGGAGAAAAAGCAAGGACACGTTAGAAGTCAGCTAATATTACCCTTGCACTTGTGTTCACAATGTTAACATTTTTTTTTTGTATCTACCTTGCACTTACTGTATTAATTATATTTTTCTACATTTATACAGACAAAGAATTTTAAGTTAAAAGCCACAGTTTTATAGTATGTTTGTAATACTCCTGCAAAACTGAAGACAAAAATCAGAGCAGGTATTTTATGTAACTAGAAAATAAATATTGTAAAATGTTGTGTCTCTCAATGTTTCCTGCATTAGCTACTCATTCCAGGTTTGAACAGCCATCAGTTTATTTTCCTTATGTTAGGAAAAACCAAAGCCTATGAAAATTTAGTTCAAGGCATCAGTGTATTTATTATGTTTACAAGACTCTGGAAACCTCAAAGAATGGTTTTCAAGCAATAGAAATCTGTTCTTTATCTTCTGTTTTAAGTACAGTTAATCCAGTTTATTCAGCAAACATATGCAAGTGACTTAAAAAAAAAAAAGATTGGAAATTGCTTTTCTATTTCAAGCCTGCATACTGGTGTGAAACTGCAGCGTGATTCCTCATTTATTTTATTTATAATTTATAACCACAAAGTATTTCGTGAAATGTAACACAGGATTTTAAAGAACAGTTAATATTGCACATTATCATCCACTGTGATCTTAAATATTTAAAAATAATTGTTGCTTGTTTATGGATTTAACACTTTAGGAGGAATATCCTACCAAATTATGCAAACCATGAAGATTTGCCATCCTCAATGACGTGGTACAGAAATGTTATTTTAATCTGCTGAGGGGTTTGTTTGTGTTTTTTTGACATTTTTCTTAACGTTGTATTGCCTTATTTAGAACAGTGACTGTGATTCATGCAGTTTCCCTTGACGCTGATGGGGATTTCAAAATGTTACAAGAAGGAAAAGAAAGGATTTTCTGCCAGTCACTTTAACTATCTAGCTACATAAGCTATTGCTAGCTGTTTAAAAGTTTACATTTCCAATGAACTTGAGTTTAAAGAGCTGTTCGCCTATCACTGGGCCTAAGCTTTGAAACAAAGGGAGAAAAAAAAAAGGGCAGTTTTGATTGCATGTTAAAGTGTACTCTCGTTATTGTAGCATATCAGTTTAAGATGTATTTTGTTTTAGATGAAACCAGCAACAAAAGATACACGACAATTCCTAGGAGGCTTAATTTAGGCTTTATAAGGAGAACATAAAATGCAAGGTCGTAGCAACACACTGAAATATGTTACACATTTTAAATATCTTCATTTTAAAATGTGTGTTTATTTTTTCTCTGGGGGATTAGTTACATGACTCTCCACAGACAAAGCAGGGCCATGCGACTTTCTTAAAAATTATCAGGCCAGGAGATCATAGGAGACATGTTTTAGCCTCCTTTTTTTTTTTCAAAGGATAACCTTTTAATTGTATCACTATTTTCAAGTTGGAAAGCTGGCATCTTCAGGATATTCCCCTGCAAATGAAGGAGCATCATTTGAAGAAAAAAATGTTTGGCATCATTAGAAACACAGGTTTTTACCTAAAGCCACAACAACATGTCCGTTATTCAAACCCTACTAAATTTAGCTGTCTGCTTTTAAAAATAGTTTGGATTTACTTCATGGAAAGATCAAAGTATCTAAAAAGTTTGCTAAATTGCTTGCTTGAACAGTACAGCTCAGAGTGAAGCATTTTATTTGCCTGGGTTTTGTTCACATTTGAGTCTAATTCGTTGGATTTATACAAGACCCGTATTATTCCTCAGTGCTGAAGCTCACTTCTGGTACAAGACCATGCATCAATGTGAATAAATGTATGACTCAGCTGCGTACTGCCTGCTATCATCTGCAGATATTTATGTAGACAAAAACACATTGTTAAAGCCTATAAAATTATGCAACAGTGACTTCTTTAGAGGTTTTACTGATCAGATAATGACTAGCTCAAGAAGTGAAGGGCCCAAGGCAGAGTTAGAGGTGGTTAATGCTATAGCTGGTCATTACCTGGCCGGGAAAGAGCAAGAAACAAGGAGTTATTGCTATTACAAAATGATAGGTTAAAGAGAAAGGATCAGGGATTTTTCTTTTCTTGCTTCTATTTCTTAGGACATAGGTGTTTTAATGAGATTATATTCTGAACATCCTTACAATATTAAAACAACTGACCCACTTCCCCAGCATGAGCTGATGAGTCTGCTGAAAAGGTGAGAGAATGCTAGCATTTCTCAATAACGGCAGGATCTGATTGGCAGGCAGTCTCTGTCAGGTATGAAAACCCAACCCAAACCAAACCATCCCTCCTCCCCTCTGAAAAACCTATCTCAGTCAGGTCACAGCATTCAGGGGCAGAGTACTTTAAAAATGGAGATTTTGCTTATCTTATTAGATGCGGAAACTCTTCCTTTGGAGGAAACATTATTTCTCAGTTAAAATTCCTTCAGAGGTTTCAGTTCCAGTTAAGTGAGGCATATGCAAAGATTTATATAGAGAAAACGGTATTCATTTTGAAATATTCATATGAAATAACCTGAATCTTTATTTTATTTTTCTAAAAAAAAATTTAGCATTTGACTTTCTGTGTAAAATAGAGGTTAAAAAAACCAACGAAGTAAGATGGAAGAATAGCAAATAAAATCAGTTTACCCCAAGGAGGCCATTTTTTTCATAGAGTTATTGAGGTCGTTGTAACCCCTGACTGTGTAGGGATGTATTTCTTTAACAGTTTTTACTAAACAGAGAACAACATGCAAAAGTCTCTTGTGATTTGCAGGTAGGAAAGGTAAGAAATGTATTCCAATTTTACAACTCTCATATGAAGCTGGGGGTGAAAAAATCCAAACAAAGGATGTGTAAGCGATTTCATTTATTTTGATAATCCTTCTCCTGCTCCAGAGCATTTTGCTGTCTTTGTCAAAGTGAATGACAACAATTTGGCCAACTCTCTCTGAGCCGCACTCAACAGTGACAGGCAAATTATCAGAGGCTGTGCACTCCTTATTATCAGAGGAGAAGTCATCAGGACGACGCGGGGAGGATCCCGCTCCCCTGTCACTATTTGTCAGTGGGACAAGGGCCACTGCTATGGGTAGCTGACAGGTAATTTCAACAATAACAATTACTCCTATTACTGGTGTCATAAACAATTCGCCTAAGGCATGACAATAGCAAAGCTTTATAATTCAATGCCATATAAATAAATGCCATCAGGTAGCAAGTAATTTAGCTTCAATCAAGCCTTGGCCCTGGTATTAATATTGCTATTGCAAGAAAATGGAAAATTGAAAAAATTCAATATGTTAATGAATTAAGAGAAGTTCAAGGGCTAGATGAGGGTGGTGGAGGGTAGAGGACTCAGAAAAAGGAGCCAAAATCATTATTTCAGATTTAGCGCAATGCTCATGTTTGTACAACATTATAATTACTTTTTTGATATGAAGGGGCAAAACACACACTCCCTATCATTCTGTTTAGGCGTAGTGAAACTATGAATTTCCCCAAGTCTCTGATCACTAAACTGCAAAACAATGTACCTTAAAAATAATTCATTTTTACAATTGTTTGATAATGAACAGAATTTTATTTGAGATACTGTATGCTGGAGTTATATTTAAAACGTTCAGCTACCCATTGGAACATGCAATTCTTTTCCCATTTGGATTCACGTTTTATGAGGGAAGTTAAATTTATATGCTATTTACTACAGAGGAGCATGATAAAACGTTACTTCTATCTTCAGAGTCCTGTATTCCTAAACAGGCCCCAACCCCTGCCAAAATCAAAACAAAAACAGCAGCAAAACCCTAAGCAGCATAGTATCCCCCAATCCAACTTCCTTGATCAGACCAATTTGCAATTTCACTATTTGTCCAGCCAAGACAATGTGCCATCAGTCTGACAGCAGTAAAAGAATTTGAAAATCTCTAATTAGGAGAGCTGTGGAGCAATTAACGCATGTCAAATTTCACTTCATCAAGTGCCACTCTAATTTTCTCACTAAAAATTAATGGACTTTGTGTGTGTGTGTGTGTGTGTGTGTGTGTGTGTGTGTGTGTCCCCTCAAGGCAATGTTGATTCAAATCTGCTCAAGATGCAGCGTTGCACAGCTAAGCATCTTCTTGATTACAATCCGCCACACTTCTAACTGCTTTCATTCTCACTGCCACAGATACTTTGTCAACAGTCAAATTACGCCGTGCTGATAACAATGCATAATGGTGTTCCTCAAAGGAGGTTCCTGTCATGGAAAAGAGTTTCATAAAAACATACCATTTCCTTCACCAAGAAATACCACTGGCTTAAAATGAAGGTTTATTATTAATTATTATTTTATTCTATTTTTTCATGCGGTTTCAGCACTGGTTGCAGAACACACACACCCCACACCCCACCCCACCCCCGCCCCTTTATTTAGTTATTTTTGAGATCATAAGAAAATACAGCAAGCTGTTGGAAGAGGGATGAAGGTTGGAAAATATTTACAGTTGGTGTTTGGACAGTGTTTTGCGTAACCACTTTGCTTCAAGACATTTTCAAGTGCACTAACCCTTTTGGATACCACTGAAATTCATAGGGTAAAATCCGTCAGCCTTTGCCCAAGCAGAAGTCTCTCTGACGTCAATAGAGATTTTGCCTGAGTAAGAAGCGTAAGATTTGGCTCAGCATCTGTAAACATACTGGATGCTTCTCTTTTAATGGACAGTGTTTAGATTCCAAGAGGAGTTTGTTTAATAGGTGCATTTGCCAGAATCCTCAAACTATCACAGGGCACATAAGACAAATTGCTTCATTATTTTTTGTTCACAACGGTGCATGTGTCAAAGAAAGAAAAAAAAAAGAATAATTCGCTCCTCTTAACAATATTTTTTTCTTACTTTTGGGGTTGCCAAAGATAACTATTGTTCATTTACTAATAAAAAAAAAGTATATTAAGAGAGGAGAAACAGTTTCTATGATTAAAGGTAAATTTGTGACTCTAAAATACTTTGGAGTTCTCCCACAAGTCCCCTTCTGCCCAAGTAATAAACCATCTCTCAACTTCACCCAAAAGCCCCAAATTAAATGAATTCTACAGAGCTTCTCATATTAGTAATTAACTGTGGCAAGGCAAAAACTGGGTGCCACAAAAGTCACACATCAGGTTTTGTATATAGTCACTACCTATCATTTTAAACCTCTTTATTTTATAGTTTTATAAATTCCTGGAACTAAATTTCCTGTGACTGTAACTCCGTTAACCCGAATTGAGTTCCGGCAACAGGGAACGGTTGGCCTTTGTTCTATCTTATGCATATTTTCTTTTCTCTCCTTTCAATTTTGCTGCAATTAGGTGTTTGTTGGGTTTTTTTTTGTGGTAACGTTATATAATCAACAGATGTCTATTTCATATTTAGAAATTAAAATTTGAAGGGTTCTGTGGCCAATATCTAGGTTTCGCCTTCCTGTTGTGTGATCCAGTTCACAAAATGTCACCGTTCTTTCTCCAAGCAAATTTAAGCCCATATTTAATGTTGAAATGTTCAGAACTTCCAGGGAAGCCTACATATCCATGTAAACGTATTTTCTTCCAAATGTTATTCCTTTATGCTGTAAAAATTATCATGCTGTGTTTAGACAAACATGTACCAAGAGCTGTATATCAAAGGCCTATTCCAAGATCTAAAATGATCCTGGCATTGGAATAATAAGCAAGACTTTAAATTGCATACGAAAAGAGTGAACAAAATTAAAAAATGGGATTATATAATTCATTCCTACAGTAATCAGTTTTACCTTCAATATCTTGCTTTTGTTTTCAAAATGCTAAATAAACAATACATAATGCATCCCTCATCAGCCCAAACCATGAGGGCTCTGTGCTCAAATAACAGGAAACATATTCAATTTTCCTAACAGAAGACAGTTCATTAAGCTGTGCCACATCAAATAAAACTTTAATTTCTCCAGCATCAGAGTCGCAATGAAAGCAATTGAGGAAGATGAGCCATATGGTACTTCTATCAGCAAACACATATTGCTCATTCCCCAAAAGTTTTCTAATTCTGCTCCCCAGACCTGTGTAATATAGATAATGTGCTCTGAGAGCAGTAACCAGGAGCTATCTGGTGTACACTTCTAATACTGTATTTAATGGGAAATAATGAATCATAAAAGCCTGCAGAAGACGGCTTTTGCTAACCTAAATCTCAGCTGTAATTTCATTGTTCTGTGCCTAAGATGCTGTTTGCCCTTTCTAAACAACAGCAGTTGAACATAATTATGCTGCTTCAAACCTGAGCTGGAGGAGAAAAACCATCATAATATAACCAAGTTTCTGTTAACTCTTGAGATTCCAAACACAATGAAACTCTGGCTGACCAAAAAAAAGGGTGTGTGTGTGTAATTTTCGAGGTACACTAGGAAAATGCATTTTCTAGTGGCTAGACACACAAATTAAGCTTGCTCCTGCCAAGTATTTGGCCCTAAAATGCAACAGGAGAAATCCATTAAAATTGGAAAATCTGCTTGACATTGTGCAATCTGACACATGTCTAGTACAACATCTGTGGAAGTGAAACGCACAGAAGAACATACGGTGAAAGATGGATTTGTTTGGTCTTTTTTCCGGTACAAAGCAGAGGTAAAGCCTGTGAGTAAGTGACAGAACCTAGCCATCCAAATGTATGTTCTTTGGAGTTGGTTCATCTATACAATTGATTAAGTATGTATTATTAGCAGACTGTAGCTTCATGCTGTGCTTTCTCATCTGCCTAAGCAAATGAGTATTCAGGAAAGCATTTTCAGAAAGGTAGCTATAGGTAAACATACATGCACAAAGGTTCATGGATTTATAATGTTGTTTGGACATGGCTTTAAAAATGCATACAGAATTTTGTAAACTCAGCTGAAGGATTCCGCGCCCCCGGCCCCCCCCCCCCAAAAAAAATCAGAACTAATTTAAAACAGTGTCTAAATAAGGTACTTGTGCATATTGAAAACATATTTTACTGACTGTGTTTGTTTTGGCAATATATGAACCCAAAACAATAAAATTAAAAAAGCGACTTTTAAAAGTTAGAGATTGCCTTTTAAAAGCTTATTAAAATCAGCATGTTACATGTCTGTCTTTAAATTAGCTTTAGAGACTTGATTGCCTTCATTAAAGCTGGCTGTTTGGGTGCAGCTCCATGAACGTTCAAGTGTCTGCTTCTCCGCCCCCCTCCCCTTCTCCCTAAAGCGGATTCTCACTACTTGTCAACTTTTATTTTCCCTTAATAGTATCTTCAACAACTTGTAATTTTACAGAAGAAACATTTACCCACATGTGAAATATACAAACAAAACAGTGTCATCAACACAACGATAAGACCAACAGGTAAAATAAGAACTAAAGTAACATCGAACGCAAGAAAACGAGAGAAGAAAACCCCACATTGATTATATTTCATGAATGCCTTTAAACCAAATGTTTAAACAGGTTTTTTTGTTTTTTTTTAAACAGTGCAGAAAAATCTCTGCATGCTCCAGTGGGTTACAATGACAATGGTCTATTGCAATGTAAAACAAGCTGGAGGATAAAAAGGTGCTTTTTGTTACCATTTTATCAAAGCTGTTCATCTTCTAGCTGCGGGCAGCGTTTTGCTGGAATTGCAGATATTTCTCTGTCCAGGCTCCTTTGTTTGTGCATCTCATTTGCATATATTTATCTCCAGCTGAGGGTGCTTTCATCTCATTAAGGCCTACCCTTACATTATTTCATAAGCCAGCTGCTAGGAGGGATTTCACCTGTGGTGACTGAGAAAAGAGGGGTGAAAAACCAAATTCTTCATAAAAAGGAACTCTTCTGACTCTCTTCCCCTATAAATGGTCACCATTTGTGTTAAACAGCCTCTTGTCATGATAGATGCCTCCAGGGGTCAGGGGTTAAAGTTGATTTGAAGGTCAGCAGTAAAACAACAGACAAACCAGACGCCAAACTGGTTCCTTAGCTGTCGGTGGGAGCAGTGGTACAACCGGGTCCTGAACCTTTTTCAACCTCTAATAAAACAGGGGAAGAATCTGAAGTGGATCAAGCAGGCCCCTGAGGAAGCAGTACAGAAAAATACAAATAATATCAATATCAAGCAGCTACAGGAAACAATGGGCCAGCTCTCAGCGCTACATGCATGCTTCTATTGTTTCAAGAGCTAGGGAATTAATTCCACTTATTTATTTAAGGCGTGTCAACTCACTGCCTAAACCTGTTTCGGTGTCAAGATGAATAAAACTTTTATGGCTCATAAAATAGAGTCATTCATCTCAATGTTCTTTGTGGTGCCTATTTTTCCTCCAGCAGTCTGAACTAGGCCTCTGCTTGAAATGGTTACATTATTATTATCCGCTTTTATATAGCGCAAACAATGTACCTGGTGCTTTACAGAGAAGAAGATAGACACAGTCCCTGCCCGAGAGCTTACAATCTAAAGACATGATGTTGCTATGAAATGCAACCCTATTAGAAAAAAGAAAATTATTTGATTGGCAAATGGAGCGCAGCAGAGACCATATTAGCAGTCTAATAACCCCCAAAATTTTCATACAGATTTCCTTACTCAACTGAATCCACTTTCCAGTTTGCCTTCTTTTGAGAAAGTGCATGTTTTTATCTCAATAATTAAATGAAACGAAGTAACAAACAAATCCAATGATAAATCACTTTGGTATTCAATTATTTGCTTGTGTTACTGGTACACTATCTATGCAGTTTCCCACCCGTTTCCCCTAAATTTCCACTTCTGGCTTCGTTTTCACTAATGCAATGTCAAATGATGCTATGTTTCCTATGCAGTTCCCATACTGAACCTATTGTTTTTGTCAACACTGACTGCTGCCACCCAAGAGCCAAGTAATGGTAGAAATGCCTCATAATTGGGGGGGGAGGGGGGGGAATGTATTGTTGCACTTGCCACAATTGTAGTTTTATTATACTTGCAATTTGCATACATGCTAATGAATCACAAGCATTACATGCAGATCAGACAAGACTTTCTCAAACAGCAACGCCTGAACTGATGTCCCTGATTCATTAACACAGGACAAATGTTCATGCAGAGTTTAAAAAAGAAAAGAAAACAATGAAATTGTTCTCTGTGGAGTGTAAGACCAAATGCAAACAAAACACAATTAAACCGTTTTATCTCAAACATCAGGAAAACAGTAATGGCTAAGAAGGCTCTCAAGCAAGCTTTCAAGCAGTTGTTGGCAGCATACATAAAATGTGAACATCTTCTGATATGGTCAGTGGTTTATTAAAGTGCAAATCAAGCTGGAAGAAGAAAAGGTGGCTTGTGCTTACTAGTTCATCTGTGCAGTTTGTCATATTGATAGGACTTGTATTTACAGCGTGACCTTCATGTGTGCTACCATGCTACTAACACGTCAATTTAAAGTGCTACCTACACGTATGTTGCTCTCACCTGCTTTATTTTATTTGTTTGTTTGTTTGTTTCCAAGGCTCTTGTCACTCTTGCAGCTTTAATGTCAAGAGATCCCCAGGGTTTGTTTGCAAAGTCTTGTCTAAATACACAGGATGTCTTGTCTGAATAACCGCCCCGAGATGCATAGGCAGGAGGGAGGGGGGGCGGGGGAGGGGGGCATAAAAATAGAATCAATTAAATAAATAAATAAATAAATAAACAAACAAACAAACAAACAAACATACTGAATCGCCAACAAAACAGCAGAGGCATAAAAACTAGGCAATCTTTATCATCCAATAATGGGTTTTGTTTACTCGGAGGCAACAAGTATATGGGCTCAGAGATTTGCCTTCTGTAGCCATAATTCACCTTTAAAGAACATCTTTTACTTAACCGGGGGAAAGAGTGGCTCTGAGTTAAACCTTTATGAAACTTTTCTCCTGCTCCTGAGCTGATTTCATTTTTGTCTTCTAGCCTAAGCAAGCGTTTTTTTCCCACTCATCGATATAAATTCCCCCCTCCTTTAACAAATGTTGAAAACAGCCAGAACTCTAAGCAGACATACACAATTTACTCCCCCCAAAAACATTTTAAACCATGTTACTCTTTTTTTTGTTGGCACTCTAATCTAATCGTTAATTCCTTCACTTGGCCAAATAGTTAAAAATGTTAAGTGCTAGCAGTGCCTCCAACCTCCCCCTCATATCTGTCTCTGTTTATGGAACGGGCCCTGGTTTCCTCCTTCTCTTGTTCAGCTTTAGGTCTTTGGGTCAGGAGACTGTAAATACACACAGCACTGCCCCAACCCATAAATCTGAGCAAAGGGCAGGCTTATATATTCAGATAAGCAATGTGGAAAAAAAAAAAAGAGAGAGAAGAGGAGAACAAACAGAGTCTGTGGAGAAGCAGGCTCTTTCCTAGAAACAAAAATTAAAATGCCAGCAACCTCCTTGGAGGGTAGAGAAAAATCTCTTGTTACCGCCTAATATTTGCCTCTAAATGATGAATTTGGAATGATCATCCCCCCACTGTTTATATACAAATCAATACAAAATGCATTTTATTACCTTGGAGGCAGTGAAATTAAACAAGAGATTTCTGTTACTTTATAACATGCTTCCCCCCCCCTCTCTTTATTCCCAGTTCCTTAGTCACTGTAAAGGGGACTCCCTCCCTGTTATAGCTTCTCAGTTCCAAGTTCTTAGAATAAATAACACCAATATTACTCACCTCACCCATTTTCCAGAAGAATTATTGCTGTAGCAAAATGGATATGACACTAATATTTGCAAAGTGATAAATGGCTTGTTACATATCTTCGTGTATCCTAAGACCATCCAAACCTTTCTTTTTGGTGATGGAGGTCTTTGAATGGAGGCAAGTCGAGACATTTTCTGGCCTTCCCAAGATATCTTTCCCCCTCCCCACCAGAAGGGTTGATGATGTTTTATGTTGAGATCAAGCCAGAGACTGAAAGAAGATACCACAAAAGCACACACAAGCTATCTAGATAAATGGAGGCTATTCCTGATACCTCCTGGGTTGTCCAAACACCAACTTTGACCAATTTCTCTCGAGCAAAGAAACCTGAACTGACTGACGTTTTGCCTATGTGGAAATATATAGGACTTCTCAAAGACTTCCCCATTCTAGTCTAGCTGACCTTTCCTCTTTCCACTCAACCGTCGTCGCTCTCATTCTGTGTTATCTGGTGTAGATGGACCCTGCTGATACTGAGCTTTCCTATTTCACTTTTGTTCAGGTGAGGTGTAATGCTGTACAGATGTAACAATGATGGAAACCATTACATTGAGAGCCCTCCTTCCCTTCCTGAGTTTAAAAAAGGAGTAAAAACGTCAGCTATTTGCACTCAGACCACAAAATATTCAAGCCAAACTAAAAACTATTCATGAACTGTCCTTTTATAAGTACCCACACAGACTGCGTGAACAAGGAGCCCCCACAAGCAGAAAAGAGGGTTGGGACTAGGGACAGAAAACTTTCAGTTAAAATGTACAAATGCAGACAAACGTTGAAAAAGCCAAAGGCCGTTTATAAATGGTGCTGCCGGGTGGGGTGGGGTGGGGTGATTTGGGTGCGCCGGTGAGTGGGCGGGGTGTGTGTGCACATGGCTGCAGACTCATCCCCACTCATGGAACAATCTCAGTTTTCCCCAGTTGCTCCATGCGTGGGGATGTGTGTTAGGTGGGCACGCATATGAACCCCCACTCATTGTGTGCACCCACGCCTTGTCCTTCACACGGGCCTCTCCCACTCATGAACATGCAGATTTCTGCCTGTTCATGAGTGGGAGAAGCCCGTGTAAAAAGGGCCCAAGAGAAGGGGAAAACATTCCAGTGGGTAGGCAAGAGAACACCTGAAAAGTTAGCAAGTATTGTGGAAAACATGAGTGGGCCCAAAATATTACAAGCAGATCCAGAGAACAAGCAGAAGACAAAGAAAATATGAAAAGAGCGGGGGAGCAAAGGGGTAATTTCAAACAGGAGACACTTCACATTGGGGACCAGAGCACAAGCAGTATAATGGAGGCAAAATTCCATAAACCCCCTTTTTTGTATGAAATCATGTCTCCACATGAGTCACAGAGAGGAGGCTACCACGGAATGCAGCACGTCATGTGGCTGGCAGCAGATAGATAGTCCCCCTGTCCTGTGAGAGGACAAACAGCTGCCTGATACGTGATGCATCCTCGGAAAAATTCCTCGGACACATCGTTGAGCATCCTTACCCCAACTTGGAGCAATCCATGTGTCTGGGCCCCTTCTGCCCACCAGGTGGCGAGATCTGCAGCCGGGCTGCGAGTCTTATGCAGCCATGTCACAGCCGTGGGCGGGGTTTGGTCCGGCAGGCGGAGAGAGCTGAGGCAGGCCCGGGCACACGCTTGTTTGGCTTGTCCCGGCCACGGCAGCGGCTCCAACAGGGGCTGGCCGGCCTGCCTTCCCCATGACCATCTGGCCAGCTTCCCACGCTTGCCCTGCTGTGTGGCAGCAGCAACTGCCTGCCATGGCGATGCACAAGGATCTTGCTGCCACTTCACATGTGGACTAACACCCAAAATGTTTAAAAGGGGGGAAAGCCCAATACAGAATTGGCTTTTCTTTTAAACGCAGCAATCGCCCAGCTCACAAGTTCGATGCAACGCCCTTCCCTCTCTTGTGGGCCAAGGCACAAGCAGCAGAATCAAGGCAGATTTTCTAAAAAGTAAGCCAAATACCTGTAGTAATAATTTTTTTTAAAGTACTCTCCCTCTAACCGTTCTCGAACTATTTAATAATTCACCAACTTTGATAGAGGAATTCTAAGGTTCTGGTTCAGGTTATTTCTTTCAAAAATATCAGTTGTGGTGAAGCTGGGACTGGTCACAAAAGAGGGGGGGGACCTCCTCCGAGCTTCATTGTAAAGCTCCCCCTCCTAGCCCCACCTCTCTTCACCTTCAGAATTGGCTAGGGGCACTTTTCCAGGCACCCTCCCAGCATCTTGATTAGCCAGATATCTCCATAGGAACCTAGGCCTTCTCAGCATGGCCCTGTCCCCCTTTTCATTTACTGTGTCGATGTCCTGGGGGCACCGGGTCCAGTCACCTGTGCGCCATTTTGGCACATATGTCATTGACCATACTCTCCTCCCTCCCAAGCCTCCCACGGCATTGTCCACTCCTGAGCATGGGTGTGGGTGCCATTTTGCACGTGCTCAGGAGTGCACCATGCTGGTTGGGTTACGTTGTGCACTTCTGAGCATGCGTGAGGTGCCATTGGGAGCAGTGAGAGACAGCAGGACCCAGGTAATAATATTAACGGTGCTGGGGGAATCCCACCCGCAGTGTTCCCATGTTAAAACCACCCTTGGCTTTTTGGCAGACCTAGACAGAAAACCATGGCAGAGAGAATTAATTTATTTCAAGTTCAATTCCCCGCTCAGCTTTCCTCAGTGACATAAACCAAACATAATCAAATGTCTCTGGTGCTGGCGTAGACTTAAATTAAAAGTTTTCACTCACGTCACACGAGGGAAGGATTTTTTAATTCTTTATTTTACTCGTGGCTTTGAACTCTAATGGAACTTTCTTCACCCACCCAGACTGAATGAGAGAACTGTAGTGGCAGGACAGGTTTTGTCATCATTTCCAAAATCTGCATTTTCAGGGATCTTACAGCTTGACCACAAGCAGACCTTCAAGAGAGACATTTAAAAAAAAACCAAAAAAACACAAAAACTCTGGAGGCTTCATTTGGGTTTCCACAGATTTCATTTTACACAGTTTTAGCTTACAATGTGGATTCCTTTATAGTTAAAACAAACTTTCAAATTAAATTACTTATGTAACATGAGTGGTGGTTTTAAAATAATGGCTTGGACAGTAATTAAAAACAAATCACAGTAATTTAATACACATCCAATTCAGGGGTTCTATAATCAATGTTAGAAAACATTTTAAATAACTGTTGGGCTGACTGAGTTATTAATGTGGCTTTTCTGTTGTTGTTTGCTTAGTTACTAAACAGTTATGATATAACCATTGAATTGAATTTTAAATCTCTGAGGCAGGCAGGATTTGGTTGGCATTCCACAGGCTCTGCTCTGAGGGTGCTGTTCCCTTGACATTAGTAACTGGGGAGAAACGTACAAACTATTGTGCTTTTTGAAGATCAGTGGTTCCCAAACTTGTGACACCCTATTTTGAGCCTTAAATGAAGTAGTGACTTTATGACGACATGGCAAAAATCAATCCGGATTATAGCTCATCCACAGGTGACATGACCCCACTTGTGGTCCTAACTCACAGTTTAGGAATCTCTATTAGAAATGCTTAAAATAAATAGCAATACAGTAAGTAATGTCAGAATGGAGGGAACCTTTTACCTGGAGGAGCACACCAAGAACACATTCAGGAGTAGCAACCCCCTTTATTTACTTTAACATTGGATGCTTTTAGATGAGGGTCGCAGTCACATGACCTGCTTGTGCGATTTTTCAAAATCCCGCAAGGTGGGATTAGACGTGATGAAGGACGCAATCATGCACATTCATGGCAGTCGTGCATTGTTTACTGACTGCGAACTCAATACCTCATACATTGAGGTATTTAGTTCACAGTTGGTAAACAATATGCGACCGCCTTGAATGCGCATCATTGCATCCCTCATCACGTCTAATCCCGCCTAGCAGGTCATGTGACTGCAACCCACTCGTCTAAAAGCAGCTCTTGCTTGTGTTCAGCACGAGCAGAGCGGTTGAAGTGAGGAGAAAAGGGCGAAGTAGTGATTACCTTAGTAAAAAAAAATGGGGCTAATTGAGGAGGAAGGGTCCTACTCTTAAGGAGAGCTGAAATTGATAATTAATTCCATAACTATGGTTAGTAACCAAACTTCTGGATATTTAATCTGTTAACTGGTCAGTAACCATTTAAACAACATACCAATTAATACCACCACCATTATTGGTTAATGCTTTGATTTCAGGTTTACTTATGGACCAATAGCAAAGCTGCATTCAGCAGATTTGAACCAGGCATCCAATAGAAAACTGAATTAAGCCTGAAACCAGTGTCCAGGGTTTAAACAGGAAAAGCAAATAAGGGCAAACGAAAGCAGATGTAGATAATCATGGGACAAACAGGAAAATGAAACGTGGTAACACAATAATGCGGTGATTCAGCTAAACTAATTTAAGAAAAATGACTGCTCAGCGTTCAGTAACCAATTGCTGTTGGTTAGTTCAGTTCTGCCAATCCAGTGGCCACAAAGGTAACCGTTTCAGCTGTACTCTGAAGGACATGACATCTGAACAAATTTGCTCATCTGAAGAATTGTTGTTTGTTTTGGTCTCCACTGGTACCAGCATCTGACAAGACTTTCTGGTTTGTCTCTCACAGCACTCTGTGATTGTTTGCTTAAGACGGCCAGATTTTGGGATGCCGTGTTCCATGCTCGCTCTCTCCCTCTCACGCACACTCACTTGCTAGCGATGGAGACAGCAGTTCAGGACCCTGCTCCCACATTGCCCTGCCTGGGAAAACCTGTCGTGATGCCAGACCTCGGCGCTGCCTGGGGAGAAAAACGAGGGCCTTCCTGCCACCTGGCTTGGGCCCTTCTGCTGCATCACCCTGTCCTAGAGCCCAGGGGCTGCTGCTCTATTTATTTATTTAATTAATTAATTTTTTTAAATTGCTACCCCCACCCCTCCTGCCACAGGCAGCTTGCGACAGCTTACAATCACTAAAAACAACAAATTTAAAATCACAAAGAAGGGAGGAAAAAATAAAACTCATCCCCCCCACCAAACCCAACCCCCCTGCCCACCATTACCCATCTCCCCCACCAAACACCTTGTGGAACAGCCAGGTGTTACAACTTCTCTGAAAGGAGGGAAGATCTGCGGCCAATTGGGCCCCTACCGGAAGGGAGTTCCACAGCCATGGAGCAGTCACCAAGAATGCCCTAGCCTCTTCGGTCACGCCACTTGGATCCCAGTCCTGCAACCCATCGCACTGTCCAGACGCTGAAGCAGGACTTTAAAAAAAAAAAAGTCTGCCTAGGCTCCTGGGGGTAGCGTGACAAAGCAGCCCAAGGTGTGGCTTTCCTACCAAAAGCGTGATGTCGGGTCCCCTTAGGATTGGTTTTCCTGCTCGCTGCTCCCAGTCAAGTAGCAGAGCTGGCTTCTGAACAAGGGAGGGGGATGGTGGAAACTAAGAGAGGAGGAGAAGAGTTCATTATCCACTGGTTCTCCCTGCTTGTGGCAACTGAATTGGAGAGAGGCAGTTACTCCAGAAGAATTTCTCCAGACCAAGAATCCCAGACCAGACCTGCTTGTCAGGACACATCTCACAATTACAGACAGTAGAGGCAGATGGTCAGAGGGGTGTGTGTGGTATGCGGAACTGGAGCACTGTGTTTGTGACTGCTCTCCTTGCCTGAGACAAACACTTAGGTCTCTAGGCTATTTTGCTGAAGGCATACGAACATAAAAACGTAAGAAGTGCCATACTGGGTCAGACCAATGGTCCATCTAGCCCAGCATCCTGTCTCCGACAGTGGCCAATCACGGTGGCATGGGAGAAGCACCCAACAGGTCACAATGGGGGATCTATTCCCTGTTGTTTTCCCCCCAGCTCCCGTCATGTTCGCTTTAGCAAGGCAGCCATGCTAAAGTCAGATGATTGGGACAGGCCAAGAAGATGGACAAGGAGGTATTTCTGAAGAGTCAAAAAAATGTTCTGTTAACCTATGTATAAAAAGGAATGGTTTCAAAGTCATTTTGATAACTGGTATCGATTTATAACCAGATAGCTTATTAAATGTTGCTTGTATTATTATTATTATTGTTGTTGCTGTTTGTTATTATTATTCACCCTATCCCAAAAGGGTCAGGACATCTTCCAATAAATAAAACCGCATACTGGAACAGAAACACCACCGGGGACTAGCTATAATAGGTGCAGCTACAACAGGGTCCACACGCCTGGGAGGCCCACATGCCTGTAGAATGTATCTGCATATTGGAGTGGCATGCCCCAACAGGGGGCCCATTCCCACCGAGCTTACCCGCCAGAAATAACAAATATAAATCAATCACCTATATAACAGTCCTGCCCCATAAAAAAACTCCAGGTCTCCCTCACCACCTCCACTCCCCTGCCGCTCATTCAAAGGAGTCCCCTCCCGTAAAATCTCTCCACACCCCCCTAGAATTCTCCATCCAGTCTGCACCTACTATCAGAGGGACTGTGACTAGCCCCAGGTCCATATCCTGCCCCCCTTCAACCATACCCTTAAAGCTCCAACCTACCCACTCCTGTATGCCTCCAGGTGAGCAGTCCTCCAGACCTCTACCCCCTGTTCACAGAGGGACTGAAACTGTTCACTACCCCTCACCCTCCACAATGCAAATAAGAAGTCCCAGATGGACCATCATCCTGCTGCAAATTATTCCTCCCCGGCATGTATGTTTGTATGTGCATCACTTATATACACACACATATAATTCGTCCCAATAATTATCATTTATTATTTAAATAGTGACAGCAATATGCCTGATGTTGAACAGTCATGATCAGACAGGTCCCTGCCCTGAGGAACTTATAATCTAGGATAAAATATATACTTGGATGAAGGGAATTCATTAATTGGCTATCAAGTTAAAAAAAAAAAGAAAAAAAAAAAAAGATGAGTCCCTAGAAAATGCCAAGAAAGGGTAAATGAGTTTGAGAAGGACGGGGGATTTTATTTGGATAGGTATCCACATGTTCAGGGGTTTATCTAAACCTCCCTGAAATTTAGTGGTAACTTTTTTAAATCTGGGAATTAAATTAGAAATGTCTCAAGGCGAAGTTATTTTAAAAAAAAAATTCATTATTTTAATTGTAGTATTATAGGCAATGACCTTGGTCATGCCAGATAAAACTGAATTGAATTGAAGGTCAAGATTTCTTGGGAGATTTCTGTTGCTTGCTGGTTGAAGCCAGGCTGGAGAAAATAGGCCTAGAATAGTTTTTCTTAGTTGCCAATCTCTATGAAAACCAGGAAGCACAGAAGTAGGTGAAAATTAAAATCACTTAAAAGGCAAAGGGCCCAAAGTCTGAGAAGCCTTCTGCCCACTGGAAATCTAATTTGCCACACTGAAAGTTCTACAGGTAGTGGACCTTCCAGAAGAAGTCCTCACCTTTTCCCTCCTAAACTTTATTCTGGCCTGTCCTCTTGCAAAATGTTAGGGCAGTTTTAATTTTATTCATGTTGTAAATCCACATAATATCCAGGACTGTTGAAAGATATCTGGAGTGCCCCCCCATTGCCTCCCCATATCAAAGTGGTTTGCTATGTCACCGATTACACCAAGCCACATGTATTGCTCCTGAAATCCACCCCCACTGCCCAGAGGCACCTCAAGTCAGCAGCAGGCATGGCACCCTAGCAGCAACCTTAGTGACAGTGACCTTGCTGCAGGACTCTGCCAAAGACTGACCTACAGAAATTGAATCTTGAAACAGAGCCTAGAAACTCTGGGCCAAACCCCAGAAAGAAGTGGGAGCCATAAGTCCGGCTTCCACTCTCCATCTATTGACTTGTAAAGATAAGCGGTCACTCTTCCCCCTCCACCATGTTATTTCTGCAGTTACAATCTCAGTGTAAGCAGGTTTGACTGCCTCTTATTTCTCAGGCAGTTCAATAAAAGCTGTGACAATGTAATCCAACCACTGCATATAAATAAGGGCTCAGCACTACCAGTGGTGGAAGGGAATGGCATTACGAGATGGGGAGGATCTGAAGCATCAGAACTGAAAGAGCTAACTGCATGCCAACTGGTAACCATCAGATTTGGACTAACTGATTTGCACTGAAACCTATCAGTTACTGAGCAGTATCCATTTACTATTCAGTGGCTTAACTGATCAACTGCCTTAATGCTATGCACCATTTTACTATGTTACTGAATTGCTGCTTTCTCGTCAAAACTGATGGAACTAAAAATACCCCTCCCCCAACCAAACCTCCACCCATTACCCATCTGCCCCACCAAAAGCTGGCGGAATAGCCAGGTCTTGCATTGGTGTCAAAAGGAGGGAAGGTATGGGGCTAGACGGACCTCTACTGGGAGGGAGTTCTACAGCCTTGGTGTGGCCACCGATAACGCCCTTTCCAGTCACCACTCGAGAAACTTGGGGAAACTCAAGAAGGGCTCTCCCAGCTGACTGCAGGGGTCAATCCAGAATCCAGGGTGTGAGGCAGTCCCAAAGGTAAGTAGGGTCCGGCAGTATCAGACTTTATAGGTAAGGACCCACACCTTGAATCAGGCCCAGAAGACTTTAGGCAACCAGTACAGTGAATGGAGCACCGGTATATTATGTTCATGGTGACCTGTCCCCATAAGGAGATGGGCCGCCGCATTCTGCACAAGCTGTACTCTCTGAACCGTCACCAAGGGTAGCCCCACACAAAGTGCATTACAGTAGTTCAGTCTTGAGGTAATGAAGGAATGGATGATAGTGGCAAGGTTGGAGCCTGAGATATATGGCCGAAGCCGACGCACCAGATGTAATTAGCAAAATATCCTCCATGCCACAGCCCCCAACTCAGCATCCAGGCAGAGCTGCAAATCAAGGAGCACCCCCAGGCCCATCAATGATGGGGGTCACCTCGGTATTGTCAAGATTCAGCTTCAGACAGCTCACCCTCATTCAATCCTCCACAGCTGCCAGACGCCAAGTAACCTGTTGGGCCTGGGTCAGCTGAAAACGAGAGGTAAAGTTGGGTGTCATCAGCATATTGACAACGCTGAACACTAAACCTCCTCACACCCTCACCCAAAGGCTGCATGTACACGTTGAACAGGAGAGGGGACACAACAGAACCTTGCAGAACTCCACACATGAGATCCCAGGGAGATGAAGAACAGCTCCTCTGTACCACTTGCTGAGTCCTCCTGACAAGGAAGGAATGGAACCATTCAAGAACAATTCTTCTCACCCTGGCCCAGTCCCACAAGCGGGTCTATTTTATTCTCTGTAAAGCACCAGGTACATCGCTGGCACTATATAAATGCTTATTATAATAATATAACAATGTCAAAAGCAGCCGACTGACCCTGATCCAACTCATGGTGAAGGTCGTCAAACAAAACCTAAGCGCTGTATCAGTGCCATAACCCAGACAAAAGCTGAACTGTGAGGCATCCAGAAGACTGACGCAGTTCAAATGCCCCTGAAACTGCTGAGGCATCACCTATTATAACCTTCCCTAAAAAGGGAAGGTTAAAGACTGGCCGATAGCTGGCAAGGGAATCAATGTCAAGTGATGGCTTCTTGGGCAGAGGTCGTACCACAGCCTCGAGACATCCTGGAACTCTGCCCTCCCTGAGGGAGGCATTAACCACCCCACCAGCAATGGTCTCGACATCTCCTGGCTGGCCTTAACCAGGCAGGATGGGCACAGGTCCAGCTCGCAAGAGGTAGCTCTAACTGCCACAAGGACATCCCCTGCCTCAGTGGGCGACACCCACTGAAACTGATCCCATAAAACTGGACAATACGGGGCATCCATAACTTCTGGTTCTCCTACCGTATCAAGCACAATGTCGAAGTCATGGTGAATGCCAGTGATTTTATCCACAAAATAGTCAACAAACATGTCACAGTGAGCACTGGAAGATTCCAGTTCCAGGAGAAGGGAGGCCGGACTCCCTCAGCCCCTGGAAAAGCTCAGCCGGATGTGACTTCATGGATGCTATTAGAGCAGCAAAGAACCCCTTCTTTGATGCTCACACAGCCACTGCGTAGGTTTTTAAACTAACTCTATGCCACAATCTGTCAGTTTCAGCGCACGTACGATGCCATTGTCGCTCTAACCACTGCCGTCCTTGCTTCAACCACCAC
>QEPC01011712.1:918759-950545 GCA_003113815.1 Sphenodon punctatus
CGAACAGGCCGAGTTCGGGCCGAACTCCGAACTTCCGAACTGCGTTCACTCATCCCTATTGACAAGTGTCAAGCGATAGCAGTTCACTTTTGTCTCATGGTAACAGTACATTTTCCAATGCATCTCACACACTTAGGAGATTAGTTGGTACATCTTGATTCTGGATTGTGCACTGTCCAGGATAGGGCCATCCCAGCCACTGGATAAACAACATCATTCTTGAACTGTCCAGGACAAGCCTAGACATTTTGCAGCCCTGTCCCCTATGTTCTGCCTGGTCTGGGTTCTAGGATGGCAGTCTAATAATCAGCTTCTAGTCAAATTCTGAATCCATCCGCCTCACTGTGAATAATCTCTTTTCAAGCCTCTCCCCACCCCAATACTTTGCTTATAAGCTATTACTCTGCTCTAGGATAATTATTATATTTTTAAAAAAAGCCAATTAGAGGGGGGGATTTACGAATAGGAAACTTAATTGGCTACATATTTACACAAGTGAAACTCCATTGACTTGATTGGATTTACATCAGCATAAAAACTGAAGTGACAATGCGGAGATGCTCTTATTGCACGGAAGCTGCTGGCTGCCAGACATGGAATGTTAAAATGCGTTGTGAAAGTGGCACTAAAAAGGCAGGTCTTGATAATGCTGAAGGCTGCACACTTCCAATATTGCATCAGGTTCAGGTTCCAGTTAATCAACTGTATTTCTACAGCACTCTCCTAATGGCCTTCGAAAACAGCTTACCGCTGCTGGAGCTGAAGGTGCA
Source organism: Sphenodon punctatus (assembly GCA_003113815.1). Taxonomy (NCBI): domain Eukaryota; kingdom Metazoa; phylum Chordata; class Lepidosauria; order Sphenodontia; family Sphenodontidae; genus Sphenodon; species Sphenodon punctatus. The sequence continues at coordinate 919,530 of QEPC01011712.1, forward strand.
TATACGTATAACTAGGAAGCCATAAATTAATATAATTAATAATAATCTTTACCCTATCCCAAATTCAACACTAAATTCATACTAAGTGAGCTTATCTGCCTTTCAGAAACAGAAACTGAGGGATTGAAAAAGATGGAAATAAAAGACATCCTGACATACCAAACCACTATTCACTTAGACAAACAATTCAGAAGGATGGAGGGTTTTTTTGCTAATCAGTTAGTGAATGTTTTTTTAGAAATCACAGGTAGTTTCAGACATGATGGGCCTTTGAGCCCGCCACGCTGAACCCTGGACCGGGATCCGTCTCGGTCCATCAGACGTGCCGGCCTGATCGCAGAGGGGAATCTCGGGGCGGGACTGTGCGGCCGCTCAGCCCTGCCCCCCACGCGTCCCTGGCCGCCCAGGCTTGGGGAGACGGGCGGGCACAGCGGCCAACCAGGGTCGTGACCAAGCTAACCACAGTTCTGGAGGTGAGGCCGGCCTCACCCAGCCAGGAATTCACTGTGATGAACATCTGGCGGGGCTCAAACAGACGTTACCGCGATCGCTGCCACCACAAGGGATCCACTGTGATTCAGTGTGGTGAGCAGCGATCCCGTAACATCTGAAAATACCCCTAGTGGCAAACTGTGCATAAATGTATTTGTTATTTGGTAAATAATAATAATTATTAATAAATTAATAGTTAATTCATTTATATAGCCCTGCCTCACATGGCACTCAGAACGCCTTACGAAAGTACATTAAAATGTAAAAAAAACAAAAACAATATAAGTAATGCGAAACAATTTAAAAACAGTTTAAAACTGTTATTAATTTTTTTTAAATGGAGTAGGGAAAAACAAACCATCAGTGGATCCTAAAAACACCTAGAGAATAAATATGTTTTGAGGTGCTTTTTCAAGGTGAGGAAGGAGGACTGGGGCAAACATTCGGAGGGAGGGAGTGCCACACCGAGGGGCCCGCCGCAGCAAAAGCCCGATCGCTCACCGACTTCAGGTGCGATAGTGGGACCCCGAAACAGCGGGTGCTTACTGAGCACAGATACCCATCGGTGTGCGAGTCCAGAAGTAGGTTTTGAATATAGCGGGAGCCTAAGCCATTCAGGGCCCTACAAACCAGTAGTGTGATCTTAAACTCAAATCCATCACTCCACAGGCAGCCAATGCAGAGAACATAGGGTGTGTGGGGCATAATATGATCACGGCTGCCCAGACCAGTAAGCAGCTGAGCTGCCACATTCTGAACAAGCTGCAAGCGATGGATTCCCTATAAGCGGGAATTACAAAAATCAAGCCTTTTAGTCACCAGTGACAAGGTCAGCCCGGGGTAAATAAGGGTGTAACTTACACAAATTGCATAGTTGAAAAAAGCATTTCCAAACCACGTCCGACACCTGGGCTGTCATTGAAAGAAAGTGGTCTAAAATGATGCCCAAGTTCTTTGAAATAGATATAGTGCTCTTCTACCATCAAGTCAGGAGTCAAATCCTACAGTTGGGAGTTCTCATAGTAGAAAAATGGAAAATAAGGTGATCAGATGTTGCAAACCTCGACATAGGATATTTTAAGTGCCCCACCTTCTCTCCCCACAAATAGCTCATTGCCTGACTCCTCCCCAATTCCTACTTTCCACCACAGCAGCAGTATGCTTCCAATGTTTTGAATGGCCAAAAGACAACAAAACCCGCTCCTTCTGCCAAAAAACTCCACCATCAGTGAGTACGTTCCACCTTCTATATATTTACATGCGCACACATGGAGTCCCATTATTCTAGGTGCATAAAAAGTGACAAACTCTCCTGCTTCTCATTCTACTTTGTTTATTACAATCCAGTCATCTCCTCATTGTCCTCTCCAGTGCTTTTCCTGGGAGGCAACCAGAAAGGAGGTGCCTGAGGATATAATACCCGTCTTTTTGTCTTCCTCTGCTGAGAGAGGGACTTTGACTTCCTGAGAGAGAGATAGTGGGATTGAACACCCAAAGGTGGACTGTAGTGTCCGTCTTTCCTGTTGGGAGGTTTGCAGCAGCTGCTGCAGCTAAGTTAAGGTCGACTCCGAGGGCTAATGCTGAGTTCTACATGGGCTGTTGCAGCCATGTTGCAGGGGGGAGAAGCACCTTGCTTTCAGATGTGCTGAGCTAATGCTCAGTCGAAGTAGGAGTGGGTCGAAACAACCGTTCCGTTTTCATAGAACATTTCTGTGAAAACAGAACAGTTGTCCTGTTTTTCAAACCAAATTCCAACCCCCACCCCTTCCAAACCAGCCACTGTGTATGCACACAATGGCCGCTAGGCTGATTTGCACATGTGCAAAATGGCACTGCCCATATATAAAACGCTACCGCCAGCACCATTTTGGATATGGACAACAACATTTTGCGCAAGCAGAACGGCCACATTATTTTGTTTGGTCCAATTGGAAATCAGAACAATCATACCAATAGTTTGTTCCAGTTTCTGATCAGACTGGCTGAAATGCCCAGTTCTATCAGAACCATAAGTGGACAAAGGGTTCACCTTCACCTCTAAGTTGAAGGTGGGACATTTTAGCATTCTGCCCTTAGTTTCTGGGGCACCTGAAATCTTGGGTAAAAACAGACATGATGGTGACCCACTTTGGCCTGGGACCCACTGGCATGCGTGTTCACACACCACCAGATGTTGACCTGGCAAGACTGTCCTGGGGCAGGTAGATGGCTAGCCTCGGAAAATATCAGAGGATGCAGCCGGCACCAACGGGCACACACATGGGCCAGCGTGTGTTTGGGCCCACCATCCCAACGGACCGGCAGGGGCCAGCGGGCCACCATGACTGCCCGTAACCATGGGGGGCGGGATGCTGGAACAGGGTGGGGCAGGGCTGGCCACCCACATATTTATTGAGCTCCTTGCCCTTTCTGGGGTATGCAGGTGGTGGGACAGCTCTCCAGCAGTGGGCACATTAGTTCGGTGACTCAACCTGACCTGGAAGGGGTGGCCGCTGTTTCCTGCCCTGGGGATGGGCCAGAGAGCCGCCGCACTGCTCGTACGTCTGTTTTTACCCACTGTCCCAAAGAGGGGAACTGCTCTGACAGTTTCTAAAATCTGGTGACCTTAAACTGAGAAAAAGGACCAGGATGTGAATTATAGCGCAGGATTGCAGCTAATAATGTTTTAGTAACTAGCAAAAATTGTTCCTGCTCACAGAATAGCCACAATTTTATCTGTTACTTTATGGGCTGTTTGGGAACCATAGCCTGAGAGTAATGCATAGCTATTTTTGGTCGATCTCTGTTCAGTGATTGGATGGGCAAACACATCCGGAGGAAACGTGTGAGACTTTTTGGTTTGCAAAGCATGCTCCGACATGCAACTTTGTCATTTGCTTTCTGTAAAAATCAGGGCTGGCTCAATGTATTTGCCAAAGTTGTCTAAAGCAAGCACTGAATGGGTTTTGTGACTATGGCCAAAGTGAGTATAATTAAAATGTCAAGCAAGTAATCATGAAATACTTTTCCATACGTGCTAAGCTCTAGTTAACACTCCTGATAAGGCTATTGATATTTTGCAGTTACCCAAGTGAGATGGTTTTCAAATGTTATGGCTTGCAGTTCTTAAAGAACAACTCACATGACCTAAAGAATTTCTCAGGAGCGGTGCTATGTATTACATTTGCACCCCATAAAAGCCTTTTCTTCAGCAGTGGTAAATCTGGAGCCCATTACCATTTAGAGATCCAGTTAGCTCATACTCCAGATGACTCCATCTTATTCGATTAGATGGATGTGCCTTCTACAGAAATGAGCTAATTGATTACAGAGCCGGGCTATTTGCAAATTCATTTATTGGCCTTTCATTAGCTTAATACTACTTCTTCTCAAGCATTTTTAATTAGAGGCGCACAATAAAAGAATCAGAAAAACTTTATGGTGGATGCTATTAATAAGAGAAGAGGTACTTTGAAGTAACCTGAAGATGACCTGCACATATAAAACTGCACACCCAGACACTGGGTCAGGTTATCCTTTTCGGCTGCACATCTGAAGGGTTTTCTCATGCTGCCACAACTCCAAGACCCCCTCTGTCTCAGTGGAGAACTCACAAGGAAGACAGGGGGCTGATGCAGGGGCATTCCTAGGGCGATTCCTGGGCAATATTTTCAAGTGCAAATCAGTCAAGATAAGTGCCAGATTAAAACAAAAAAATGAAGAAAGAGAGAAAGAAAACCCAGCTCTATGAAGGCACCAAAGTAACAGTCAGTTTTGAAAGTGTCAAGTTCCCAGCTGTTCTCATTGTGCAGCGCATAGACAGACTTTTAGAAGGACTCAGTCCACACCATGTGTAGCCGTTGAGCAGGCTCTGATTAACCATTATGCTCTGTAAGCTGTAGCATAAAGCCCCTCAGACTAGGGGGACCTACTTCCTGCTGCACATCCTGTGTCCAGATATTTCAATGGAAGTAGTAGTAACACAGCAATAGCTTTACTTCTCCCTATATTTCTGCCCTCATTTCCCATTACTTTTTAATTCAAGATCTTTGTTCTTCTGCCACCAACCTCACCCACTCTAGAATTTCCTGCTCCCTGAACCATCTTTGCCCCTCCTCCCACCCCTATGCCTGGATCTTCCACAACACGTCCGCTCTGCTGCCTCCTAAAAACCTACATTGCGCATCAGGCTTTCCCTCGCTCCCGCCACCCACAGGCTGTCATCGATGCGCCTTCTGCCTTCCAATCATTTGGGGTTCCCTTTGTAACTAAGCCAAGCAGATGCACCTGCGACTTCTCAACTGCATGACTGTATCCCTGTCTCTCCCTTCATTCCCCTCTCTCGTCCAATCTAGTCTATAGTATGGCTCTCAGGGTAGGGACCTATCTCTAGTTTCTCGGCTTGATGATTAATCAGTGCCACGCACAGTATTGGTACTACAACAGCCAACAACAGCATCACCACCACCACCAACACTACTACTGCTATTACTAATAATAATAATTGCTAGGGATGGGACTATCGGTATCTGATTAATCTGATAAAACTGATACTATTGGTATCGGCATACCAGTTTTTTAATGTTGCTGATTTTTTCAGATCTTTAACATTGCGGCCATTTAAAAAATGGCTGCAATGTTAAAGATCCGAAAAATCGGCAATGTTAAAAAAACGGTATGCCAATAAAACTGGTATCGGATAAAACCAATACTGGTAATTCCCCGATCGCCCCATCCCTAATAATTGCCTTCAGTTTTGGTCTATTTCTAAACCCAAATGTTACCCACACAGAGAGTGGTTTACTGTGTTGGTCCCAGCGGCAGTTCTAATCTCAGTCCAATCATGTCCGTCTTCCGCTTATTTCCCTAGTAGCTCAATAATGGCTGCAACTATATAATCCAACAGTAGCATACGAATACTAGCTCAACCCTACCAGTGGTAGAAGAGGGCGGAGGTACTAAATGGCTCCATGCATGTGCAGAATGGGCTTCCCTCGTCCCATATGACTCAGATGCTCCCAGCACCATTTTGGAAAAGGGCTGCACATGCACAAAATGCCGGTGGCGGCCATTTTGCACATGTTCACCGCTGCTCTGATAGCGTTTCCTCGTGGACCTGGACTGAAGGAGAAGACTGAGGCCTCAACCACTGTTGTTCTGCCAGCCGGTTGCCTGGCTGGATCCACTGCCGGCGGCTGGGCTTCCTCTGCAGTTGGTGGGAGCTGGCTCCGCTGCTGGGTGACCAAGGCCAAGGCCCGTCAACGGAGCTGGCTCCCGCCACCACCCAGGAGGAGAGGAGACCTGGCTGCCGGCAGCCCTTCCTCACCCCCATCCTCCGGACCCAGACCTGGATCAGTGGTGGTAAGTGCAGTTGCCCCTTCCCCCACCGGGTTTGAGAGTAAAGCCGGGTCCCAGGGGTGGGGATGGGGGGTATTAGGGACATTGATCCCCACCCATAGCCTCTCCATACCCTCTGAGGCCTGGAGTTGGCCCTGGGCAATGGGGGCGGGGGAGGTTTCCCATGCCTCTTCTCATTGAAGTCAATGGGATGATTTCCCATTAACTTCAGTGGGAACATAAGATCTGAAAATCGGGCGATCAGCTCAATTTGGGGATGCTTCGGCTTTGAACCCTGACAGCCATTTTCAGGCTGTCTCGGTTAAAGCCGAACCTGAAAGTCCCATCCCTAGTATGTATATTATGCATATGTTGTTACTTCTAGTTTACTCAAGGGTTCTGTGTTTTGGGGTTCCCTTTTGAATTGCTGCGCGGCCTCCTCAGGCTATGGCTTCGCATGTTTCACGCCCACATTTTACAGCTATGCTTCTCATGGGCATGTTGTCATTTCAAGCTTATTCATAGACTCCATTGGTTTGGCTTCACCAAATCTGGATCTGGATCTGGATTAAAGCTGAAACCGGAATTCTACTCAGCTTTTGTTTTTGACAGAAATGGGCATTTCAACTGGTCCGATGGGAATTCCAATTATACAAAATTCCAAATGGAATTAATCTAATTTTTCTTTTCATTTTGTGCATGTGCAATTCAATTGATCAGAATTCCAATAATTTTTTTTTATTTCAGTTGGAATTCTGTTCAGAATTCTAGCAGCTTTTCTGTGAAATCAGAATGGCTGTTTAAAACCAGCCCTATTCTGGATATATTCTGGGTCTGACTCTGGACACCATGTATGTAGAGAAGCTTTATACGTTTTCATATACTTTATCAATGACACAAAGCACTCTGTGTATATCATTCTAGTTAAAATATCAAATATTTGAGTCCCTCACAATCATTAATATATGTGATCATCTGAGTATGGGTGAAAACAGACATAATGCTAACAACATTTTAACATTTCTTATGCATGTTGCACGGCTGTATTAGTGCCCTATGCAGCCCTGCAACATGCATAAGAAATATTAAAGTGGAGTTAGCATTATGTCTATTTTTAGACATACATGGGGACTGAGACAGAAGGAAGATTAAATGATAGGAAGTCAATATCTAAGACAAGATCTTCATCCTGATCCTCTGAGTCCCAAGCCCGCTGTGAGAAGTTTGTCAACTACTTCGCAGACAAGATTGCTCGGATTCAGACCAACTTTGACACTGGATTAGGGGCAGTAGGGGAAGAGCGCAAGGGGATGGAAGTCCCGTCCGGTCCAGCTTTGTGGGGGGGGAGTTTCAGGAAGTGATGCCGGCTGATGCGGCGGATGTTCTGGGGTCTGTGAGGGCCACGTATTGCGAACTTGATCTGTGCCCGTCCTGGTTAGTGAAAGCTTCCAGGGAGACATTGGGGACGGTGCTGGGGAGGGTAGTGAACGTGTCCTTGCAGCAGGGGAGGCTGTTGCCCTGCCCCAAGGAGACTGTGGTGTGCCCCCTGCTGAAAAAAACCATCTTTGGACGTGGATGCGCTCACCAGTTACCGACCTCTCTCTAGCCTTCCCTTTTAATTGAGTGGGCAGTGGTACTCCAGCTCCAGGTGCATCTGGACAGCATCGGTTTCCTAGACCCTTTTCAATCTGGGTTCTGCCCTGGCTATGGCACTGAGACAGCATTGGTGACCTTGGTGGATGACCTCCGCCGGGAGATGGATGCAGGATGTTCAACATTTCTCATCCTGCTAGACCTCTCGGCCGCTTTTGACACCGTGGACCATGGGCTGCTATTGAGATGGCTGCATGACCGGGGGGTCTGGACAGGACCATTCTTGAATGGTTCCGCTCATTCCTCTCAGGGAGAAGCCAGCGGGTGGTGTTGGGAGATGAGACAACGTGCCCCCGCGCCTTTTCATGCGGCGTTCCGCAGGGTTCCATCCTGTCTCCGTTATTATTTAATGTGTATATGCAGCCCTTGGGGGAGGTTGTGAGGGGGTTCGAGGTGCGGTGTCACCAGTATGCTGATGATACTCAGCTGTACCTCTCTTTTTCAACTGACCCAGACCCTGCTGTCTCGTTGCTATTCCACTGTTTGGAGGCCATGGCAGAATGGATGCGGCAGAGCAGACTGAGGCTCAACCCCGATAAGACGGAGATGATGTTGGTGGGGAGAGCGAGGGAGGTAGTGGCCCCCCTGGTCGGGGGGGGGGGGTTCGCCGTCCTATAGCTCAGCAGGTCTGGAGTCTGGGGGTGATACTGGACGTAGATCTCCGCCTGGAGCAGCAGGTGGAGGCAGTTGCTAAGGCTGCCTTCTGCCAGATGTATCTGGTGCGTAGGCTGTGTCCGTTCGTCTCTGGCCCAGACCTGGCCTCCCTCATCCATGATTTCGTCACCTTGAGGCTGGACTACTGTAACGCACTCTACGTGGGGCTTCCCTTGTTCCTGGTTCGGAGGCTGCAGCTAGTGCAGAATGCAGCGGCTCGTCTCCTTACGGGGATGGGCTTTCAGGAGCATATTACACCTGTGCTCCGAGCTCTGCACTGGTTGCCGATAGCGTGCTGAGCCAGGTTCAAGGTTTTGGTGTTGATATATAAAGCCCTCTACGGTCTGGGCCCCTCATACCTCAGGGACCTCCTCGCCCTCCGTGCCCCAGAGCGGCTCCTCCGGTCCACCGGGGGTGCCTTCTTGGTGGTCCCCCGTGTTAAGCGGGGAGCCACAATGGAGAGGGCATTGTCGGTGGCTGGGCCGCACCTTTGGAACTCCCTTCCGGAGGAAGCTCGCCTGGCCCCCAGTCTATTGACATTTCGGCGTAATTGCAAAACCTGGCTGTCCGCCCAGGCCTTTGGGGAGGGTGGGAGGGTAGGGTGAAGGGTTTTTAGCTCCTCCACCTGATGTATTATTTATAATGTTTGTAGCCCTGTTTTAATACTTTATATTTATTGTTATGGATGATTTTAGATTGTATTTTATGATGTTTTTATTGTTGGAAGCCGCCCCGGGCTGCTTTTGCAGTAGGGGCGGGGTATAAATCTATAAAATAAATAAATAAATAAATAAAAATTAATTCAGTACTGTGCACATTAGACTGTAACTCTCTTCATAATAAATCCAATGGTAAATCTCCCATTGACTGTAATAGCGGCTCTTAAGCCAAAAATGAATTCTTTTGAAAATCCCATCCTAAATATATGGCTTTGGCCTTAATAATATATTTCAGGGTTATGGTGTTGGCGTGGCAACAGGAACGGATAGTTGGCGGTGAAGCAAAACCATCAGAAGTGTCTACTGTGAAGACCACGGTAGAGGAGTATTAACATAATCCACATCTCCTTTTAAACAAAGTTAGTTTTGGGAAAAAATTCCAGATATCAATCCCAAAGTAACCTAGTGATTGCCAGGATTGCCGATCCCCTCCTAATTCATTGTATATGTGCACCATAGCTGCTTTATGATGCAAAATGTTCTGAAATGTCTCGTGCCAAAATAAATCTTACTTTGCCATTGAGAAAATAGGTTAACTCCCTGCTTCTCATTTTAAATTTTTGCATGATGATAGCTGGTCTGCTCAGTCTGATGTAACTGATTTGAAAATACCCAAGTCTCTATCTATGTAAAGTATTTATTATTATTTTATCATTCTTTTTAGATATTCCAGGGTATTTTGAAATGTTTATCATCAATGCCAGGCAAATGTTTCTGATTTGCCTTGTAATACTTTCCTCATTTTTAAAGCAGCGTTAAAGCTGTATGTAAAAATTGTATTTATGGAGAGATCTGGATATCTTTATCCTTTTAGGTGTTTGATATTTTAACCTCCACTGAATTGCTTTAATATCAGTTTTGAAGGTACGGGGGCGGGATAAGCCATAGTAAGTGTAGTTCAAAATTGCTTCAGTCAAACTTGTTAATATTATTGTTGTGAAGAACGTTAGTTACGGTAAGGAATTAATGCTCTTGTACGTATGAAATTGGGGGTGGGGGGAAGCAAAACCTCTGCTGTGGGATGAAACTATAATTTAACAACAGGTTTCTGTCAAGGATTGCCAGGTTGCTAGGGGCAACCTCAGAGTGATTGTTGAAATAGCATCTGCTAGTGGCGGAACCAGTAGAACTTCCCATTGGGATTTGGTGACTGGACACCTGGACCTTGGTGAAGATGCCGGAGATGATTTCTTAAGAAACCAAAGACTACTCCATTAGGAATTTAGATGACCCAGTTGAGGAAAGGGGATTGTGACAGGCCAGGCTAGTAGGGAGCCTGACCCTTTAAGAAAAGGGGTTTTAGCACCAGCATAACGTGTTTCTGGCTGGAGAGGTGGCGTGGCAGCAGGAGTGGACAAGCCAGTAGATGGGCTAAGGAGGTAAGGAACAACAGCTGAACTGGGCATGGATGGAGCCAGTCCAGGACTCAGCAGACTGGACTGGGGCCAGTCTGGGAGGGGCTGAACAAGGTAATGGGAGACAGGAGGGAGAGCTCTGAATCCTAAGGGGTCGAGGGGTAAGAACAGGAGGATCCTGAAGGTCAGGTCCACACTACTACAGGGATTTTATATGGAGTTCCGTGGACTTAGTTCTGAACAGCTTTTTTGAGTATCTGAACTTTGATCTGTAAGATGACCTAGGCCACATTCACACTTGCGGCGGTGGATTTTGCGCCCTAACATGCGCGAGGGAAGCCGACGCAGATCCCCGTTTGCACCGTCTCTTCTTTTGCCATCAGGCTCCTCCCCGCTGCCACGTCTTCCCTCTCCGGTCTCGCCGCCGCACCGCTTCGGGTGTGAATGCGGCCCTATGGTTTTCAAAGCTGGTGAGAAGCTCCCACAGCTTCACTTTGAGTTCCTTCCGTTTTTTCCCTATTTTTTCATTTCATTTCATTTCACTTTTAATTTGTATCCTGCACTCTCTCACCAAAGGTGACTCGAGGCGGCTCACAACAAAAGTGGAAATATACAAAACAACACCTCACAACAAATAAACATCACATGGAAAAGAAAATTGTGTCCCAAATGGACCAATACCACATAATTACAGCACAAAATTAACAAATCATCATTACAGTACATCAGAAACCAGTCATCATCCCTTCCATTTGCCCCATCCCTGCTGTCAGAAGGGAGGGGGCCTATCTCCGCCCCCCTCCTGCTCTCACCAGGAGGAGGGGTCCTCTCCTCATCCCAATTTTACAATATAGTATTCTTATTATACAATAATAAATTATATATACATTCCCCCTACAATATACATAGTACACTCCAATCCACCCCTCACCTCACAAAACTTAGATAATGACTGCAGCATAAAACAAACGGGCACCATCCCTTTCCATCTCTAATCTAATGCCAACATCATACCCCACTATCTTAACCCCCACAAATCTCCTTCCCATTCTTACCAAGGAAGGGGGCCCCCCTCTTCCCCTCCTGCTCTCACCAGGAGGCGAATACCTCTTTTTTCCAATTCCCCCTCCCACCATACCATTATGGGACCAACCATATGAACAGTAATGAACTCATTTGTTGAGTTATTCGGGAATGTCCATCTGATTACTGGTTATACTCCAGGTGGCACCGAGAAGCACCTAACTTTGTGCACCCCAGTCCTGGGGATTAAAATCTATGGAGTAAGGAAGTAGAGCAAGGATTGACAAAGGCTAGAGGCATAGAAAATCCAGGATTGTGGTAACTCTAACAGTTGAACATTTATATCATGCACCTAGTAGCCACCTAAGTTGGGCCTCCATTGTACTAGGGTCTGTATAAACATAGTAAGAGAGAGTTCTTGCTTATGTCCTACAAGATTATCATGTTACGATAGATAAACTGAGACAGATCAGTCTGGAAAGTAAGGTTAGTGCAATGGTATATCGCTGTTGGACGGAACACCAAGGACATTTATTTATTTGGATGTACAGCCTGGCCCATCCATAGGGCTCAGGATAGGTTACATAAAGTCCATAAAATAAATATAAAACAAAAACACTAGGAATATAGAATAAAATCCAATAGAAAATATATTCCCCCCCCCCCAAAAAAAAAGCCTATGCGGATCAGCAAATGCCTGGCCAAATAAGCAAGTCTGGTTGGTTTTCTTGTCTAAAATCATATTTGAAGACTGCTATCATGTCTTCCCCTCAGTCTTCTCTTCTCCAGGCTAAACATCCGCAGCTCCTTCAACCTTTCCCCATAGGACTTGGTTTCCAGACCCCTCTAGATCACTATGCCTACCAAGAACACCAGTTCTCCATTGGTAGCAGGCACCAGAGCAGGAGTCGAGGAAGGATGGATGGTACAAGATTAGAGTGCTATACCGGTGGTTGGGAGATATGACTTCAGATTCCTCCTGTGTCTTAGAGTTGCTTTTTCATTGCCCAAATCACCAGGGTTTCTAGTTTTCTCTGCCAAAACCCCCCAGAAATTTTCAAGGGGGGGAGGGAAGCAAAATTCTCCGATTAAACACACCCCAAAATCTGCATTTTTGGCCATTAAAATTAGAAAGTATTTATTGCAAATTATTATTTTTTGTGACAATTTGGTGCAGTGGTTGCCACTGCCACTCAAACAACAAAATAAAATATCCTACACCAGCCAGTCCTGCACAGAGCCCACGTTGCCACTCCAACCCCCCGCCCCCTCGACAGACCTCTGCCTTGCCAAAAGCCAGACGTGGCTGTGTTCTTCTCGTGCCAAATCTCTTCTCTCGGACGCAGGTGCACACTGGAACCTCCACAGAGCTTCCGCCTCCTTTACATTTCTGTTACCAGCAGTGAGTTTTTGCAGGCAGAAATTTCCCAGAAAAAACTTGAATACTGTGTTTTTCTCTCATATAATGGCAGTTCCTTGTTTTCTCTGGTTTTTCACACTAAACAGAAAACCTGAACCCTGCAAATCACTTAGATGTACAATTATAATTTTAGCCTTTTGAAATCTACTCCTTCATTCTATTGAAAGCCCATTGGAATTAAGGAACTGGAAGAATGATCCTCACCCTGTTTAGTGTTGGTTGTGACTCTTAGCACCATTGTGAGCTTTATTCATTACAGTGGGACTGGCTCCAGTCCTAAAGGATAGCACTGACATTAAACAGCTAGAGGATCACACTGTAGCCACAATTATTACCTTTTAAAATTATTGCCCTTTAAAATTACTGTATGCGTAATTATCATCTTTTAAAAATGTACCTCTTAGTCACACTGGTTCCAATCCTCAAAGTGCTGTGCTGATCTAATCCTCATTTACTGCAGTGGGTCTTGTGTTTCAGTATCAGGGTTTGTGCCTTAGTTACCCCCCTGTACAACTGGGATGCCAGTGTTTGTTTTATATTACACGGACAGTCTAGGGCGATAATTGCATTAATGGGTCTGATGTGGTTAACTGTTTGGTAACCAGTAACCAGCAGATTGCAATAACCAATCCATACTGACAATGATTGGTTATTGACTGGTATCTGTTTACTATGAGATTGATTTATTGATTAACCATTTTAATGATTTACTAATTTGTGCTGCTTACCTTGTTACTGTACTGCCATTTTCCCATCTGTTCCAATGTTACCAGCTAATTCTTCTTGGCCTTAATTCCTTTCCTGTAGGAATGGGATTTTTTGTTTCAGATAGAACCAAAACAACCTTAAAAAGTGCCATTTTGGTTCTATCTGAAATTTCAGTTCTAGTTTGGGTTTTCCAGGGTTTTTGCACTGATTTCCCCCTCCCTCCATTTTTCTTTTCAATGAAAATAAATAAATCAATCAATCAATTTGAAAAAAACAAAACTGAAACAAGAACCGAAATTCTTGGAGAACCAAAACCGAAAAAAATAAAACTGGAAGTTGTTCTAGACTCCCGTCTGTACTGTTTACAACCCTGGGCCCTGGTTTCACGCTCACCTTGGGCCTGGTTCAAATCTGCTGGATGCAGCTTTGCTATTGGACTAGGAGTAAGTCGTCAATGATGGAATGCAGAAAAACAGTAAGTTGGTTATGCAGTAATGGTAAAATGGTATTAATCAATGTTTTGATTAATTGATTAACCATTTGGGTATGTGATTACCAATCAGTTAACTGGTTAACCACCCAGATTCTTGGTTAATAAGCAGTTATGGAATCACCTATCCGTGTCAGCTTTAGTGAAGTGTTCATGTGCTATGATAAAGGGAATTTTCTAGAGACACACAGAAAGAGGAGCGTAAGGAGCAGCCCAAGAGGATTCTGTGCCTAAAGCTTACATAGGCATTTCCCCCACCTGATCTTTTATATGTTACACTAACACACAAATGCCATAAGCTACACTTTTGTCCTGTTCTCATTTTTTCCTGGCTCCTATCATTATTTCATTGTGTTGTCGTGGAGGCAAGGCCTGATCGCAGAGGGGAACCTCGAGGCGGGACTGTGCGGTGTGCGGCCGCTTAGCCCTGCCCCCCATGCGTCCCTGGCCGCCCAGGCTTGGGGAGACGGGCGGGCGCAGCGGCCAATCAGGGTCGTGACCAACCTAACCACAGTTCTGGAGGTGAGGCCGGCCTCACCCAGCCAGGAATTCACTGTGGTGAACATCTGGCGGGGCTCAAACAGACGTTACAGCGATCGCTGCCACCACACGGGATCCACTGTGATTCAGTGTGGTGAGCAGCAATCCCGTAACGTCTGAAAATACCCCTAGTAGCAAACTGTGCATAAATGTATTTGGTAAATAATTATTATTATTAATAAATGAATACAGTTAATTCATTTATATAGCCCTGCCTTACATGGCACTCGGAGCGCTTTACGAAAGTACATTAAAAAGTTAAAAAAAACACAATGTAAGTAATGCGAAACAATTTAAAAACAGTTTAAAACTGTTCTTAAAAATTTTTAAACGGGGTAGGGAAAAATGAACCATCAGTCGAGCCTAAAAACACCTAGAGAATCAATATGTTTTCAGGTGCTTTTTCAAGGTGAGGAGGGAGGACTGAGGCAAACACTTATTTCATTGTGTTGTCGTGGAGGCAAGGAGGGAGAGAATTAGCATTATGCACCGCAAAACCACTATGGCAGAACTGTTGAACTGCAGACTTTCCTGCTTCTGCAGCAGGACTGCAAGTTGCTCTCATCTCTATCAGTCGTCTGAGCATTTAGACTAATAGGAGCTTCTGCAGCATTTCCCTCCATTCCTTTTTCTGAAACAGGTCCTCATATCACCCTGCTAAGGCATGGTACGTTGTCCTGTACTTGAACTCGTCTGGTCAAAATTTCCAGATACAGCACTTGCAAAAAAACAAATAGGGTTTCTCTCAAAACCTGCCAAAAGAAAGCACCATTGACCCATGTACATACTTTTTATATCTTCTTAGATGGATCTTTTTCCCCACTGCAAATCTGTGTGTGGGTGTGCGTGTGGGTGTGTGTGTGTGTGTGTGTGTGTGTGGTGTCTATACTTGGATTGACTGAATCCATGACAAAATGAATTGTGTTTTTCTTTCTTTCTTCTTTTGTTCTATCAGTGGTAATAAGCCTGGGAAGTCTAAGACACAATGTGATTATTCACTGCGTAGCCACTTCAATCATTTCTTTACCAACAATGGTGAAAAGATGTGATTTTTACAAGCAAACAGGAAGAAAAAGCTTGAACACACCCTGGGAACATGTTTAAGAAGCTGATTTATGTCTCATGCTGAGCCTTACACCTGCAGTTCAAGCAAAACTCAACTTTGCCGCCCCACAGAGTCTAGTTTATTAGGTATCAAGGAGTCACAAGAAGCCATGTAATTAAAACTGTAATTAACTGGAAAGGGAAAGTGCCACCTGAGTTTTGAGAGGCTGTCAATTTTATTTCCATTACAGCTCTCCTTCTGGTTCTTTTCTCTGTGTGGGCTTTGTGTGTGTGTGTGTGTGTGTGCGCGTGCGCGTGCGCGTGCATGTGTGTTGTGGCTTGATAAGAAAACTACTTTAAAATCTTTTTTCTCCCCTCCAAAACTTGCGCTGTGTACTCTCAGTGTTCTTACTATGTGGAAAAGTAAAGTCACTGAGCTGATTATTAACTCCTAATTGTGTTTCTACATTAGTTTTTTTGTGGCTGTGTTTGGCAACAGGTGTCAAACAAACTCACTCCAAACGGTTTTGAACTTGGTTATCCAGCTGGTGTGAGGGTCGATGGAGTTCAAGACCTGTTTTAACAAAAAGTTATCAATGTCCGTTTAAAGGAAAAAAAGGGCCACTTGGACTTCGTTAAAAGGTTTTACTTTACTTGGCCTGTCTACGTCAGCAGGACAATGGAGGGTAAAACAGAGGAGACAGGGGCGAGCCAGATCCCCTGGCTGCTCTGAGGAGGGCCACCACAGCTGCCGCACTTTGGGCTGGGAAGAGGGCAGTTCAATGAACAGCTCCCCAAGGAATCCAGGTGTGTGTGAGGGAGCTGCTGTTGCATGTCCCTCCACACCATGAGTCAGTTGAAGAGCCATCCACATGGGGCAGGATTCCTGGACCCCTGCTGTGCAGGAGGATTAGACCCCCCAGGAGGAGCTAACACCAAACAGCTGATTGGGGGCAAGGCTGGAGGATCATGTTTACCTGGGCCACCGAACAGCTGTGATTCTGTGGGGTCACTATTGTAAGACAGAGGGTGGCTCTACATGTTATGGTAGCCACAGAGTAAACATGTGCAATTCATTTTCATTTTTATGAAAATGAAAAACAAGAATCCCGTTTTTTGTTTCATTATTGCAGTAATGAAAATGGGGGGGGAAAATAGACTGTACCCCTCACACAAAGAATAATCCCTGCCAAATTTCACAAGGAATGGATATATTCTTTGCCACCCTCATAGCGTCTGCAAAGTCACGTCCAGCGGAGCTGTTCCGGGTGGTGCAGGGACTAGTCAGTACGGCCTCCCTCTGCCTGGACGGGGACGTGTCCCAGGCCTGCTGTGAGGAGTTTGCCACTTACTTTGCAGACAAGACCGCTCCGATCCAGAGCTACTTTGACACTGGATTAGAGACAGTAGGAATTGAGCGTGAGGTGATGGAAGCACCGTCTGGTCCATCTTTTTGGGATGAGTTTCAGGAAGTGACGCCAGCCGATGCTGTGGAGATCCTGGGGTAGGTTAGGGCCACCACTTGTGAATTAGATCCTTGCCCATCCTGGTTGGTGAAAGCCTCCAGGGAGATACTGGGGCCGGTGCTGGTGGGGGTTGTCAATGCATCCCTTCAGCAGAGGAGTTTGTCCCCCGGTCTCAAGGAGGCCATGGTGCACCCCTTGTTGAAGAAGCCATGCTTGAATGTGGACACACTCTCCAGTTAGAGACGGGTCGGTTAGGGAAGGTTATTGAACGGGTGGTGGTCTTCCAGCTCCAGGCTCACCTAGACAGCATCGGGTTTTTCGACCCGGTTCAATCAGGGTTTCGCCCCGGCCGTGGTACAGAGATGGCATTGGTGGACGATCTCCACCGGGAGATGGACGCAGGACATTCGACACTACTGGTCCTGCTAGATCGCTCAGTCGCGTTTGATACAGTGGACCATGGGCTGCTGCTGAGACAGTTGCGTGACCTGTGGGGTCTGAATGGGACCACCCTTGGTTGGTTCCAGTCATTCCTCTTGGGAAGGATCCAGCTGGTTGTCCTGGGAGCAGAAACATCTAGCCCCTGGGCCCTGGACTGTGGCGTTCTGCAAGGTTCAATCTTGTTTCCTTTATTGTTTAATATATATATATATGCAGGCCTTGGGGGGAGATCGTGAGAGGGTTTAGTGTGCATCGGCACCAATATGCAGATGACACACAGCTTTACCTCTCTTTTTCAGTTGACCCAGGCCCTGCCACCTCCGCTTTCTCTCAGTGTTTGGAGGCCGTGGTGAGTTCGTTATGACAGAGCAGACTGAAGCTAAATCCAAATAAGACGGAGGTGATGGTGGTAGACCGAGCAGGGGAGGTGTTTCCCCCTTTTGTGGAGGGGGTGCGCCCCTCTGTGGCCCAGCAGGTTTGGAGTCTGGGGGTGTTCTTGGACGCGGGTCTCCGTCTAGATCAGCAGGTGGATATGGTGGCAAAGGCGGCATTCTGACAGCTGTGCCTGTACATCTCCAGGCCTGACCTGGCCACTTTGATCCATGCCTTCATCACCTCGAGGCTGGACTACTGTAATGCTCTATGTGGGGCTTCCCTTGACACTGGCCTGGAGGCTGCAGCTAATGCAGAATGCGGCGACCCATCTCCTAACAGGGATGGGCCGATGAGAGCACATAACACCAGTGCTCTGTGCACTGCACTGGCTGCCTGTAAAGTGCCAAGCCAGATTCAAGGTTTTGACTTTAATCTATAAGGCCCTATACGGTCTTGGACCTGGATACCTCAGAGACCGCCTTGCCCTCCGCAACTCTGGATGGACCCTCCGGTCCACCGGGGGCACCCTCTTGGAGGTCCCCCACGTAAAGCGGGGGGCTACAATGGAGAGGGCGTTTTTGGTGGCTGGGCCCCAGTTGTGGAACTCCTTCCCAGAGGAAGCATGGCTGGCCTCGAGTCTGTTGGCCTTCCGTCGGGCCTGTAAGTCATGACTGTTCTCCCAGGCTTTCGGAGGCGGGGAGGGGAGGGTGGGTTAAACTTTTGGGTGTTTTAAAGCTGTTTTAATGTTGATTTTGTAGATTTTTTGTGTGAAATAAATTGTTTTATACTGTCCTGGAAGCCACTCCGAGATGCCGTAGGCATGGGGGGGCAGCATATAAATACAATAAATAAAATTAAATATAGAGAGAGTCCCAGTTTTATAAGCATCATGGTTTGTAATGCATTTCTGGCTATAACATCTTTGATTCCCATCCAATGTGAATGACACTGGGACAGATTGTACCCCTCATGCAAGGGATAATCCCTGAACAATTTCAGAATGATTGGGTAAAAGGTCCCAACTTTATAAGCAATCGAACTTTTGTAATTTTAACAAGTCACACAAATGCTAGTCCAGAAACCTTTGGGACAAAAGCAAAATCTTTAGGACATAACTGGGACTTCAGACAGTAACGCAGAGTGGAGGGGGAAGGATCCCAGAAGTCAAGAGGTATTATTGACATATTCAGGCTGGCCAATTGGCATGTCAAACAAATCCTGCAGCACTCTTGCAGACAGAGAACATGAAAGAATCCCTTATTGGCTCTTTTCTAAGCAGACAGTTCCAACTTCCCAGTAACAAGCAGGGGGGATTGGGGTGGGCACAGCACAGAATTAGGATATATGACTGCTGGCAAATTGGTATCCCAAATCCATTTTCTACCACTATGACAAACATAAGAGAATCCCTGGTATAGGCTCTAAGGGTGCTGCCCAGGCTAGTACCCAATCACTGCAATCAGGGAAGCTTGGGCGTGGGCATTGGGGAGCAAATATAAGATTCTACTCTGCCAATCTGCACAGTCCTGACCATGGCTAGATCTTGTGTAGCTCGTAGGCTGGCTTAGTGCTCTCTGTATGTGACTGGCTGTGCTGCAGTCTTCAGCCTCACTGCAAGGGCTCATCAAAACACAACTCTGAACCTACACTCCCCCATGTATGCCAACAAATTTTGGGGCACCAAAGACTGAAGCCTGTGCCAGTGCCTCTGGCACCTGCTTGTTCTCCGCTCTGCCCACCTCCTCCTGTCTTTTTTCACCCACTCTACAAATGCTCCAAAAAGCAGATATCTGCATCTAGTAAAACATCTATAATTTAAACAGAGGCAACGCCTTCAAGTGATTTAGTAATGTGCAACTTCTGTTAAAATAATAAAACATACATTGTTTATAAAATTGGAGCCTTTTATCCAATTGTTCTGAAATTTGGCAGCAAGACTCCTTTGGTGAGGGGGAGGAATATTCCAAATTACATTCAAATTGGATGGAAAACAAAGATGTTACAGCTGGTTTGTGTGTGCAAACCATGAAACAATCAAATTGCTTATAAAATCAAGACCCTTTATCCAATCGTTCCTAAATATGGCAGGGATGATCCCTTGCATGAGGGGTATAATGTATCCAAATTACATTCAATTTGGATGGAAAACAAAAACATTACAAATGGAAATGTGTGTGCAAACCACAACATTTTATTACTTATAATATTGGAACCCTTCATCCAATCTTTCTGAAATTTGGAAGGGATGATCCCTTTGAGCAAGGAGTACATTCTGTCCAAATTTCATGGGAACTGGATGAAAAGTGAGGACGTTACAGCCAGTAATCCATTTCCCATAGAAACCAATGGAAACTTAACATTAAAATTCTTGATAACAAAAAACAAAAATTGAAATGTTTAATAATTTTTAAAATGAAAAATCAAAATGGGTCCTTGGTGCACACCCTTACTCCATGGTAGTACCCATGATGTCCTGAGGTGGAGCAATTTGACCAAATGGTCAAGCTGCTATGTGTTTGATTGAATGGTGGCAAAAACAGCTGGCAAGCCCAGCACTGAAACTGAAAAGCCCCTCACCAATGCCTGACGTCCCTCGCCCAGTGACAATGTGCTGACCAGACTTTTATTCCATTTCATGCGTCTTTTTTACTTCTCCAGGGATCTCCTTAAGAATTGCACAGATATGTTCCGAGAAGCAAACTCCTATAAATCTGCATTTGGCAGGGATGATTCTTTGGGCGAAGGGAAGGAATATTCAAAATTTCATCCAAATTGGATGGTGGCGCATTTGACCAAATGGTCAAGCTGCTCAGTGTTTATGCTTCCACCTTAGGGGAGTAGATTGGATGGTGGCAAAAACAGCGGGGCAAGCCCTGCACTGCATGTGCAAGATCAGCATGTTCACTCGATGTCTTATTCCTGGGTTTGAATGAGCAAACCTAACACTTGCTCCCGCTTCCCCTCCCCCTGCCTCCAATGTTAGGCAGCTGAAATGTTGGCAAACGTTACATGTAGAAACACTCAGAGGGGGTTTTCAGACATGATGTTAAACCCAGTTTAACCTCACTTTAACCCCACTTGAACATTTCTTATGCATGTTGCAGCGTTGTATTTGTGCCCTATGCAGCCCTGCAACATGCATAAGAAATGTTCAAGCGTGGTTAAAGTGGGGTTAGCATCATGTCTGAAAACACCCATAATGTGTGTGTGAGAAACATTCCTTGGGAAAATGACGCCTCTGCCAATCAGAAATACAATAATGGACAATGGGCTGGATCCTCAGCTGGGTGTAATTCATCACAGCTCAATCCAAATCAGTGCTTGCTTACAGCAGGTGAGGATCTGGCCCAATAACCCACTTGATGAGCAAAATGTCAAGAACCTGATCATGTTGTAATGCTGAAGGTGTTACTGTTGCATGTGTGTGTGATGCTGCCCTACTGTTTGTCCCATTCTCATTTGAATGTCAGAAGCAGAGATGAAAGAGGGTACCCAGAAAAATGGGCACCCTGTTGAATTTGGGGGGCTTGAATCGATCCGGTTGCATTTCTTTGGGCACCAATCAGTGCCTGAATGCAACCCAGTCAGCTACCCACGTGCTTCCCTGAGATAACTCACCCAATCCCCTGCTCTGCTGCTCCACCAGCCCTGTGCACACCTCTGCTATGGGCACTCTGGTGCACTGCCAGACTCAGCTGAGCAGCAGGCCGGGCTGGGGGGAACCGTGATGCAGCCGGGCGGGTGCGTCAGCCTGGAGAGTGCATGAAGGCAGGAGCTTCCTGGGGCATCCTAGGGTGCTCCCTGAGCTGACACACCTGCTGCCTGACTGTGCCGCTGTTCCCGCCGCTGCCCCCAGCCTGGCCTGCTGCTTAGCTGAGCTGGGTGGCGCACCACAGTCCCCACTGCAGAGGTGCATGCGGGTTGAGCATGGGTTGTGCATGCTGGAAGAGGCCTGAAGCACTATGGGGACCGTGGTGCGCCACCCAGCTCAGCTGAGCAGCGGGCCAGGCTGGGTCAGGAGGAGCAGCGGGAGCAGCTGGGCAGCCAGAAGGGTGAGAGTCTGGTGAGCGCATGTGCAGGAGCTTCCCGGGGCATCCCAGAACGAGCCGTATTTCCAGGCATCCAGACACCCCATGGGGGCTGGGTAAACCCCTTTGGTCCTTGCTGCGGGTGCCTGCAAATACAGGTATTATCTACAGTTAGTAAATGCTCTACCCACTGCACCCAAGCTATTTTTTTTCCCATTCAGGCTCAGCACAAAATACATTAGCACCAAAGTGAGGAGTGTCAAAAGGACTTTAAGCAAATTATTGAAAGCCAGTTCAAAAATTAATCACAGCGGAGCCCTAATTTGGGAATTAAAACTTTTCTTATCCAATCTTCTTAAAAGCTGGTCAGGCTGCATTGCACACTGTAAGCACACTCCTCTCTCTTTCTGACACCTTCCACCCGAGCCAGGTCCTCGGAGTGTTATAAAGAGGCCTTGTAATAAAGAGGCAATTATCTAATAGTGTTTAAAGTAGTCAGGGACTGTGGTACTGGGGTTGTACGTTAGAAAAAAGGCCACAGTGGCTTCACTGCACAAGTAGAGTTAAAGAGCCATCATAGAGAAGAACAAGGGAAGATTCTATATTGAAATGGTGACTTAGTACGTTTCTTCTCTTCAAAAACAAAAACACAACAAAACTGTATATAAGTCAAGAGGTTTGTTTTGGAAAAGACAAGAAGTGGAGCTGTCGTTCTTCCTCGATCTATTTAACTGGTGAGGTGACCAAACCTCGCTCCCCCAGCATCAGTTAAAAAACAACCTGAGAAAAGGAAGTTATTAGCAACTTTCCTTTGGTGCAGTGCATTTATATCTGTCTTTCTAATCTTAATCATTCGCAGTTACTTGCTTTCCAAAATAGATCCCCTGTTGCAGAGTAGAGGGCTTCGGAATCTTCCTGATTGGAAGAGAAATGCATCTCCGTGCATCATTTGGGGAAATGAACTAGAGGTACCCACAGCAGATGACACACGGGGTTCGGTTTCTTATTCAGCTACAAGTCAGCAGGGGCACTCCCTGACCATCTGTGTTCTATAAATTACAGTAACAGCGGCACATGCTGCTAGTAAATCACCAATGAACAGGCTTTACCTTGTGACACACTACATGAACCCTGTTGGATATTCCTATAAACTCCCATAAACCATCTGATATAAACTCAGCATTATGTTTCTTCAGGGGTTGGGGAAAAAAACCTTAGACTTTTCTTTCCCTACAGGAACTTCTTACATGACAATTAAAAATGTGCCCTCCTCTCTGTCTTCATACCGGGCATTCTTAGTTATTAATTATCTCTTGCTTTTCAGTGAATTATTTAGGATAGGTCCTTTTAGAGAGACATATGAAGAGATGTAATAGAGGTATATAAAACTGTAAATGGGTCGAAGACTAGGGATCTGTTATGTACCCAGTTTTATTCCGTATACCAACCAGAGGGCACCTAAAAGGTAGTAGGTAGGGGTGGGAATTCCGGTTCTCCCGAGATCCGATATTGCCGGTATTTGGGTATATTGGCTTAATCCAATAAATCCGATATTTACCTGCACCGGCATACCGGATTTTTAACATTGGCCACGGTACCGGTTGAAGTCAAAAGCCGCAATGTAAAAAATCCAGTACCGCAGCCAATGTTAAAAATCCGGTATGCCGATACCGGTAAATCTGGTACCTGGGAGATGTGATTCTCCCCGGTGTCCCATCCCTAGTAGTAGGTGTATAACAAGCAAAAGGAAGTACTTTACCAAACAAAGCAGGATTACCTGTGGAACTCACAATCACAGGATGCCATAAAAGTCAATAGTAGAAATGGGATTTTAAAAAGTTAAGAAAAAGTAATAGTTGATAGAATCATCAAGACCTATTCATTGAGGAGTCTCTGCCATAAACATCAGGTACTGGAAATGACAGATTGATCCATTGCCTATTCATAATCACCCTGTGGCTTCTCCTTCACTGTCCTCTGAAATTTTTGGTACTGGCTGCTTTTGGAGACAGAATACTGGGTTAGGTTGATCATTAGTCTGACCCAATGTGGCAGTCCTTTTGTTCTTATGATGTAGGAAGCTGCTTCTCTGTACTAGATTCCTGTATGCTAAAGCCAAATGGTGGTGGTATGTATTTGCAATTAAAAAATAAATAAACCACGACATTTATTTTACAAAATCATTCTATTTTTAAGAAAATTATTCTATGCCCAGATACTAACATGTTCATTTTATTATTCTTGACAGCTAAAAATGTTCATGAAATCCCACCCAAAGACGGACATCCTTCCGTGTTCTTGGGAATAAGAGGAAATCAAAAAAATTAAGGGGATAAAATTCTGCAAATGCTAAATGAAACGATTCATTTTCATATTCGTTAGAATATTGCACCCTCCCTCCCATAAACCCAAAGTTTGGCGGAGATGCTGCACAAACCGCTTGCTCTAGAGTAGTTCCATCATAGCAGTTTTGGGGATAGTGGTAAGGAGTTTGTGGATTGCAGTTCTGCGCAGTCTCGGTCGGCCCTTACTATCCGCGGGCTGGATCAGCTCTTGTGGTCTGCTGGGGAGCGCCCTTCTTGAAGTCCCCCGAGTTTCTCAGCGGGGAATTATGGAGTAGACATTCTCGGTGGCCGCACTGAGACTGCAGAACTCCCTCCCGGTGGAGACTCGGGTGGCCCCGGACCTCTCCTCCAGGCTTTTGGTGAGGGAGACGGGTAAAGGGTGGAGTTAGGTGGGAGACTTTTTGCTTTTTGTTTTACCTCCCCCATTACTTATTGTTATTTAGATTTGTGATAATTTTAGCTGTTTTGATATGTTTTAGACTGTTTTATTTTGTATGTTAGCGCCCAAGCTGCCTGAGGCAGGATGGGAGCAGGGTCAAAATTGTTTAAATAAGTAAGTAATAAGCCATTCTTGGTTAATGTAGAGTGGAGCCATATAAAAGGACAGCCCATTCTTCCACAATGCTTTTCCTAACAGAATGTTTGCACTTCTGCCAGGGATGCCATGCCCTCTGACTGATTTAAAGCATGTATCTTGGACTATGCCTGCCCAAGAGCTATATGGACACAAGCACACATCCTGTAAGCCAGCCAAAATTAAAAAGGCAAATATGGCTAAAAACTATTAAAACATCAGCAATGCTATTGCTGGTGATGTGTGTGTCTCCTTATTAAGATAACAGGTATTTTGTCTTTAAAATACAGTCAGAACATGACTGATTACAGATATAACTTTCAGCAACCTTTAAATACTTTATACAATTCCTTACCCAATGCAGCCTATTCTGAAATTTCAGGGATTTATTAATGCTGGCAAAAACATTTGCAAATAACTTCAGGAAGTTCATGACATACTGCGTATCCCAAGGGATTTCATTCATTTCTTTTCCTAGCCACTGTCAATAAATTCATTCAGAGGTCTTAATATATACTAAGGTAGAATGTAGTTAAAAGGCTAGAGGAAATTCTCAATAGAATGATTTAGGAAAACAAAGGCATTATTATGTGTTTTTTTCTCATTTTATATATGTTTAAACATATGTAGGGGATTTCGTTTAAGGTTGGTGATGGAAAGCAACAAGAGAACCATATACAAACATATTTAATTTTTTTATTTTAAAAAAATAATGTCATATTAAGCTAATCTGGAATGTAAAGGTTAGTGGCTAGTGTTAAAAAAAAATACATAGAATAGTGAGATCCTTCATGTGGAGAATTAGGATCAGAGAAAGTTTAAAAAGGACCATTTCACTATGAAAGAGACTCTATATAAAAATGTTACGAAGGATTCCATTTTTATTTTCTTTTGATTTCCAAGATGAGTTTCCCCCAGTTTGCAATTCAGAGATGTTACTCCTCTCTGATTCTGAGCCTTACACACTCAACCTGGGTTAGGAGAATCAAGAAGAGCTCCCCGCTCTACTCTTGCCCTCACTAGGAATAAAGATCGTACAAGCCAATTATACTCTCTGTTAGGCCTGTATAACTCCAAGGACCTCCTGCGATTCCCTCAGTGGCATCTAAAGAAATCCATGAAGTGGGACCATAATTGTCAGCCTCTGGAATCTTCGGTGTAAATACCGTTTGGAACGTACTGAATAATTTTGTTGATGGGCATTGTGGTATGAGAGAGCCACAGTGGGACTATTGGCCCTTTAAGAGAGAGAGCGCCAGCACGGTGGAGGTGCAGGTGCTATACTGGAAGTAGGTCAGCGCCGGATTGGAAGCTGCCCCTGTGCAAGGGTGTGGCAGAAGCCAGCTCTGGGAGCTAAGCTTGGACACAGCTCAGATCCAAACCTAAGGGATTTGAAGCCTAGCCCAGAGAGGCGTTGCAAAGGCTGAGTGAGGCGGTGTTTGAACGTAGAAGTGAATAAAGCCCGAGGATTGATGGCTGCTTGATGTGAGACACTCTGGGTGTCTTCACCCACTGTACATGTTGCAGGGCTGCAACATTGCCCTATGGGTGCCCTGTAACATGAATAGTGGGTGGAGAGAGTGTCTTGTGTGAAAACAGACTCCAAGGACTTGAGTTGATTCCCCTGGAAAAGCAACTTGCTGGGCTTCACCCTGCAGGAATGCAATGCCAGGTGCCCTTCGCCCGGTTACAAGCACTAATGGAGTCCAGCTCCCTTTCTCTTGGCTATAATGGGTCTGTAGGTCTAACAGGAATGGGAACGTCGATCATTAGGTTTGCTATTGAAGTAAGTCGATAGGACTCGGAACAAAAACCAGGAGCACGGGTGTGTAGAGAAAGGTGGTGCCATTTGTACACAATCACATTCCACCGTTTAGCTGAGTCCTTTGTGAAAGGGTTTCAGAAGTTGAAATAAAAGAACAACTTCATGAGTAGATTAATTTTATTTTTAAAGTAAGTGTTGGTTTGTGTAGGCAGAAAGAATTATGCCTATAAAAAAAGCCCATTGCGGGAAAGTCAAATTCTCCTCCGTCATTAATGTTAATTAAAAGGAACACAGTACATGATGCTGCTCCTAGGGCATCTTTAGATGCAATGTCAATAAGTGTCTGAACTTGACATGAACACTGGTGTGGCCCCGTGTCCACCACGAGGCACTAGATTCACAGCCCATCTGGGGCAAATTGGTGTTTGCTCACCACCCAATCTCAGCATGGAGGCACAGCCTCCACGAACTTCCCAGATGGTATCCCATCATGCAACACTGTCCTCTCATTCTCCATATTGTACATCATGTTATCACCGAAACACTGTATTCTATGACCCTAGGACACTACTAGGTGGGGTGCAGGGTCAAAACGTGTCCTCTGCAGCTTTCTCTTCCCCTTCCGTCCAGGGCCACCAGTGGAAGGCTGGGATAGGAATGTGCACAGTAACTCACTTTTGTGTTCATTATTAATTCCATTTTCATTACTAAAATGTCATTTGTTCTCGGTATGTTTCATTCGTTTTTCTATCGTTTTTGTGTTTAATTTCATTTTTTCCATTGGTTTCAATGGAAAATGCATTTATGGCTTAATTGTTTTCGTTTTTCATTCAATTTGGTTGACACTTTGGGGCTAGTACCCCCAATGGAGGGCATTGTGTGTGCCAAAGTTCAGAATGATTTAATAAAGGGATCCAATGTTATAAGCAGTTGAATTTTGTTATTTTATGGAAGATGTGTATACATGAATTATTATTATTAGCAGCAGCAGCAAACATTTATATAGTGCCAGCAATGTACCTGGCTCTTTACAACATAATTTAATGGACACTGTCCCTGTCCTAGGGCTTACAATCTGAAAGACGGGAGGGGGATGGGAGGGGAGATGAAGGAAGGGGAACCGAGGCAGAGACAAGGAGTGTAACATTCATGAGGATGCAAGGTCACAGGTGCACGCGCTTGGCTTGATTCCAGGCTTTAACATCTTTGTGTCCCATCCAATTTGTATGAAGCTTGGTAATATTATACCCCTCTATAAGGTTACTATCTCTGCAAGATTTCAGAAGGATTGGATAAAAGGTCATGATGTTAGAAGCAATTTACCTGTAAATGTATTTCTGACTGTCATTTCTCTGTGTTCTATCCAGTTTGCATGGAATTTGTTAGGGTTATATCACACACCTTCAGGATTATTTCTGCCAAATTTCAGAAAGAGTTAATAAAGGGCCCTGATTTTATAAGCCTGCGCCAGCGGGGATTCTCTGATGTGTGTCACTGTGGTATAAGATATGTTTGTGATGCCAGTTGGCCAGCAGAAATGTCACCCATATATAATTCTGTGCTGTGACCACCACAACCCCTCTCCCCCACTTGTTACTGGGAAGTTGAAAGGATTTCTCCCCTCCTGGTGAGAGCAGGAGGAAGGATGAGTAGAGAGCCCTTTTCCTGGTGGCAGCAGGATGGGGGATAGGATTAGGTGAGTGAAGGGAATGAATTACTTATTGGGAATGTAAAATGATGTAAGAAGGAGGGTGAGTTGTTGTTGTAATAATGAAATTATTGAACTGTATTGATTGGTGAAATTTGTTGATGTGATTTTGACCCTATTGTGGATGTATATATTATTTCATTTGTTGTGAGCCGCCTCGAGCCGCCTGGCGGGAGAGCGCGGGATACAAATTAAAAATGAAATGAAATGAAAAAAATGAAAAAGTTGGAAGCATCTGCTTAGGAAAGAACCAATAAGGGATTCTCTTATGTCCTCTGCCACAGTGCTGCAGAATATGATGGCAATTGACCAGCATGGATGTGTGAACCTTGTCTCCTGATTTCTGGGATATTATCTCCATGCCCTCTGCCTGTCTTCCTGAAGTTCCACTGGGTAGGGTGGGGTGGGGTGGAATGTGTTAGGGTGGTGGGTTTATACCTCCCTTTGTTGTATATTTTAAACGTTAATTAATTGTTCGATATTGTGCACCACCAAGAGCAGCCTGTGGCAGGACGGGCAGGTTAAAAATGCTTGGGGGAAAAAATGCCACCCAGGATTGGGCCTGGAAAGTTGGAAACATGCAGTAAGAGAGGCCAATCAGATCTCTGTTCCAGCCAGGCTGTCTTTGAAATGTCAAGCCAACCCAATTGACCAGAGGAGATCTCTTTAATCTCTGCTGTTTGGTACAGGGTTGAGTCTGGTTGGGCACTCCAGGTGCACGGGCCTGTCCCATCAACTTGCAGAGAACACCCCAGGAGGGGCAGGAGGACATGGTGAGGCACCGGGTTGTCTGTCAACTTGCAGAAAATGCCTGGGGGTGGAGGAGAGGGGGGCAGTAGGACATCAGTTGGGAGAGAGAGAGAGACTGGCAGGTGGGCACTGGTGGGTGGCAACAGCACCAGGAGGAGCATCAGATGGGCACTGGTCAGCAGGCAGGCATGATGCACTTTGGGCAACAGCCTAGAAGGCAGTTTGGCCCAAGTTTCAGTCTGGGCAGGCACCCCAGGTGTTTGGGCATTAGGTTTATGTAGCTAGCTGAACTGCAGTGAGGCTGCTAAGTGCGGGCGCGCACACGCACGCACGGCATGACAGCAAAGTCTCAGAAAACATTCTGCCCAAATACAGAACTAACCAGAGAGAGCAGGCCCAAAGAAAAGCAGCTGATATCTTCTCTCTATGCCCACCTCAAAGCCGCCACCAATTGGACCTGTAAAGGTGGAAGCATGCAATAATTGGACAGTCAATGTGTCTGTCAGTCTGTTGGGTTGCTCCCCCTCCCTTATAAAGTCCCCCTCCTCCGTGCCATGCTCGTCTCTGACTGGCACTGCATGTGCTATTTACCTGAACAACGAAAGTCTTCAAGAGGGAAACTTCAACTGCTTATAAAATTGGTACCCTTTATCAAAACTTTCATATATTTGGCAGAGATGATCTTGAAGGTCTGAGAGATATTAATGCTAAATTTTCTGTAAAATGGATGGAACACAAAGAAATGACAGGCAGAAATGCATTTAAAATACATGGCTTATAAAATCAGGACCTTTTATCCAATCTTTCTGAAATGCAGCAGAGATAGTAATCTTTGGGAGGGGCATAAACTACCCAAGTTTAATCCAAATTGGATGGAAGATAAGAATGTTGCAGGCAGGAATGTATATGAGGCTTTGTGTAAAATGAGAAAATGTCAACTGCTTATAAAATTGGAAACCTCTATCCAATCTTTTTATATTTTGGTACACCTCCCTCCCTCCATTGGGAGTACACTTTTCCTAGGTTTCATCCATATTGGATGCAAAACAAAAAAGCTATAGATGAAAATATTATCTTCAGTTTTTCCCTATTAACTCATAGTAACAAAACAAAAATCTTTCATTCTTTTGTTATTATTCAATAATGAAAATGGAAGAGCAGTCTTTCATTTTTGTTACTATAACAACAAAAATGAAACGTACACCCCTAGGCTGGAGCTCTGCAGCTCCACCTGTTCTCAAACCTCCTACCCGAGCAAGGGCTGCTTGAAGGAGAAGGCTGTCCTTACAAAAAGGCTGGGTGGGTTGCCATATCCTCACCCGTGCCCCCATCCCTAGCCTGAGGGTTCTCTCACCACTGCCCTGGGTGACCCAGAGCTGTCACCTCCTCCGAAGTGACAGTATGTGATGTAATGAACACAAGAGAAGATTCACAGAGCAGCACAGAAAAAAAGATTCTATTTCCTAATTCCTATATCTAATCCTATATAATCTGTATAAATCTTATCTCTATAATCCTATAAATCTAAATCAATCTATTTAATCCTATCTATATAAATATAAATTCCTGTTGCGTCAGGGAGCAGCTTAGTGAGGCTGCTGTGCCTTTAAGGACTAGAGACTGGTGCTGAAGACACGCCCACTCCAGGATATAAAAGAGAGAGAGAGCCAGACGGAAGCTCAGAAGCAGTCTGGAAGTCAAGGAAAACACACCTATGCTTCTCTATGGAAGGAGATACGTACCTAAAGAGCCTAACTACTTGGAGAGATTGTAGATGTGAGCCAGAGGATTGATACTTGGCTAGGTGTGGCACTTTGGGATACTGGATATGTATGCTGAAGACTATGATGATGGACTGTGTGCTGTACTGAGCATAGCCAGAGGACTGGTTTCTGGCCTGATAAGAGACTGTTTATGTGACTGGCACCAGTAGCAACAAATCACTGTTAATGCTAATTCCCTATGCAACCTCATTTGTTGGTACTGGTCCTGTAAATACTTATACACCGGGAAGCCACAATCCGCTGTTAATACCTATTAGTGGTGGGACCCCGGGCCCATTACCGGCTACCGGATTTACCGGTTACCGGTTCTGTGAAAACCGGATTCCCGGATTAAATCCGGTATGCCGATACCGGTAAATCTGGTAC